>CM031237.1:759328591-759928591 GCA_018340775.1 Taxus wallichiana var. yunnanensis
AACTTTGTGTTTCTTTTTGAAGGCATTTTAGAGTTAATGAAATACAAAAATTTTGTCTCATTCATTGTCTCTTGTAACATTTGATGTTCTTATGTTCATTAGATGTTAGATGTTTAAATATTGCATGCAAATATTGTCTTTGATCTTATTGTCAATGTTATTAAGTTGTTGTTCTTGTTCACAATGATCAAGCTTTGCTATTTACTTGCTCATGTGTGTTCCCTTTACTCATTCTTGTTTAACTGATGCAAACTCTGTTTTATTTGTGTTAGTTATTTATTGTTCTTCTCCATGCAATATTAGGCTCTACTTTTACCTAACTCTTGCATGTTCCTTCCATTCATTCCTTCATTCCATTCCATCTCCCTCATTCAATTTTCTTTCCATTGATGTTCCAAAACACCCCCACATACAATTTTAAATGTAAATGTGTAAATATGGTTTTGGCATTAAATAAAGGAAACCTCACTTTTATTGAGGAGGTACTTCTTCCTCACACTGCATGTCATTTACATGCATGAAAATCCATATGCTAATGATTGTAAAGAAATGCTTGAAAATTTGGCCAAATTAATGTATTAGCTGACTACATTTTCGATCACCAATCCCTAAATAAACAGTATCAGATACCGGATGGAAGTTGCATGAATTTTGTCCAGGTAGGTACTTAGGAGATACACATAGTTCTCATAACCTATAAAAGGTTAAACCAAGTATACAAGAGTGTACACACTCGGTTAGAATGATTTGAGGGAGATCATGGATATATGAATATAGCCTTACAAACTAAACATTGTTATTATATGATATCAGATGGATTATGAATATTTTAATTATGTTGGATTATTTATCAGTAAGCTAAATAATAATGTTAAACATTGGTAGCATTGATTGTATATTAAGGGTAGGATTTTAAAAAAAAATCCCTTAATTTGGTTGATCATAACAAGAATGTTACTGAGTTTGGTATCAAAGCGATAGGTTTATCAGCTCTTGGACTCAATGGGTTCATAACGCTAACGAACATCTTATGCTTTCATCAGCGGAGGATATGATGGTTATGAGAATGGTGAACCATGAAGTTAGAACTAGTTCATCTAATGTTGAAGGTCCGATGCATGATAAGTTAGATGAAATTCTCACATTCCTTTAGGACACCCATAATCAGATAGCTTCCTTGGAGTAGCGAGTTAGGGGGTGAAAATGAAGAGCATGAGGAAGAAAAACCTGAACAACATGAAGATGAAAATGAGCGAGGGGATAAAAGAGCTCACTTAGTTTTTGAACCTGCGTCTAAAGACATAAAAAGATCAGCCCACCCAAATTTGATGGAACTACCTTGGGGGATGGTGTTGAAAATTGGTTAAATGAAATGGAGAAGTACTTTGAAATAAGATATTTTTCTAAGGAAACTAAAGCATTATGGGGTGCTTTCCAACTAACTAATGAAGAATATTCATGGTAGGATAAGCTGTAAGATGGAATTTGGAGTAGATATTGCCTCCATCACTTGGGATTAGTTCAAAGTATATTTCCATCAACGTTGGTTGCATCAAATTTATTTTGATTAGAAAATGTTAGAATTTCATAACTTAACTCGAGAAAAATTGAGTGTTGTGGAGTTTTGGGAACATTTTACAAGGTTGTTAAAATACATTCCCCAATACCAAAAATATGAGAATTTTAGGATTCGTAAGTTCATCATGGGATTAAACCCAAACATAGGACGTGAGGTGGATTTTCATAGACCATCTACCATGGAAGCGTTGTTTAAAAATTATATAAGGCAACAAAAAAATTGCAAGCCAATTCAGCCTTGAGATAAGAGAAACACAAGAAGAGTGTTATCTCACCTACACCACTTGCTCCTAGGAAAACTAGGTGGAAGAAAGAGGGTTAAAAATGAAGTCTTCTAGGAAAATAACAACTAAACATGTAAACGAGATAACGGAATGAGCATAATGATTTTCTTTTGGAGAAAATAAATTTAAAAGGAAAGGGCTTATTGGGGGATTTTTCAAATGCGGTGGTGACCACTATGCAAAAAAATATCCATAAAAGAATTGGGGAATAACTAGTAACAAATAATTCATGTTGTAGTGGGTAATCGCCAAGCAAAAAACTAGGCTACCTCAATAGAAGTTCCAGGTACGCTTTATAGTTTTCTAGTTCTTATTATGTTTGAAATGGGTGTTATAGAGTGTTCTATTTCAAGTAAGTTAGCTACAAATTTTTCTAAGAAAGATAATTTATGGAAAACACTTGGATTGTCCAATATAGGAATGATATTATTCATATGGTGGACTAATGTCTATTTAAAGTAGCATTGTAATTACCCAGCTTTTACTACTAAACTTAACATTTATATGAATCCTTTAGGGTCTTATGACATCATAATAAGAGTAAAATGGTTTTCTAAACACAAGGCAACATTGGATTTATTTGATAAGCGTATAGAATGTCTTTATGGACGCGCGTAAAAACAACCATCCTTTAGGGCATTAAGAGAGATTTTGAAGTTAGAAAAATCTCTTCAATGCACTAAAGAAAGCCAAAAACAAAGGTTGCATGTTATACGCTATTAAGATCTCAAATTTTAGTGAGGAAGGTAATACTTCTTTCGAATATTTTACAATTTTACGTGAGTTTAAGGATGTCTTTCCGGAAGAATTGTCTTCACTTCCTCGTAAAAGAGAGTTTAACTTCAAAATTGACATTAAACCAAGAATATAACCAATATCAAGAGCACCTTATAGAATGACGAAAACAAATTTCGCTAAAGCTGAAAGCACAACTACATGAATTCTTGTAAAAAGGATTAATCTGACCTAATGTGTCTCCTTGGGGAGCACTAGCCATTTTTTTAAAAGAAGGATGGAATGTTAAGGTTATGCATTGACTATCACATGCTTAACAAAGCAACGATAAAGAATAAATATCCTTTTCCAAGAATTGATGATCTCTTCAATCAGATGAGAGATGAATCTATTTACTTAGAAAGATTGATTTATGATCTGGTTATCATCAGTTAAGAATAAAAGATGAGGATATTCACAAAACAACATTCAAGACACACTATGGGAATTATGAGTTCATTGTTTTGCCATTTGGACTCACTAATGCACCAACAACATTTATGAACCTTATGAATAACATTTTTCAAGAATACTTAGATAAGTTTGTTCTAGTCTTTCTTGATGATATTTTGATTTACTCAAGAATGTTGATGAACACAATGAACACTTAAGAATAGTGTTGGAAGTATTGAGAAAAATGAAACTCTATGATAATATTTCAAAAAAATGTTATTTTATCAAAGTGAAGTACAATTTCTTTGTCATGTCATAAATAGGGATGGGATTTATGTTCACTAATAAAAATCAAAGCTATTACTGAGTGGCCAACACCTAAAAACATGCATGAGGTAAGAAGTTTTATGGGACTAGTTGGGTATTACAAAAAATTTGTTAAAGACTTTTCAAGAGTGGTTAGACCAATTACTTCATTATAAAAAAATAAAATGTTTGTATGGACTGAAAAATGTGAGAGTGCATTTAACTTATTGAAAAAAAACTTACATCTGCACCTATATTAAAGGTTACAGATCCCAATGGAAACTTTACCGTGGTTATTGATGCCTCAAGTGAAGGATTGGGTGGAATACTTCTTCAAAATGACCACATAATTGCATATGAAAGTAGAATTTAAGCGAAGGTTTGTGAGCAAAAATATGATCCGCATGACTTAGATCTTTCCTCCATAATTTATGTCTTACAATTATGGAGGCATTATTTTGTTAGTAAATACATTTGAACTGAAAACATATCATTTGGGGCTAAAATACATTTTTACGCAACCCAATTTAAACGTAAGATAACGTAGGTGGATGGAATTTATCTATCCCAATATGAATTTGATATTAGTTACATTAAGGTAAAATAAAATCGAAAGTGGCTAAGCAGTTGCAAGAAGAATATTTCCATAATTGTGACCCTCATAACTCAGTTTAAGGAAGAAATTAAGAAACAACTTCAAGTTTTTTCATATTGTCAACAAGTGAAAACTACATTAGAAACAAATCTGAATGATAAAAGGTACAAGTGTTTTAGGTTTGACAATGAAGTAATTTTACGATTTAACAATAGAGTATATGTCCCCTGGGTAGTGATCTTAGAGTGAAAATTTTACAAGAAATTCATAACTACCGTATTCCAAGCATCCAGAGTAACAAAGTTGTTGGTTGATGTTAAACAATAGTATTTTTGGAAAGGGATGAAGAAGGATATGATAGAATATGTTGCACATTGTTTGGAATGCAAACATGTAAAGGCAGAACAATTGCATCTCGCAGGTATAATATATCCTCATAGTATTCCATAATATAAATGAAAGGTAATTAACATGGGTTTGTGCAAGGACGACCACTATCCAAAAATAAACATGATTTGATTTTGGTAGTAGTGGATAAACTAACCAAAGTATCTCATTTCATACCTAGAAATCTTAAGGATGAATCCCCAATACTTGAAAAAAAAGGTTCGTGCATGATATTTTTGATAGCATGGAATTCCAAAACTAATCATTTCAGATAGGGATCTAAGGATGACCTCTCAATTTTGGAAAACATTGAACTGTGTTGGGGAAAAAATTGAATTTTAGTTCATCCTACCATCCTAAAACAAGATAGACAAACAAGAAAGAGTGAACCAATTTTTGGAAGATATGCTCATAATGTATTGCATGGATCAAAATACAAATGGGAGGAATATCTACCATTGGTTTAATTTTCTTACAATAACACTTACCACTCCTCGTTGAAAATGGCTCCATTTGAAGCATTATATGAAAAAAGTGTAGAACTCCTATTAGTTGGGATATATGGACGGAGGACACAAAGATGATGGGTCCAAAATGTTGACTAAAATGGAAGAGAAAGTTAAGCTCATTCGTGAGTGGTTGAAAGAAGTTGTTGATAGGAAGAAAAGCTACGCTGATTTGAAAAGGATTGACAGAAAAATTGAGCAAGGAGACAAGGTATTTTTAGGGTAAAACTCAAAAAGAGATCTATTTCATTTGGCAAAGCTGCCAAGTTATCTCCTAGATATGTAGGATCCTTTGAATTCCTAGATGTTATAAGTTTTTGGCTTACAAATTAGCCTTACCTCCCACATTATTCAGATACACAATGGTTTTCATATATCTTTAGTTAAAAATCATGTTTCTGATATATCACATATTATTAATTGGAACTCATTACATGTTTAAGACTTGATAATCATTGTAGTTAAACCAAAAGAGTGTGGAAACTCATAAATTACGTCTCGAAATATATAATTTGCTCAATATAAGGTCCAATGGGACTAATATTATGAACAGTGCACAATTTGGGAGAATATGAATGATATGATGACTACTTTTCCTTTCTTGTTCAAGTAAACAAAAATGTTGTTTTTGATAATTTGTGATGGATTGGTTGAAAACTATTTAATACCTATTATAAATAAATGAAAATTTAAGCCATATTGAAAGACTTTTTGGGAATTACTTGCTGAGATAAGGCTGATACAACCAAGTTTTAGAACTTTTATTGGTTAAATTCTAGAAAAATTTCTAATTGATGAGAAAACTAAATTGTATTCTACAGTTTTATTTATGAATTTTTCTTATGATTGATATATTAGAAATTATTATAATTGAATCATCAGGATGATGATTCCTTTTAGAGGGGAAGTATGTAACATCCCATATTTAATTAAATTCATTTATTGAATTATTAAGATCATTGTTATAAAGTGTAACCGTTTAATGGACATTGCTTTAGTAGGATGTTTATTGATCATTGACCATTACAAAGGCAACATGTATTGTAATCTGTTTTACTAGTTAAGTTCAATCTTTTAAATGTTAGAAAGACACTATGGCATTTTTCCAAGCACTATGAATTGTGATTGTTAAGGATATTAACACCCCCTTGCTAATGAGTGTTTGATCTAGTTTGCGTTATTACTTGTCTAGTAAGGGATTGTTTGGTGATGAGTTAATGAATTAATAATATATACATACATATATATAGATATATATGTTTTGGCATTGTTGGCATATTATCGGTCATGAGACCACTTATGTTATGTGTTTATGGAGTTTAGTTTGGTTGTTACATGACATTGTTAATTGGTTAATGAAATTGTGTGAGGTGGAGATTCGACCCACCCCACCATGCGGGTTATGTGGTTTTTTAAAGTTATAGAACTTAGGTTAAAACCTAAGTTGCATGGCATATTTGTAGCAGATGTTAAATAAGTTTTATGGTTTAAATGGTTGTTTGATGCTAATAAGCCACAAAGTGGCATGAAATTTAAAGAGGTTTGGTGTAAATTTAATGTAGGAAATAGGGACGCTTGGAAACGTTAGCTTCCTTGAGAAGCTAGGTCATGCAAGTAATTTCATTATTTCATTTTCATTCGGTTGTTTTGGAGCTCTATTTGATGGCGGTGCATGGAATTGTTAGGAGGATAACTATTTTTTGGGATTTGTTAAATGGATATTTCACTATTGTTATATCTTGGTATTAATTTTTTTACTATTTAAATATGTTGAAATATTTAATGGAAACATAGTGTTTTGAAGTTTTCAACTTGGAAAAGTACAGAGAAGTTTGGATGCAAAATACGTAGGCATGGGTTTTTTCTACTTTTATTATTTATTGTTATTTTAATGATGTAATCTGAATACATTTTAGTTTTGGATTATTATGTGAGATTTGGAAAATGAAATAAGGAGTTAGTGTGAAATTAAAAAAACTTGATTAATTTTTACTGAGATCCTTCTTAGAGCATTGTTGTTATCATTATTTTTTTGTTATGAATAAATGGTAGAGGTAAAACCCTACTGAGCTCGTGGATTAAATGGATTTTGGGTTATTATTTAAAAATCGGGTTCAATTTTGAGGGAGTCTGATTTTATAAAAGTATGGATTGTTTGTTGTTTCATGGAATCCTCTCCCTCATGGACGTATTGGAGTTAATTTAATGTTTTTGTGTGGGTTTAAAAATTGGGAAAATAGTTGTTGGGAGTTATGGGATTATTTTTGTACATTTTTTCTATTTAGGAACAATGTTTAACTCCATTGATTGTTAACAATAGTGAAGGAAACAACCTATTCATTTTGAACATATATGAATTCATTTTGGGATAGTTTTTGGGTTATTGTTCTTGATATATATGAAAAATAACTCGATTATGTGATAACTAAACATGATTGTTTGAGTTAGTTGGGGAAATTCTTAGGAAGGGAATAAAGGTTTATGTATCCTTCTATTATTTATTTATGATATGTGTGATACATTTAGTGATTATTTGTTTATTTTTATGAAATCTATGTTTTAACAAAAATATAAGAATTTTTGTTTAAACCCTAGATAGGCTATTTCAAAGTCATAGTGATAAATAAATTAGTAAAGTACATGAAGTGACACAAGTAATAAGAAAAGTAAATGAAACCCTAAGTACAATGGAGAGTTAGAATACTTAGCTAATTTCATGATATTCCTAGTAGTGTGTGAAGGTGGAAGACTGGTAAAACTGAAACACAAGAGGTCGTACCAGAACCCAAAAAAATGTAGGAATGCAAGAGAAGCCTAGACCGGGGTGCATGGAGTAGTATTGTGGCACACGGGCACTATGATCCCTCTTTGGGCACCGGGGTCATGTAAAATCTCGAAACTGAATTTCATAGGGTCACTGAGTTGTCACAATCCCTTGTTCTTTGTCGCTAGAATGTCGCACAATGATCGTTGATGTCGTTGATAACCTGCAATAAATATATCACCTGTAAAATCCCAAAAGACATCAAATCCTAAAAAGAAAAAAGATGCAAATAGGCATTGGACTAACCCCAAAAGTCACACATTTGAGTGAACTTACGATCCAGGAATTGTACTACATTTCAGACTCCATGTAGTTTCGTGTGTGTGTGTAGAATCATGCCATATGTGGCTCTTGTGTGTGATGCGACATGTGATAGTGAGAAATAGATAGATGTAAAGGATGTAAATAGATGTGTGCATGGAAAAATGAACTTCCCCTCCTATTCATTTATATAGAATAACCAACCCTTGTCACTTGAATGGCATTAGATGGATACTGATGATGCTCTTAGATGCTTTGTGGATGTAAGCTTGGTGATAATAGATTCTTAGAGCTTGGTTCTTTAATTTGATCCCATAAAATTGTATTTACATGATTCCCTTGAATTTCCTAATTGATCACTAAAAGGTCAACCCCTAAGAGATAAGGATGCCCAACATCTAAAAAGGACCCAAAAGGAGAGAATAAGATATAAAGAGGTCTAGGGCACCTATAGAGGGGACGAGGGCACCTAGGCACTGGTGTCCAAATCCATAAAAGGTGAATTATCGAAGGTCAGATTGGGTATTAGGGTGTGCTAGGACATGAAGGAAACCAGAAAGGAACCTAAAAGCCAAATATAGTGATCAATTAGTAATTTTCTCCCTTAGGAAACATATGAATGTAATGTATGTGATTAGGACCTAGAAATGTACCCAAGTGCGTGATTTAGTGTCTACATTTTCCCCACTTTATGTTGTTGAGAGAAAGCTTGGTAACATAAAGTAGATAGATATGCATACTTGATAACCATGTAGATTGATGACGAAGAGTGTGCCAAGAGACAATAAAAATCATGGAGTGATAAAAAGTGAAGCATGGAAGCTAGAGAAGAGGAAGTAAAAAGTGATGATGACCCTAGGGGTGAAATTGTATGTATAGATGTCACATTGTACTTATTGTTGATGTCATGCTTGAAGTGTGATTGATGTGAATAACGCTTCCCATAAGGATGCACCTGCAAAATAAAAGAACAAACAAGTAGTTAAATATGTGTATATAGAAAAGTCTTGATCCAAATGTATGAAATGCATGTAAAAATGTGAAAATGCTAAAAAAATATAAAAAGGAACATGTGCACCTAATCCATGATGAATGAAAGAGATAGAAAGAATCTGAAGATGTTGTATAAAAATGAGTTTTTTGGGCAATCTCACGCTAAGCGTGAGTTTATGTGGCGATCTCACGCCACGGAAAAGTAGTGTAGGGAGAAAGGTCTAGTGTCATTCTCCATCCTTTGACTGCTTCCCAAAATTTATACACCACTGCAGATGGTGTGATCCTGTCTTGCTCAAGTTCGATCCATTTTGATCTAAATAAAAAGGAGGATAAATTGTGTATTGATTGATGGAGGAATATTTATGTATTGTGCCAACTTCTCTGTGAATAGTTAACAACCACGCCGATATGAGAAAAAAATTATATCTACCTCCTGGTCATAGGCGCCCAGGAAGGGACAGAAGCTCCTAGGCACCCAAGTCTCGTATCGGGTGCTAGCGTCGTCTGGAATAAGGACCCAAGCATGATTCTAAGACCTGTTTGAGACTTAGACTATGTTGAAATATGACTATAGATTGTTGAATGGGGTGACTAATTCACCCAATATATGTTCCCTTGTTTGGGGTGTATGTGACATCTCTAGGAGGATGCGTCCCAAAAGAGGACCCCATGTTAAAAATATACTGGTATTAGTAGGGAATGTGCTTAGTAGAAACCAAGGCATATGCAAACAGTGGCTAGGAAAAATTTATTAGTGCAAGCAATATAAGCACACATATAGAAAACATAGTGTGAGCTAGAAAGCAATAAGAAAATTAAGACCGCAAAAAACAAGTTACAAATATGGGACATCACTCATAATGTAGCAAGACAATCAGGGCTGACGTGGCCAAAATCATACAAGAAATGATCAAACAAGACATAGGTCAAAGCCCACAAATAATGGCATACAATGACAAGTAATAGTAAGCAATCATTAGACAACCATAGTGGAAAATAGTTCATGCAAGACAAATGTGTCACATGAAGCACCCATTAGTATGTTAGAAATATATAAAGTATGTTAAAAGCATATATGATCCACTAGAGTAGTGTGCTAGTAGAAATATTAAGTATTATAAAATGAAATGATATCACCTATAGTGTGTACGAATGTGGATTCCCTAGGAACTGTTGCGGGGACCTGGTAAGAGGTAAAGTGCAAAACATCCATGTTGTGTGTAACAATTTTTATAAGTTTGGATCACAACTAGAAGGTAAGTGAACGTGCATGTGTATATAGAAATATAATGATGTACCATGTATTCCTCTAACTTAGTAAGCAAAGTGTACATGTGAGTATAAGCAAGTAAGAACAATATACAACCAAGATATGCAGTATGCTATGAATGGAATGGAATGGTATGCAGTGTGAGTGTGATAGGAGCCACGTGCCCCCCGAGTGTGTATATATACATGAGTGAGATGAGGTTCATTTATAAATGACCCCTCAATAGTCAAGAATGAACCATAGAACAAGAGTGCGTCATCGGAAAATGGTTCAAATGATGTGTATGCTAGAAATATTTGACCAATAGAGCGCAAAGCGTAGATTGTAGAATGGTGTAATGTGATGTGCAAGAAGAATATATTAGAAATATTGAATGAGATGCTAGAAAATATTGATTGTGGAGTGCAGAGCATAGGATGTATAATATGTGCATGAGACACTAGAAAATATTGATCATAAAATGTAGAAAGATTCTAGAAAGATTGAATAAGACGCTAGAGAGATTGATCATGAAACGCAGAGCATAACATGTAGAAAGATGTGAATGTGTAGAATGTATAATGATGCAAGTGTGATGATGTTCATGTATGTAGTATGCCCTCAGCAAAGTCAAGTGTGAACCGTAGCACAAGAATGTGTCATAGGGTATTGATGATACAAATAGTGTATCAAAGTGTGTAAGATGAATGTCTAGAGATGTGAAGTAGGAAGCTTGAAGTGTGACAATAGAATTGATAGACACCTAATAATGTATGGTGGGGGAGATAAGCATGATGCCCCCAAGTGTATGAGGAAGAGTAATATCATGTAACATCATCTAGAAGATCATTGTTGTCATGGTCAAATCCAAATGGAGAAGCATCAGAGACTTGGTAAGCAATAGTATCAAATTGATCAAGAAAAAAGCCATTGAGGTGTAAATTGTACATACCCATAACATATTCTTCATCAATGTAAGAAGGTAATGAAAAATTACGTGCATACCATCGAGTAAGATTTTGTAAATAGCCAAGAAATGAATCATTAAAAATGAAAACACGACCAAAGGGAATAGGAAATGAAATATCTGTATGATCAGGGTCTAAAGTGCCCCTAATGTAGTCAAGCCAAGATTTCCCAAGTGTAAGTGGAGAAGTGCGAAGAGCACATGCAATAAATATTATGAGGTGAAAGACATGAAGACCATAAGCAATAATAATGCAGATAAAAGTATGATAAAGATGGGGATCATGAGACGGAGGATAGAGTTCATTGAATGCAAAGCCTAGCTGAGTTAAGCCATCATGTGTACATATAGTATCGAGATAGGTAAGATCAAATATTAATGGTAATATTTTTTAGAAAAAAATCCCTTAATTTGGTTAATCATAACAAGGTGTTACATGTGGGATTTGTCATTATTGTCGAGGTGGACATGAATGGTATTTCTACTAGCATCGGGTTTCCTTATTAGAAATGATAGGGTGATTTGGGTAGTTTAGAGATTTCTTCATTGATAGAGTCAATGGTGGTGCTAAAGTTGTCAAAGAGAGGATGTTTCTTGGTAAAGTTACCATGTTTATAATGTTTTCAAGGTAATTGGTCCTTTTGAGAAACAAGTATCTCAATGATGGCTTCATTATTGTCAAGTATAGGTGGAGGACCATTATATTTGACATTGATTTCAAGCTCCATGTAACTTATACCATTAATCTACAATTTGAATTGGATTTTCTTGAAATTTATTATTTGAGCATTGAGTATCATTTCTAATGGCTCAAAAGAAGAGGAAGGAATATTTTGAAAGGCATTAGTTGTGGTGGGATCACAATGAGCGATGTAATTTGTAATGGTAGGATATGAAAAAATGGTATTGGGTTTCTTAGGTGGATGGATGATGTAGTCTATTAAATCAAGGTTATGTTGAACACTATCAAAATGTTTAGGATTATGGTAGACACATTCGTGCTTGTAATAGTTTTCAAGTTTTTGTTTAGAAATTAATCTTGAGATTTTTAGACAAGCCAACTAATTTTGTATAGTGGTAGATTAGCTAGAGGATAGTGTAGACATTAAATCACGCACTTTGGGTATATTTCTAGTCCGATTACATACTACTATTCATATGATTCCTAAGCAAGAAAAATACTAATTGAACATTGTCTTTAGCCTCTTTTCTTGCCTTCTATTTTTTATTTTGGTCTTACACTCCTTGCCCAATCTATCTTTTCATACTTCAACATTTATGACTTTGGACACCAACGCCCGGGTGCCTCAACCTCTTTGTACTTTGCTCACATATTTTGGGTCTTTTCTAGCCATTTGGGCATCTTTATTTTTACTAGTCGGCCTTTTAGTGATTAATTACGAAATTCAACCAAGGGAATCATATAAATACAAAGCTATGTGATCATAATAAAGGACCGAGAACTAAGCATCTAGTATCTCGACCTAAGGTTGCATCCAATGACATTACAAGAGCATTCAAGCATCCATCTAACATCCATACAAGGGAAAAGGACTACATTCTTCGCATAAACTTCATAAGGGGGAATTTCATTTTTCCATGAACACATCTATCTACATTTCTACATCTAGTTATTGTTCGCTATCAAGTGTGACTCGCACAAGAGCCACCTAAGGCATGATATACACACACACTCGCAAAACTACATGGAGTCTAAAATGTAGTGCAACACCCAAATTGTAAGTTCACTCAGTCGGGTGACCGTTGAGGTCAGTCCAAATCCCCATTTGTATATCTTTCTTTTTAGTATTTGATGTGTTTTGGGGTTTTGCAGGTGTTTATTTCCTATTGTAGGTTTTTTAGATGAATAATAATGAAGTGTAGCGACATACAAGAGATCAAGCGTGACAACCAACAAACATCTCGAAACCCTGTAAAATTGGTTTTCGCAACTTCTTAGCAATCACGTGCACCTGCAGAATAGGTCTCTGGCACCCCTGACCCTATATAGGTTCCCTAGACCTAGAATTTCCGACACTCTGAATTTTTTTGGGTTCGTTTGCGATGCTCTGAGTCCTTGTTCCATCAGTTTTCCAGCCCGACACAACTTTGGCATCACTTTGTGAACCAAGTAAGTATTTTATCTCCTTCATTTACAACTAGGGTTTCAAATTTGAATTGCTTATTTTCTTAGATTAAATATGTACTTAATTGTTTTATATCATAGCTCGGTACATATTTAGATTTATCATTTATTTATTTCAATATTTTCTTAATCATTTGGTGAACCACAAGTTCAATCCCACCTTTGCTTTCTAGGAGTCTTGTTTTTTTCATTATGGATGTCCCCTTCACTAATGATATATTTGTGAACTCATTGCTCGTCTTATTGAGCATCAGGGATCTAGACATGCTTTTATTTTCTTCTCATGAGGAGGCCACCAATCTTGCAGAGCTTAATGTACCTTCATCCATCCCCGCTTCCATGAATATCACTACTCAAAACCTACTTCCACTCTTTCTCGCTTACTTCTACTATTCTCATTTATGTTCCTACTCCTGCCAACCATTTCACTCCACCTCTTACTTATCACACGCGGAAAGTCTCTTCCACCGAAACTCAATTCTTAGCCTCTTTTAATCAAGATCTTCAAGTTCAAATCCGTCAATTGTAACAGCTACTTCTCATGCATCTCCATATTTGGATTCCACTTTGTTACTTCATACTCCTTTTGCACCCACCATTTCGCTTATGCGCTTCCTCTTAATTTCGTCACTCCCAAGCTCCCCATTTTCAATGGTCATGGTGACCCTCAAGAGAATCTTCGAGCATTTCATGTGGCATGTCTAGATTTTATGGATGATCATACTCTCTTAGCTAAGATCTTTCCTAGAAGTCTTCACGATTATGCAATGTGTTGGTTCTATGATCTACCTATCCACTCGGTAACATATTTTACACATTTATCCGATGCTTTTCTCACTCACTTCTCTATTAATATCAGCTCTAAGATATCATATGCTCAACTCGTGCAACTTAAACAAGGATCTAATGAACATCTAGCGGATTATGTCTTGCAATATAAAAATAACTTAGCTAAGATTTCGAATGTGCTTGCGGAATCTAAACATCAAGATTTATTTGTCGAAATTCAATTACCACCCTCTCTAGAGGTTGTTATCTTTGAGAAATCTCCATCATTCAATCATTTATGTCATATTCTTAAGTTGGGTTAAACTAAGATCTTATCTATAGGAAAGATTAAGTATCATTAGAAAGCTTCATCTTCAGCATGCTTTCAAATAAAATCAACTTTTAAACCATCTACAAAACCTATTAAAGCTAAGGATATCATCAATGTTGTATCTACTCTTGAAAAGCTTCAATGGTAACCTCCTAAGAATCCATTTACTAAATTTACTTGTGCTCTTCATATTCTATTACCACTAGTCGAGAGAAATCTTATTACATTTCCTCCTCCACTCAATTTGGATCCATCTCATCCTAAAGTTTGTAATTACAACAAAAATTCAAATGTGATTATCATCAATGCATTGGACATTCTACAGATCGATGTTTTAAACTTCAAAATATTATTCAAGATATTATCAACAATGATGTAATTGATATTCTCGAGCCTACGACATCCACACCGGTCAATGAAAATCACAATCTCAATATCTTCAACAATCCTCTTCCAAAACATGAAAAGCAAGTGACTGACTCTTCATCCAATCATACATATCACGCAATGCCTCCTCCTACATTGGGGCTCTTGATTTTCTAGTTTCTCACGTTGAGACATCTCCACCGATCATTACATTTTTTATCATGACTATCATACTACATTCTCTTTTGACACCTTACATATCAGTGCTTCTATTGGATTTATTTCTATCAATAACACTATGGTTGATCCATCATTTCACATAAGCACATGTTCTATTGCACTTCTTGTCATTATCGTTATCCACTCTCACAAATTTCATATCTAGTTCCTAAATCATATGGATATGTCGAGATTCTAGTCACAATTAGTCCTCTTACCATGTTTGTGCCTTTTTTTGTGGCACCTTCGGTCAAAGGGTGTGACATGCTCTTAGGTATTCCTCAAATCCATGCAGCTCAAGCTACCATCTCCATGCATCACTTGTGTCTCAAGTTTATTCACAATAGGAAATTCATTACTATCAATGGTGTTCCACCATCCACACCATAGCCGCAACCTCCTCTCGAGGTTTCCATTACACTCACTAGAGCATCTAGGTCCCTAGGACCTCTCAAATCTAAATCACAATCTGCTCCTAGCTCCCATGTTTTCCCATGACCTACATAGTCTCATTGGTATGCTAGTCCATCACATCAGTCTAGGTCCACCACATGGGCGAATCCTTCACATAGTACATACATCACCTTCGCACTCTACTTCACATAGGTGTTCTTCACCTCCACGGTCTCGCTTCACATAGGTGTTCATCATGTCTTCACTCTTCTTCACATAGGTGTTCATCACCTCTGCGCTCTTCTTCACATAGGTTTTCATTACCTCTATTATATGCTTCACATAGGTGTTCATCATCTCCTCACTCTCCTTCATATAGGTTCACATCACCTATGCAGCTCTCCTTCACATAGGTGTCCATCACCTCCCAAGTCTCATACACATAGATCTCATTCAACAATTCATCATTTTCTCATACACCATCGATCTTCAAGAATGGTCACACGCCTTTATCTCGAAAGAATCGGGTGGAGGACCATTGTCTTTCACTTTCATTGGATAACATAATCATCATCATACACTTGGGGGAATCGTACTTAATCTCCCCCTTATAGCATTATCAGTTGTCTTACATTTCTACTTGTTCACTTTACACTTTGTATCTAATATTTCACACGCATCTTGCACATCTTGATACATTGGTATCATCATTAACCCGGTGATGCACTCTTGGGATATAGTTCATACTTGATTTTTGAAGGCTCACTACATTCATGAACCTCACATCATACACACTACACATCTCACACTCATCACATTCATGACATATCTTTCTAACACACATTGATTACGACACACATTACCCTATGATGCACTCTAGTTCCACACTTCATACTGATCGTGAGGGTCTAAATATAAAATGAAACTCGCCACACTCACTTAGTTTGTATCACTATATACTTTAATGATCATACCTTTCTAACACATTTCCCAATGACGTACTCCTATTCTATGGTTCATTCTCGACTCGCTTGAGGGGCATGTATAAATGATCCTCATCTCATGCATACTCACTTCACTCACTCAAGAGGGACGTGGCTTCTATCACATTCAAATTGAATTCCATTTCATTCACATCCACAATATGTATATCTTGGTTGCACATTATTCTTGCTTACTTATACTCGCATGATACATCTTGCTTACTATGTTAGCTAGATACATTATATGTCATTATCTTTTTATCTATACACAAATGCGCATTCATTTGTATTAGTTTGATTTTATACTTTACACAGATCATTACACACATGGACATGTATTCTTGGTGCAATATCCTATTATTAATCTCATGTGTAACAACTTTGGGGGCATCCACTTTCATACACACTTCATGATTATCTTTTGAGATACTTTTTATCTTTCCTACCATGTTTATCTCATTGTAACTATTTGCTTCTTATATTTTATCATGGTATGCCTTTATGTTTTTGGGATTTTACCTATTTATTACTTTTTGTTCTCTGATTTTTGTATGCTTTTGGCCACATCGGCCTCATTTGTCTTACGACATCATGAGTGATTTCCCGTGTTTGAAACCCACTTTACGCGGTCTATATTGTCTTCTTGCATATTGTTTGCTTGCTTTCTAGCTTACATATTGTCTTCTCACATGTGTATTTGAATTTTTGCACTAGCACTTGTTTTCCAGCCACTTTGTTTCCTTGGTTTCTACCAAGCACACTCCCCTCCCCTGCGTAGGCTTCCGGGCCAAGACAATGTTTGGTCCCTTGTAGGTCATATTCTCCTAACGAAGTCGTATGCACCTTAAATGAGAGGGGGAATCATTGGGTGAAATAGTCACCCCATACAATAGTTTTTCATAATACATAGTTTAGTACGAGTTCGAGATCGATACAACATAATCTCCAATCACAACAATGTCCTGAACCCGACTTGGGTCCTCAAAGACAACACAAACACCAATGCCCAGACACAGAGATAGTCGCCTAGGAACCCCTGACCCTTCTTAGGTGCATGTGACTAGGGGAAGTTACATATTTTTTCTCGATTTAGTATAATTCACAGCAGTTTACACAACTTTTACAGGACATTAATTCCAACACTCGGCATGCATGCACTACACCTTCTTTTCTACTTTGCATTGGATCAAGCTGGATCAAAATGGATCATATTTTTACACACCATATGTAGTGGTGTTTACACTTTGGGATCACTCAAAGGTTGGAGAATAACACTATACCTTTCTCCCTACACTTCTTCCATGTTTGACATGAGATCACCCAAAAAACTCGCACTTGGCACAACTAGCGTGAGATCGCACAAAAACTCATTCTTCTACAACATATTAGGATCCTTTCTACACTCTTTACTCATCATGGATCAAGGTGCATGTGTTATTTTTTGCATTCTTACATACTTTTTACACACTTTTTACTCATTTGGATCAAAATTTCATATACACGTATTTGACTACTTGTTCATTCTTCTCTTTTACATGTCCATCCTTATGGGAAGTGGTAGTCACATCAATCACACATATAGAGACATCAAAAATAAGTATAACGTGACATCTACACATACACTCTCACCCTAGGGTCATCATCATCATTTTTCACTTCCTCTTCTCTAGCTTCCACGCTTCACTTTTTATCACTCCACACTTTTCCTTGTCTCTCGACACACTTTTTTCCATCAATCTACATGGTTATCAGGTACGCATCTCTTATCTACTTTATGTTATCAAACATTCACCCAACAATATAAAGTGGGGAAAATGTAGACATGAAATCACGCACTTTGGGTATACTTTTAGTCTTGATCACATACTACTATTTATATGATTCCTAAGCGAGAAAAGTACTAATTGACCACTACCTTTGGCATTTTCTTACTTTCTATTTTCTCTCTTGGTCTTACACTCATTTTTTCATAGTTTTTCTTTTCATACTTTGGCATTTATGAATTTGGACAAGTAAGACACCGGCGCCCTGATCCCTGTGCCCCCTAACTAACCTCTTTGTACTTTGCTCACATCTTTTGGGTCTTTTCTAGCCATTTGAGCATCTTTCTTTTTACTAGTCAAAGCATTTTAATTATTAATTACAAAATTCAACCAAGGTAATCATATAAATACAAAACTATGTGAACATAATGAAGGACCAATCACTAAGAATCTACTATCTCCACCTAAGGTTACATTCAAAGGCATTACAATAACATTCAAGCATCCACAAGGGCAAGGGACTACATTCTTCGCATAAACTTTATAGAGGGAAGTTCATTTTTCCATGCACACATCTATCTACATTTATACATCTAGTTATTGATCTCTACCAAGTCTGACTCACACAAGAGCTACTTAGGGCATGATTCTACACAAACAAATGCAAAACTACATGGAGTCTGAAATGTAGTGCGGTTCTGGATCGTAAGTTCACTCATTTGGGTGACCTTTGAGGTCGATATCACACCCCATTTGTATCTTTTTATTTTAAGGATTTGATGTTTTTTGGGGTTTTGCATATGCTTCTTTCTTATTACATGTTTAAGGTGAATAATAGAGAAGTGCAATGACATACATGTGATCAAAGGTGATAACTAGTGAACATCTCGTGACCCTGAAAAATTGGGTTTCACAACTTTTGAGCATCATGTGCACCCAAAATAGGTCTCTCGGTGTCCCATGTGCCCCCGGCCCTACATAGGTTCCCTAGTCTTAGAATTTATGACACTCCTGCATTTTTTTGGGTTTTTTTGTGACGCATTGAGTCCTTGTTCTATCATTTTTCCAGCAAGGCACAAATGTGACAAGATTGTGAATCAACTAAGTATTTAATCTCCTTCATTTGAAACCAAGGTTTCATATTTGAATTGTTTATTTTTTAGATCAAATATGTACTTAATTTTTTATATCATAACGTTGGTACATATTTAGATTTAGCATTTATTTATTTCAATATTTTCTTAATATAGGATTCATTTTAAGACCCCCTCCAAAAAATTAGTTTAGAATTGGTGGCGAATCTCCAGAATCGATTTTCACATTGATGGCGGAGTTTTTAAAAACCATTTCGTGGAAAAGCCAATTGGTTTGGATGCTCGTCAACCTAGGCTAGACGGTCATTCAACATATGTTGTACAACCTAGGATGGATAATCGTATCATCATGTGTCGTATAACCTAGGTTGGACGTCGTCAACCCCGTGTTATACGACAAATGATGGACACATGTTTAGATAACCATCCATAATTTTCCATACAACCTGGGTTGGGCCGGTTTGCTTAAGCTAGGTTGTGCATGAAGATGATAAATGACCATCAAGCCTAGGTTGTACGCTCATCCATTGTCTTCCGTACAACTTGGGTTGGACGTTGTCCAACCCAGGTTATATGGAAGACGATGGGCGACCATCCAACTAGGGTTATACGGTCATCCATTGTCTCAAGGCGTCCATCCCGGCTATCTAACCTAGGTTGGACAGCCGTCCATTATCTACCGTCCAACCGATCGTCTAACCTAGGTTGGATAGTTGTCCATTGTCTATCGTCCAACCCGGGTTGGATGATAGATAATGGATGGTCATCTAACCTAAGTTGGATGACCATCCATTATCTTTCATCTAACTCCGAGTTAGATGGAAAATAATGGTTGTGCTTTTAACCTAAGTTGGATGAACAACCACTCTTTATTGGATGTCTGTATTAAACGGGTACCCCCTGCAACCCCCAGCTATGTATTATACCTCGGCGAATACATGCATAAGTTAATTTTTACATATAAATAGTAGGCAAAATTACCCATACAAATGACTTTTCACCGAAATTTTAGGTGAACTAGGTGGAAGCCGACTCCTAAAAATTTGCCATTTCCAATTTCCAAAATCCCTAATATTCGCAAGTTTACAAAAATTCACCACTAAAATTTTCCATGTCTTAATCGGATAGAAAGGTAAGGTATCTTTACCTCGTCATTTCTAGTGTCATATTCGGGATGATCAAATTCATATGAATTAGTGATCAAGTATGCTCCATGGTTCAAATCATGAATTTGAGCCAATCTTATAAGAATGGAGTACATAAAGGTGTCTTGCTTAAGCATGAGATATGATGTAATCATCATTATAAGAGGAGAGATGTTATATGCTTGGTTATCACCATGGTCGGAAGGGGTATATGCTTCCTTAGTGTCAATTCCAAGGTTTCTAAAGGATATAGGGGAGAGAGGTGGATTCCCTTAGAACTTTTGGAAATTTAAAACTTGTTTCATTCATAAATATACCCTCATGTTTGTAAGACATGTAAAATTAGTGTTACAAGGAGGGCATTTCTAAGCCTCAAGTTAAAAATGGGTTGAAATTGATCACGGGGTAAGAGGGAGGTCAGAATCCCATTTGTGATAAATTGTAGTAACATGTTATTGTTACATGTATTTTATATTTAATTAGGCTTGTCATCATCGATTTGGAAAGAAAAACATTAAATTGGAGACCGTAATTATATAATTTGGGATGTGGGACACTACACAAAGTGTGATATGAATCTAGAAGGGTTTGTTAGAATGAAGGTTGGGGATGTCCCATAGGTTGGGATCAAATTCATGTTTGTATTTTTATATTTCATGGATGAATTTAAGGCATTAGCTTGCAAATGAGAAACTTATCTCATGTGATATGTCCATGGATGACAACGAATATGATTGTAAAATACTAGTCAATCTAAGAGAATGACCTTGGTATGAAAAAATTTGGGTACATAATGATGGGGAGACAAAGGAAACCAATGGATCTTGATAAGTTATTTCATAGCCATAACAAATGAGTCACGATCGCTTAAGGTATTGTTTAGAAAGTTTGATATTTTAGATTAACGTATATGATGCGACATTGATTCCATAGCCTTCATCCACTAGGACCTTCCTTATTTGGATGTTGTATATTAGGATGCTAATAACAAGGGGATGATCATAGAAATGGAAGAGGAGTTCATCATTTACCACATGGTCATCCTAGGGGAAATTGGTGGTGATGCCTTTGTAGGTTGAGAAGGAATCTATCATGTGGATTGAAAAAATAAGTGGACATTAAAGAGAAGGGTTTTCTTCAATGGTTTGTAAAGAATCCTTTAAGGATTGAAATATTTGAATAAAAATCTAAAATTTTGTGGTGAAGTATGCATAATTTTCATTACACGAATCTTACAAGGCATGTCATGGAGTTCATCATAGAAGTTCCCTTGTACCTTTTGGTATGATTCATAACAATACTTAGGATGGGAAGACTTATTAGTGGTTGGGTATTTGATAGTTGTATGAATTTTATTAGAATATGGAGGGACCTTTTCCTCGGGATGAGGAGTAGGTTCCTTAGGTTGATGTTATTTTGGTGGAGTGGGTTCATCATTAGTAGATTGATTGCTATAAGTATCCTTACAAGAAATCTCAGCTTCAAAATATTTTTGGGATTTTGGATTGGACCTTTATGTATTTGATTTCTTCAATTGTCAACTTTTTCACATTCAAATATTCTAAATTAATGAGATTATGGTTCTAGCACCCTTTAATGGTGAACAAATAGTTATTCATGGGTGCCTTGTCAAGATTACAAACCAATCTAGAGTCTCATTGGTGATGATTTTATGGGATTATAGAAGAGATTGGTATTTTGCATAACACTATTTGATGGCTCTTTAGGATCAAAATTAGGACTTAAGAATAAGTCAAAAGTGAATTTTTGACAATTACCACATTTTCTGTGTGAAATGCCATAAAAAGAGGTTGGATTCATATACGAGGTGGGTATAAGTTTAGAAGAATCGAGGTGATTCATTTTAGGAATAGATATGATTTTTGTAATTCTTAATAACTCAAGGGTGAGTGGTGAGGGTTGATTGAATGCTTAAAGAACATGGATTAGAATTAGAAGAAAAAAAAATGATACATTTTTCCTTATAAGGGGCTTGATTTATAGAAGGGTTGATATCATTAGTGGTTAATTTGATAGGCTCTTTAATTGGTTTTTAGGTGGATTGAATTCTTCCATAAGGTATTCTTGTCTCTTATCTTATTAAAAAGACTCCTCCAATGTGTTGGGGGAGAAGGACCATACATTATATTGGAGAGTGGGATTCAAGAATTAAGAAAGAGTTGAAATAGATGTTAGTTATCAAGAGTATGATTAGATTTTTTTCCCATGATTTTCCATCTCTTAATAAAGTCACATGATGATTCATTAGAAGAGTATTTCATATTGACACACTTTTGAAAGATATTTTCATGAAGCTAAAATTGTTAGAATTATTGCATTAAAGGATTGAATATATATTCCAATTTTGTGATTGAATGTTGAGGAAGTTAATTATACCATTCTAAAGATTCAATTGTTTTAATTTTGGCTAGTAAATCGGTATTGTTTTGGATTCCTAAATCCTTAAAATGAAGAGAGGGGTCAATTGAACCTTCAAAAGAGATAGATGGTGAAGTCCCCTATAAGTCCAGCAAAGGAAATGTAAGGGTATAGGGAGTTGTTTTGTGTAATTTTCAAAACCTTATTACGGATTGGAGGTTGGTGATTGGGTTCCCAAAGGAATCTAAAGGAAAGATGTGTATAAGAGAGATTAGTAGGTCCTAAAATGATTTATGGTGGTTGAGATAACATTAACAATCTATGATTTTACATTTGGGAGATGTTTTGATTAATTGTTAGATATAAGTTCTCTTCCCCAATAATTATACCATCACAAGATTGGTTTCAATTGGTGGAGTTTGACTAGTATCAACAAGAAGATTGGTAGTGTTATTAATATTGTTTCAAGGATTTGAAGGAGGATTGACAGATAATGTTAGGTGATTAAAATAGAGGATTTATAAGAGGTTAATTACATGGGTGCTTAATTTTTAAGAAATTTGATAAGGGTACCATCCTTGGTAGGAGTGGAAATATTCTTGTTGTCTTAGTCTTCGATGATAAGATTAGGATCTAAATCTCCTAGTTGGACCATATTGCATTGAATGGTTAAAGTTGGTCATGATTGTTAAAAAGTACAACATGAATGATTGGTTTCAATAGCAGAACATGGGAGGAAGAAAGGAGCAACCCGTATATCATTTAAATGTGTATACAATCGCTTTATAATGTATGGAGTGTGATTCGTCATGTGCGATGATGTCTATTTTCTATCTCATTTTTCTAAATATTAATTGTATGTTTCTAACCATAAGATATTTTTAAAATGGTTAGCATTTTGAATTGAATTGACCTCAACATGCCCCCATATCAATGTACCAAGTTTTTCTCGCATATAACTACTCTAAAGAGGGATTAAACAACACATATTTCTACCACCTATGTGAATGTACATATGATCCTTCCTTTAGAATTTGAACTTGGAAATATGCAAATTTGATCTATTTATATTTATATTTGGTTCTATGCACTACTTTAGGGTCACACCTTGAAAATATCAATTATTTTTATGCTTTTGATAATGATCTCGAATGTAAATGAGAGTACTCTAAGAAAATGAGAGGTGATTCCAAGTTTTCAGAGGTAATGAATGATAAATGGGGTCATTTATATATATAGAGGAATTTTTGCTAATTTTCCATTGTAGTATACCCATTAAATGTGTCTAGGCCCATAGCCTAATGGGAATTTTCCAATTTGAAAACTATTCTTTGAAGGTCTATGAATAATGCCAATTGAGTAGGACACCTACAATAGTAATCACCATTTGCATATGTGTATTGTACAAGGAGTGAAAATGTGGATTTTGAGTATGGAGAATGTTTGTATATGATTTTAAAGGTGTTCTTCTATAGACTAAATTGGTCTTGAATAATTATGATTGTAGATATAGGTGGATAAGAAAATGTTAAATAAATTGATAGAGGGAAAGTGTGCTCAAGAGTAAGGTATATGTGAATTGTCCAAGTATGTCAAAGTGCACCAAAACCGATGTTTCCAAAGTGTCAAAGACCAAATTTGAGTCGCTAAAAATTTGAAAAAACCTACAAACATGAAATACTAAAAATATTGAAACTCAAAAGGCCCAGACCTAAAAACCTCTAAATTCATAAAACACAAGTCCCAAAACCAGAAATTTGAAAACAACGAACTCAAAAATATCAAACTCCAAAACCCTAAAAAAGGTTGATTGATATAAAAAGCCATGAAAATATGAAACCTAAAACTACAAACCAAAAATAAGAAAATTGAAACTTAAACCTTGAAAGCTTCGGTCCTAAAAACCCTAAAACTCCAAAAACCAAACCCTTAAAGAGGAAACCCCAAAAGCTTATATTGATAAAAGCTACATGGAAAACCTAAAACCCAAAACTTGGAAACTAAAATCCGAAGCTAAAAACCTCAAAACCACAAAAAACTATAAAACCATGAAAATTAAAACTTGAAAGGCCCAAACATGAAAACATGAATCTTAAAACCAAGAAATCCCATAGCCCCAAAACCGGAATTTGAAAATCTCAAACACAAAAATCCAAAAACTCTTGAAAACATAAAAGCAGAATTGATATAAGTTACTCCCAAAACCTAAAATTGAAAACATAAAAAAAAACTTTTAAACCAAAGGACCAAAAATCTAAAAACCTAAACATCTCTCTCTCTCTCTCTCTCTCTCTCTCTCTCTCTCTCTCTCTCTCCCTCTCTCTCTCTCTCCTCTCTCCCTCTCTCCCTCTCTCCCTCTCTCCCTCTCTCCCTCTCTCCCTCTCTCCCTCTCTCTCTCTCTCTCTCTCTCTCTCTCTCTCTCTCTCTCTCTCTCTCTCTCTCTCTCTCTCTCTCTCTCTCTCTCTCTCTCTCTCTCTCTCTCTCTCTCTCTCTCTCTCTCTCTCTCTCTCTCTCTCTCTCTCTCTCTCTCTCTCTCTCTCTCTCTCTCTCTCTCTCTCTCTCTCTCTCTCTCTCTCTCTCTCTCTCTCTCTCTCTCTCTCTCTCTCTCTCTCTCTCTCTCTCTCTCTCTCTCTCTCTCTCTCTCTCTCTCTCTCTCTCTCTCTCTCTCTCTCTCTCTCTCTCTCTCTCTCTCTCTCTCTCTCTCTCTCTCTCTCTCTCTCTCTCTCTCTCTCTCTCTCTCTCTCTCTCTCTCTCTCTCTCTCTCTCTCTCTCTCTCTCTCTCTCTCTCTCTCTCTCTCTCTCTCTCTCTCTCTCTCTCTCTCTCTCTGTGTGTGTGTGTGTGTGTGTGTGTGTGTGTGTGTGTGTGTGTGTGTGTGTGTGTGTGTGTGTGTGTGTGTGTGTGTGTGTGTGTGTGTGTGTGTGTGTGTGTGTGTGTGTGTGTGTGTGTGTGTGTGTGTGTGTGTGTGTGTGTGTGTGTGTGTGTGTGTGTGAAATTTGAAACCTCCAAGGAAACCATAGTAGCATATCAACACCTTAAAATTATGAACTTGAAAATCCCAAATCCAAAACCTTGAACACACAAAAATGGATTAATATAGAATACTCCCAAAACACGAAACCTAAAAATCAAAAGATTTGAAATTGAAAATACTTGAAACATGAAAACCGAGAAAAGATTGAATGTTAACACCCCGAAATCCTTAAACCAAAAATATATAAAACATCTTTAAACATGAATCCAAAATTCTTGAAACCCCAAAACTTAGATCCGAAAAATCTCAAACATGGAGGCACTAAAAGTTTGAAAAAAATTAATATCAAATATTTGTAAAACCTGAAACCTAGAACCAAAAACCCAAAAAAATGAATCTCGAAACGTAAAGAACTTGAAAACCCAAAAACTTAAAACCCGAACCCCAAAATATTTGAACTTGATAACCCTATAAACACAAAAAGCTACTTTCATATAAAATGTTCAATGATACCTCAACATTCTAACCCAAAACTTGAAAATAAACCTCAAAACCATAAAAATGAGAAAACACTTAAACCAACAATATGAAATCGTGTGAAAATCAATCTCAAAGCTTCTAGATTATTTTTGTGGCATACCACATTTATTAATAATTTTATTAATTTTTTTGTGAATGTTATATTGACTTGTGATATATAACCTCAATCTAATTATATTATCATATTGATTTTGAGAAAATATTTTGAAGGGAAAAATAGAGGCCAAACTCTACCACATAACTAAGATATTAGGATGTAATATAATTTTTCATTTGAATTTTATTAAAAAGGGAAGGAAAAATCTGCAAAATATCTATCACATAGATGTGAAAGTTAACACCTCAAATGAACATAAAAGGATAATAAACTTGGCACAACATTATTAAATTTATAAACCAAATAATAATATGACTAGCAATCGCATGTGTACAATGCAATGTGAACGCCGAACGGTATATGATATTTGATTTCTGGAAGGATAATTAATACTTTTTTATTTGATGTTGATAAGGGGTGTGATTATTTTTGTAAATGTAGGAATATAGATTAAGTTTTGCATTTAAACATTCTCTCTTTATACTTCAAATTTGTTACAAATTAGTACATATACATTTGTAAATCTTATATCATGAGTGGTAGCGTTTTGCGGACTATTTTATTTGAACTAAACATGAATACATGAAGGCTTCCGTACATTTGTAGATTTTATATCATGAGTGGTATACATTTGATACCACTTTGGATAGTTTATTAGTTTTGTATTTTATGTGGTTTGTAGTTATTTGGGGAAAATTATGTTAGTGTTGCAATGTGTTTGAGACGGTGGTTGCATGGGTTGTTTGGTTGGTTTTTGTTGAAAAATTTTTTTTTGTATTGTTGATAACATATTGATAAGGGGTGTGATTGATAGTGGAAGTGTAGGAATATAGATGAAACATTACATTGAAAGGTTTTATGTGTACATTTCAAATTTGTTACAAATTCATACATATACATTTGAAAATATTATATCATGAGATCTGTACTAAACATGAATACATGAAGACCTCTGTACATTTGCAGATTTTATATCATGAGTGGAAGTTTTTTGTGGCCAATTTTATTTGCACTAAACATGAATACATTTGATACCCCTTGGATGGCACTGCCACTTTGGATATAAGAAGTGTTGAGTAAAGTAGTAGTGGAGGTGCTATCAAATTAGAGGGTAATATTTACGATGGGTTGTTTTGGTTGAACACATATAATATTTCCTAGTGTGACTTTGACAAGAATGTGTCATGCTCTCATACCACCTTTGTTTTTGTGAATAGTCTGTAGTATTTGCAGTAAGTAATATAGCTCTGTTTCGTGAAAAAAATTACAATAATTTGGTTACTAAAATAATTTGGATGGTTGATTTTAACAAGGATTACGTTCACAAAGTTTTTGACATATGTGAAAATAAATAAGTCAATGGTTATGGAATGCTAGCCCAAACAACTCAATGCACTACCTAACAATACAATGTAATACCTTTGGATAAACCGCCTGAGAACCATTTTTCGATTTTTTTGCATCAGATTTGTATCATGTTGAGTTGGTTTCAGTTGTAAAGCCATCAACAAGCTCTAAGATTGTTCTTATAACATTCCCTATTTGATAAATTTGGCCATTCGGATTATTTTGTGTTGTTACTTGGCAAAATTTGCATATACTTATATTTGAGAATGTTTTCAATTTGTGTTTACATGGGCCACTTAATTTTAAGGTTGTTTATACATTTCAAAGTTGTTATAAATTCGTACATGAATACATTTGATACCGTTTTCAATAGTTAATTTATTTTATAGTTGATGTTGTATGTATTTAATTTGGCTTTATTGTGTTAGTTGTGCATCGATTGTTTGGTTGGTGTTTTGTTGGAAAAACATTTATTGTACAATTGATAATGTGTGTGATTGAAAGTTGTAGTGTAGGAATTTAGTTGAAACATTACATTGAAATGTTGTATGTGTACATTTAATTATGTTACAGATTCGTACATTTAAAGTTGCTTTTCATATTTGAAAACATCAAATAAATGAAGATATACGTACACATAATGAGACATGTATACATTTGCAGTATTTATATCATGAATGGTAGCCTTTAGTGGGCAATTTTAGTTTCAATAAACATGATTACATTTGATACCCCTTGAACGACAGTGTCGGTTTGGATAGAAGAAGTGTTGAGTATAGTAGTAGTGGAGGTGTTATCAAAGAAGAGGGTAGTATTTACGATGGGTTGAGTGATAGTAGTCTTGCTTCCTCCTTTCTTCTTACTCCGAGTGTTGGTACGTGTGCCATATTTGAGTATCTCTCGAATGAAAAAGCAGGTGAAATGCGTAGATTTGCAAGCGAGGGAACTCGAGAAAGTTGTGAATGTCAGACCCTGCCTTTCAGTGGTTCCAATGTCGATGGTTGCTTTATGCAAAGTAAGTCCTTGTGACTTGTGGATAGTTAATCCCAGGCCATTTTAATCGGTAATTTTCTTCAATTCCCTCTCGAAATAGGGGGTATGGGAATATGTAATGGGTTGGAGGGATCCCAACATGGCCCGTTGTATCTATCAAATTTTATAACAACAAATAAAGGTAATGTTGGTGGTTGCATTGATGCATCGTAGACAATGTCGGTGATTGTTCTTGTGGCACCATTCACGAGGCCTGCATCAACCCATAGATTTTCAATAAGCATGATTTTTTGTTGTTTGCAACAAGAACTTTTTGTTCCAACTGATCATCATCAGGATTTTCCTGGTCCAGTTCTCATGTTACTTTCAGCAATGGATTGGGCGATCAGAATGTTCAATGCCTTCAACATCTGTAGGTTGTGGGAGTCCACCAGATCATTTTTTGCAAACAAATGTGGTGCATCTTTAAAAATGTTGAGCTCTGCTTGAGTTAGGTGTGTGTCTGTGTGAGACATTAGGAGTTCCCAATCCTCAATTAGAGGGGTTGAATCTCGCATGTGGAGTAGTAAATTCCAGAATGAAACCTATGCATTGGTTGTTCCTTGTTGCCGAAATATTGTTTGCAATGTAATGGAAGACTGAAATCCCTTCCAAAGGGTTGCTCCGTAGGAATTACTTGCATAAAGAGGACTGTCCAAAACCGGTGGTAATTTCCCGAGGTCACCGAGGAGGATGACTGATCTATTCCCAAATTCAGATGTTCTTGAGTGTGGGAAAGCTTCGCAGAGCCTAATCTCAATTTTCTTAGCAACTTTGGCCTGATGAAACTCATTTCATCAATAAGAACATATTCTATATGTTTTAAAACTCTTGAAAAGACGATAATGCACTACCTTCAAGGGGTTTTAGTTCTTTGATTGGAATACGCAGGGCTACATGGATTGTGGATGCAAAGATGTTGAATGCTGAAACACCGGTAGGGGCGAGCACAAGTAGAGGTGAGGGAGATGTGGTTGATGATGTGAATGAATTCGGATTTTATTTATCAGAAATGATTTTCTGTGCCAGTCGTTCCTTGAATTATCAATCTTAGTGGAGGTAGAAGGGTTTTGTTTGCTGAATGGTGTAGTATGGTATCAAGAGCTAGTTTTTGTTCGGAGACAAAGGAAGTGTTGTAGATGGTGGTGTGGCATGTATGTTGTTGTTAATTGTGTCTGCCTTCTCTCTCTCGATGAATGATGAACCAGTTATCTGCAAATCATGGGGAACATCATGTATGGTCCAATTATTGTGTATGTTGAAATCTCATTTCCCCAACATTTCAAGGCTGTCTAAACTCGTGTTGTTTCTGGGGTGAAATTGTGTGAAGACCTGCCATTCTTGCAATGGTTCTTGTTGAATACTACATTCGGGCTCAGAGTCAGAAATAACATCTATAGCAAGTCATGTGTCTGCGGTAGTGCGTAGAACATGCCATGGTCTATAGTTGTGCTTGTACATGTCCCAAGTGTCGTTGATGTCATGTGGGGTTGAGCCAAATTCAAACGCAATATTTCTGAAAGGCTTGTATAAAAGGAGTTCTGACCAACAAAAAAGGTCATATGACGTTGATTCTTGAGCAAGGACATCCACAAATCTCGGGTGGACCCAAACAATTGCTTGATGTCAACACTTCACATTCACTACATTCTCAAGAGTGAATGTAAGTGTAGAAATATAGACGAACCACTTCATTTAAAGGTATCATCTCTTCATTTCAAACTTGTTACAAATTTGTACATATACATTTACAAATCTCATATCATGAGTGGTAGCATTTTGCGGACTATTTTATTTGAACTTAACATGAATAAATGAAGACTTTCATGCATGTGCATATTTTATATCATGAGTGGTATTGTTTTGTGGCCAATTTTTTCACTCTAAACATGAATACATTTGATACCGTTTTGGATAGTTACTTACTTTTGTGTAATTGTGTTAGTGTTGCATTACTTATATTCCTTCTATTTCTTGTTCTCATAAGTCCATTTTAATGGAACTCGTATGAAATTCAAGTGCTTGTTATGGATTATCTGACCTTAGCTGGAAGTGAAGTAAATTTAAAAGTGCTTAACATAGGTGTGGTCCTCGCTAAATATTTGGCAATTTCTCTTTCAATTGTTTTTAGTATCTCTAATATTGATGCTTCATGCAGGTTGATTTGCCATTATCATTTTGTGAATTTTATAGTGACTCATCTATGTTTCTACACATACAAAATCAATCACCCATAGTTTAAACAAACACAACTACAAAAGTAAAAACTATCCCTATAACACAAATAACATATACCATTTTTTGTTTGCAAAATGCCTCAAAGAAATGTGGTCTCATGGAATGCCATAATTGTAGGATATGCACAAAATAGCTCTGACAATGATGCTCTCAAACTCTTTGAGGTAATAAAGCACTGAATTGTACCTAACCATTTAAGCTTCGTTTATATATGCTTGCATATTTAGTCACATTTATGTTTCTTGGAGAGCTAATATGTTAAAGCACTTAGTCATTCTTTCAATCTACTTTGACGTCAACACTTCACATTCACTACATTCTCGAGAGTGAGTGATAGCAAACTTACATCTCTTACTTGCATTTGTATTCAATTATTACACAATTAACTATTATTTAAAATCCCTTCTGATGTACTTTGCAACATTTGTTTTGGCTTTAATAGAAAATCAAAATTGTCAATCACACCCCTTATCAACAACTACAAAAATGATGGATGCATTTACTTAGCATGATTCAACAATTCAATGAAGGTGCGAAGTGTTTGTTAGCTTTCTCGGCTATGCAATACTGTATACTGAGAGAGGGGCCTCATAATCAACAAGCATATATACTACAAAAAAGCAGGGGCCTTCAACCAATTGGCCTTCTATAGAAAATCATTTTTTATGAAAAATACCTTAACTGTTGTACATTCTTGACACTTTCTATATTAAATTCACTTTGGGGAAATTTTCAATCTGATTGTATTTGCTATAGAAGAAAGAAATCTTCACTTAGACTTCTAAAGTCAGTACATCCAAATGTTTAAAACTACAATGCCATATATGTAAAATTGTAATCACTACCCCAAAAAGTCGCATGCTTTAATTTAGAAGAGATCCCCTTTTCGCCGCTCAAACCAAATAATAATTACATAACCAAGAAAGAAAAAATCTTCAATTGCCGGACTACTATCCATGAGATGAAAAGTGTAGACAGTATACATAATAATTGCATATCCAAGAAAGAAAGAATCTTCAAATACAAGACTAATATCCATGAGATAAAAAAGTGTGTAGACAAGTACCATGAGATAAAAAGTGCAGACAATCTACATGACTTCAGTTTTCAACTGCACATGTTTAAAGTTGTCCAAGTCTGTTTCCAAGGAAAGAAAATTCATGTAGAAGGTATATTTTATCACATACAATATCAACCATAGAATTGACTGCTTGGAAAAATTCATGAAATGATATGGCACGTATTTAAAAGCATGTTTCACAAAGTTCATATTGGCCTCATGTCTCCTGATACTTCTTAAAATCTTCTGTTGTTCCAGCTTCTCCATCAATTTGTTCAATGGTGTTCTCTGATTTCATGTTGGTCTGCCTTTGGTTGTCATTCATGATGGCCTCCAGATCCTCCATTCTCCTTTTTACGACCGCCGTGCAAAGAACTGAAATCCATCAGAAGGGAGAAACAGTCATTAGCAAGATTAGAGGAGGAACCCCAAGTAAAATAGGAAAACTACTAGGATAGATCAATGGTAGATCGAGGCATTTAAATGTAATGCTTCATCTATATTCCTACACTTACAAAATCAATCACACCCCTTATCAACATCAACTACAAAAGTAATAACTATCTTTCTAAATCAAATAACATATACCATTCAGCGTTCACATTGCATTGTACACATGTCTACCAGGGCGCTTATAATTACTACATCTGACAAAAAACCCCTTTCTATTATGTTTTGATGGATGTGCATACCCTATTCCAAACCTCTTATTTTGGCACAGGCTAGGAGTGCAGTGGCAAAGGTGAACTGATCGGGTTGGACACATGTTTGTTGCATTTGGTGAAATAGTGTCAATGCCTGGTGAGGAAATCTATGTCTTCCGTAAGCTGCAATGATAGCATTCCATGAGAAGTTGTCTCATTGTTTTAAATCGTCAAACACTTTGCGAGCATCCATCAAACTCCCACACTTGAAATGCATGTTGATAAAGTTATTTTGAAAAGTCATTTCCGCGGCAAATGTAATTCCCCTTACCTTTTTTGAAAATGTTGCCAATTGGTGAATTAAATTTGAGAAAAATGTCCTATATAGCTTTCCCTTTGTGAGCCTATTTTGTGAATCCTCCAGGATAGGACTTTCTGGTGCTGGTTGGAAAATTTGCCTGCTTGTCATTGCTTTGAAGTTTTTTTATTGAATTTCCCCAACTACATTAGTTGCTATGGATGGGAATAGACTTAGTAGTTATTATTTTTGGTTGTGAAGGTGTGTGTACTCTATACAGGAGGCACATGTTCGAATCCATATGGGAGTAGGGTTTTACATCTTGTTGAACAATATATAAGGTAAATGGAAAAAAGCACCTCTTGCAGGCTTCCACAAGGGGGGTCTCAGACACCAAATTGGTGGATCTTGCTGGGCAGTGACCTAAAAAACCACCTTTACCGTTACCTATCTCAGGATTTTTTAGTGTATAGAAGGTCTTGTTAACTTGATCAAATTCCATAATGCAGCTGGACTTGCATAATATAGGCACATCACTCTCAGAATGGTCTGGACTAAATGATGAGGCAATCACGATTTACCAAGTCTAGTAATAGGTTCTGATGGTTGAAGTTCCCGTAGCTGTTTAGCACAAATTTATATGACAGGAGCCAGGACTTCTGATCTGAACTGGGGCTTCAAGATCATTCTCTGTAATTTGAGCGGACAATGAACTTAAAGGAGAGAGTTAATGGCTACTTTTGTTTCAAAATGTTCTCGGATAATTATTCAAACAAACCTATTTATCTATGCCTTTCTATGAGCGTGAGTCCAAATTTTTACATTCTTCTTTGACAAGGAAAGAGTTGTCAAAAGATCCCTCTTGAGAAGGAAACATTTATAATTGATACGAAAGAACATTGTATCGGGAAAAGTGTGATTTTTCACATAAATTATGCTCATGTTATCAATAGTAACACATGATATGGACTTTGGAGTTCAAAATGAGAAAATATTTTCCTCTTTTTTAGATTTTAAACTTTTGTTTATCATTGGTTTATCTTTGTAAGACATGATGGAAGCTATGACATCTTAAAAGAAGTGTGCCATAACTTGTTGATTTTGTGGAATTTGTTTGACAGGGGTAAATGATCACGAGAATCCTAAATGTAGTAACTATTGCAGTCTGATATATTTTGCACTTTTAGGTGCAAGCTCCTGCGGACTTGTAAATATGGGGAACAGGGCCATTAATCCAACAAAATATTAATAAGTCTTCATTTGGAGCTTGGTTATCAGTTGACTAGCAGGAGCATGGACTATGTTTGAGATGGACTATATTTTGCACTTTTAGGTGTAAGTTTTAAATTGCATCATTTGGAAATGCAATTGAATCGATCTGGTTTTGTTGCATCATTTAAATGCAAACTCTAGAGAAATTGACTAATTTCCATAAGATTTCTTGGCAGGAGCATGGACTATGTTTAGTTACAGATGGACTACATTTTGATAAGTGTGTAAGTTTTTATTTTAATCATGGAAGACCTAGAAGTATTGTTTGTGATAGGGGGTAAATGACAATGGTGGAATGTTTTATGAATAAGCAACTTTTATGAAAAGATGGAGATGTATTACATCTTGTGTTGATGCTTTTAGCTACTTCAAGGAAAAAGGTTCTACACAATCTGATGCCAACGCCAGGGACAATGGAAGGAAGTTCTAAATGCTTACAAGAAGTAGGTAGCTTGAAAATGTCTGTAGAGGTGGAACATTCTCAGCAGCAAGCAGAGGCAGAAAGAGCAAGACAACCAACCTCTCCAGTAGAAGATGGTACTTCAAACAAACAATTGGATGGAGTGGATATTTTACTGTCTAATAGTTCAAGCTTGGTAAGAGATCTACAAGCACTGAGTTCTAGCCATGAAATAGAAGCAACTTCTTCAAATCATTTAAGGGAAAAAGGCATTTCTAAGCTATCAAGATCTGCAGCATCGGAAAATCACCCATGAAAAAAGCTTTAAGGGTTGGCATTCAGCGGGCATCTGAAGCGGGCATATCAGGAAAAATGAAGCAAAATACCGATGAAAATTGAAGAATTTGAGGGTACCTGTATTCATAAGTATGAGGGAGCTTATTACTGCCTCTGATGTCAGATCTTTTACCGATGACCTGTACAGATCGCCCTCGTTGGCAGGCAGAGCAACTTTCCTTTTCCTAAAGGCAGCCACCATAACTTGTATTATACGGGTTAATGGGCTCCCTCTAGGAAGGTTGTAAACGTTCTAAACTTAACAACTCTAATACCAGATAAATGATCTCAAAAGTAAATTTAAGCTTTGTGAATCAAGTAAAGGCATATCTACATGAAATTTTAATTCATCAATCAACAATTCGGTATGTGTGCATCATATTTCTGAGTCTCTCCTCTCAGCCTTATTTTCATTTCTACAAACTATTACCACTTTTAAATCTATGTTGCTTCTCATCCAAGCCATTGTAGGCCTTACCGTGTTCCGCAAGCCACTGCTCATAGACCTGCATAATCTTGTCATCTCTGATCATATCATAGTTTATGATGGAAAAATCGAAGCTATTGTCGAAAGAGCCACAGACAAAACCAATATAACCAACAACACAATCCCCCCCATAGCGGTCGCCATGGCTAAGAGATCTCACCCTGCAAAAATCAAATACATACAAAAAAACACAATTGGGTGTCTCTGAAAAAGCGACATTCTTCTCCAAATCTAAAGAGAGCAGATTTAAACACAAAAGGATAGCCAATAAAGCTTATCTAATCCATTGAACAAAAGATTTTTGACACATACCTCACCTAGCTAGGTGAAATCCCCGCTGCAGACCAAACTGATAGTAGGGATCTCGAAGATTCCCACTGAACATAGACAAAGAGGGGACCCTATGGGAGTGATGGAAAAATCGAGAAGATTGCCGAAAGAGCCACAGACAAAACCAAGATCTGACCAACAACACAATCCCCCATAGTGGTCGCCATGGCTAACAGATCTCACCCTGCAAAAATCAAATACAGACAAAAAAACACAATTGGGTGTCTCTGAAAAAGTGATATTCTTCTCCAAATCTAAAGAGAGCAAGATTTAAACACAAAAGGGCATAGCCAATAAAGCTTATCTAATCCATTGAACAGAAGATTTTTGACACATACCTCACCTAGCTAGGCGAAATCCCCGCTGCAGACCAAACTGATAGTAGGGATCTCAAAGATTCCCACTGAACATAGACAAAGAGGGGACCCTATGGGAGTATATAACACACTGCGAACCCGCACTCAGCATGCACGAAAAATCAAATCTAAACACAACAAAAAAGGAAAAAGCAACTGTTAAAAATAGCCAGAATAAACGAAAACGTCCAAACGGCCGTCAAAATTAATCACATTGAAAATACTTCCAACTGGCCGTCAAATTTAACATCATTGCAGAAACGTCCGGAGGTCCTCTACCATAGGGGAATGCCGGCGTAATAACCTTAAGATATTACTCCCGCCACTAAATGAAAACTCCAACTCCAACTTCAACTTCAACTTCAAAACTTTCCATAAAATTCCAGTCGAAAAAACAAATCCCTAGCAATAATTGTCCGCAGGGCGGAATTCTAAGAATATGAGGAGCCAAAGGGTATGTTGTGTAATTAAAAGCCCACGGAGCTATGGAATAAATGAAGAGATCGCCATTCCAACAAGGGAGGATCACCGATCAACGAGTCATTAAAGAAAATGATAAGGACAATGGCCTTCTTTTCCCAATGAAGATAAGATGAGCCTGGAATCGTTTGTGGACACCATCCAAAACAACAGAGAGTGGATCGACAGTCAGCTGGAAGAGGTGGGAGCACTGGTTTTCAGAGGATTTCCACTCAAATCTCCCTCCAATTTAATGCTTTTGTGGAGGCACTTGGATGGGAAGAATATACGTATATGGGTGCAGCTTCAAGGAAAAGGGTACATGGAAGAGTTTTTACTTCAAGTAAGGCTGCTCTGCATCAGTCTATCAAGTTCCATCATGAGATGTCTAAGGTAATATTCTACATCAAACCCAGGCCTTCATTTGTTTTTTCCTCTGTTAGGTCATATCCTGAGAAATGCTCTGCTTCTGATTATGCAGTCTGAGAACTTTCCTACCAAATTACTTTTCTTCTGCGAAATTGCACCTCCTGAGGGTGGACAGAGTGCAATCTTGTTGAGCCATAAGATTACCCAGAGGATGGAACAGAGATACCCAGATTTAGTTAAGAAGATAGAAAAAGACGGGCTCCTTTATTCATCTGTTCATCCTGAGAAAGAGGAAGATGACCCCAACTTTATTTTGAAGAGTTGGCGAACCCTGTTTCAAAGAGAGGATAAAGAAGAAACAGAGAGATAAGCAAGAATTTGTTCACATAGATATGGTTTATGTAGTAGTATTTTTGCAAGAACTTTTTATATTGTTGCATTCCTTGCTGTAACTTTGCTTTTTAGGGCTGCAAAGTCTCCCTTCAATTGAAAGGTGAGTTGGGAAGGTAGCAGAATGATCCTTAAGATGAGTTCTCTCACTTCCATCCGAACTTTTCATGGAAAAGAGAATAAGAAAGCTTGGTTCAATCTATTAGCATTTGGGAGTACAGAGTCACCTATTTTTACTGTGGGAGATGGATCCCATATTCCCCAGAGACAATTGAGTTCTGCAACCAGATAGCTGAGGAGGAGTGTGTGGATGTGAATTGGGAAGTTGGTGATGTAGTTGTGATCGACAATCGATTTGTCCAGCATGCAAGGAGGCCCTCTAAACCACCAAGAAGAATACTTGCCGCCTTCTGCGAGTAGTAGAAACTTAAGAAGAATATGTTGTTTTATTCCTTCACCTGCAGGTTACTTAAACTCGGCACTTTAAATATTTTTTTGTAGTAGATTTAAGGCTCTTAATATTTTCATTACTGGACTTAACAGGACTGCCTTAGCAGCGAGAATAAATTACCTGTGATAAATCTCCCAAAATATGTCCAATTCTTTTGAAACCCTGGTTCACCATGTGTATGGATAATACCTCTTAGGTACATCAAAGCAATAGCCACAAACATCTGGTCTATACCTTCAAATTGAATTTATTCTTACTGAACTCCGTTGACATCTAATGGTAGGAGTTACAGCTCTTACATAACACACTTGACATGTGATGGGGTTTAACCAAGTTACAGCTCTTACAGAACTATCTTGACATTTAATGGTAGTTAAATCAGGTTATGGCTCTTGTTCTCTTTGTACATTTAATGATAGTTAAACTGAGTTACAGCTCTTATAGAACTCTCTGACAATTAATGGTAGTTAAATGAGTTAGAGTTCTTAATAAAAAATTTGACATTTCACAGTAGATAAACCAAGTTACAACTTACAGATCTTATTCTCTTTGTACATTTAAAGGTAGGTAAACCTAGTTAACTATCTTAACATGTAATGGTAATTAATCTAAGTTACAACATTTTTTCTCTTTGTATATCTAATGGTAGTTAAACCAAGTTAAAAATCTTGTTGTTTTTTACATTTATTAGTAGTTAAATCCAGATACAGCTCTTACCAAACTAAACTCTCTTGGCATTTAATGGTAGTTAAACCAAGTTATAGCCCTTGTTCTCCTTGTATTTTCAATATCAATCTTTAGATGTAATACAATAACATTGATAGAAGTGACAAAACTGGTTGAAGTAACAATATAAAAACCAAGATTTATGGACCAGTATACTCAACATTTGCGTTGATATCTTGTCTTAACATTTAAACTAGTAAGAACAGAGTTTGCGTATCCTCTGTGACCTAATCCATCAGGCATCGTGCTTTGAATGACCTATTAAAAAGTTAACCTTAGTTGCAGATTGTTTTCCCCCTTTTTTTCCTTTCTTGGTTACCTTATCTAAAACTTTGGGTTGGTTTACCTCATTCTTCCATTTCAGACCTGCTCCTTCCAAGTATCTGATTTTTTTAATCAACATTATTGACACAACTATTCAACGTACACTTGGTGTAGGTTCACATTTTGGCTTGCATACCCCACTCCATGCTTTTTCATCTAACATGGATGTGATTTTTACAATTAAAACTGCCCTCCTAACACAATAATTAATTGGTTGTGGGATGAGTATGTTTGATTGTTCGGTCTTTCAATTACCTCTAAATACCTCCTTAAGGCGGATATGCCTTTTTAGTATATCTTGGAATTGCTTCTATGACTATAAAAATCCTCATTGACTAAACATTTTCACATTTTCTACACATCTTTAAAGCTATAATTAAGTTACATTTAAGACTAGTAGAGAATTAAATAAGATGGATTTTGATGTTTTTCCTTTTAACTCCTATGGCGCTAGTGTTTTTGTGTGTTTATTGATTATTGGTTTGAATTCAGCTTTTGTTGGTTGTGTGTTTCTTGTGTTGTTTGACTTTTGATATATTCTCCTTGTTTTTTTATCTATCTTTTGACACTTATGAACTTTGTATTGATGTTCCTTGCAACTCAATCTCCTTCTTGTCAATTTGTTCTTCCATGTTTGCTTCCCCTTCTTATTTTCTCTCTCCTCTCTTGTTTTTTCTTTCTTTCATTTCCCTACTTTTCTAGAAATTTTGCCAAAACCATGTAGAAGAATGGTTTTAGTATGCTAGAACCATATTGTTACTATTTTGGAGTGCCAAAACCATATCACTAAGGTTCGATTCTTTATTTTGTGGGCCAATTTGACCCATAATTTGTGTCTCATTTTATTTGCATTTTCCATCTTTTGTGTGTCGGTTTGTGCATCATTAGGGTTCTAATTTGAATTCACATGGAAAAAAAACCAAATACATATGTGCATTAGTGCATTTAGGACACCCATACACGGAGTAAACAAATTTATACAAGAGTTGTTTATTAAAGTTGTAAGAGAAGAGAATTGTTTATTTCTAAAGCATTCCCATGCCAAAAACGTAGTTGAGAGCATTTAGAAAGAATCTAGCATAATTGATTACTTGTTGCATCCATTGAAAGAATAATGGTTTTGACACTTGCAATATTACTATCCCTTGTGAGCGTTTCAACTATACCATTATTAGCTTACATATATTACTTGTTGAATCCCTTATGCATGTTTCAACTATACCATTATTAGCTTACATATATTACTTGTTGAATCCCTTGTGCATGTTTCAACTATACCATTATTAGCTTACATATATTACTTGTTGAATCCCTTGTGCATGTTTCAACTAGGATGAAAACAACTACTCTACCCAATGTTATTCCCAAATTGGCGTATCCACCTTAGGGGTCAATCAAATTGAATTTTGATGAGGTTAGCAAAGGTAAACGGGTCGAGCATGCTTTGGGGCTATACTAAGGGACTCTTTAGGATTCTTTTTATGACATGATTGATGCATATTGCCGGGGAACAATGAAGCGGAAATGGTGGTCTTACGAGAATGCCTTAAAATTAGGTGAGATAAAGGCTATGAAAAGGTTTTCGTTGAAGGGGATTCACTCCTTGTGGATAATGTTGTGAAGGGGAAAGAAAGAAATGGTTAGAGACTCAATTACTTTCTCTCTTCTACCTTACACATTTTGTCCATCCCAAAGCTTTGAATTTTGGCATTGCCCAAGGTTTGCTTACAAGGTAACAAATTTCCTACCTAACTCAGCGCTAAGCTAACTCAAGCCATTCTCTAAAATAGAAAGCATGGATCGAGATCAATTGGTTTGGTTTGTCCATAATTATGGATATGGATAGGTTGGGTGCAACAATAGGGACTAACCCCACCATGTTATAGAAGGATCATTTTGAAACAAACAAACTCACAACATGCATTATGATGAAGCCAATTGTGTACAAAATATATCAATGTAATCCCAAAAGGTGACGTAATTTCATTGGACCACAAACGAGATGAGACAACTTGCATTTCATTTTCATGATTCATATATGTCAAGAAATGGCCTAATATGACTTGTGGCGAGTCCACGTACCTCATCCATGTCATCATGCGCACCTCATTATATGGGTATGGCTCCAAAAAGTAAGAAACACTCGCTAAAAGCAAGGATTGAATGTAATTTCAATTATAATATCACACAAAGGTGATCAATATATGATTTCTCAAGATTAGTAAGCTAGCTCACTCATTAATGGATTCCCATTCAAATCTTGTGAAGGAGATATAAATCAATAAAGAAGAATGGCTTTTCATTCCTCACTCCACCTTGCTTCTATTCAAACACTACTTGTTTCTATTGTAATGGCAAATACAATGGATAGTGCGAGTTCTAGTGAACCTCTCAAATGAAAAAGCTCAAGGAAATTTTCATCCTAAAAGGATTGGACATGGATTTTGTTAAGTATGTTCTAGGGATTTTAAACCCATGCACTTCTAAGGTTAAGTTTGTCACTCCCAGAAATGTTAGGCAATGTTTCATGGAGAAGTTAGCTAGAATGTCACTTGTCTTTAGCATCTTCCAACTTATCCTTCAACATTTGTTGCCTCCCAATCCAAAAATTCTAGTGGAGGGCTTGAAACCCTTATGACTCATCAACCATCCCAATGTTATTATCCCCAATTTTCCAATCCTCTCCCCATTTTTCCAACTTATTAGTGGAGCGTCGAGGATTGTGTGTGCTTTGTAGAGAAAATAAAACAACTAAATCTCATCCTGCACCTTTGGCCCATAAAATATATGGATGAGTTGCTTGCATTGGGGATGTCAATGTTCCTTTTCTCGGTGCCATTCCATATGTTTATAATGCGGTAGAATACGATGGAGTTTTTGTCTCACAAGGAAAAGCTCCCATCCTCTCTTGTGAATCTACATTTTTGGTTAGAGAGTTTCCATAAACCAAATTTGCGGGATCGGAAGGTAGAGAAGGATCTCAATCGTGGTATCTATTTTTCATTCTCGTGTAGCCACTACAACAAAGTGGGGTGTTTTAAGACAATACATGGCCGTATTGTCTCAAGTTGAGACAAAATATAGTTGTCATAAATATTGTCTCAAAGCAAGTGTCTCTAAAAATTGTCTCTCTAGAGACATTATAGAATACAATTATTTTGTCTCTTGAGAGACAATATAAGGTTTATCTCTATAGAGACAATATGAATTTCATCCCAACTATCAAATGAGAAAAAGTATTAGGAAAATATATTGTATCTATTTTAAATATTTTTGAAGTGGGTTATAATCTTTCAAAAGTTTTCCAATAAAGCAGATCTCAAAGAATACTTTCAATGCATAAGATAAATAATAATCACATTGCAAACAAACAACAATAAAATTGCATAAACTCATTAATTGATAAGAAATATATATATTTGCAATAATTATCTCCATATTTATGTTCATTACAAAATATTTGATCAATTTATTCCATGATGATAAATACAAGCCATGGGTATGGGATTAAACATTATTGAATGTGTACATTACATTTCCCAAACCCTTAATGAGGCATTATGAGCTACTAAAACAAGCTCATACTGATCCAAACTCCTCCATATTGTACATGCACACTATACTCAAGGGGCTTAAACACTTGATCGTGGAAAATTCATCATGAATGAATTAAGGTTGTGAGTTCCCATCATTGGCATCAAGAAATCCTCCCAATTCTTTCCCTATTACCCAACACAAAGAACCATAAGCCAAAATTCATGACACCAAGCGTTGAACATGGTTGGATATTCATGGTATTCTTCAAAATGTATTGAAAAACATTAAAGGTTTTAGACTCATAAAGAAGTGTTATATTCAATCACCCCCTTATCCTAACACTATATAATAATGCAAATACAAGAGTTTCTTTCTATATGCAAATAAATATTACATTTGCCAATACTTCCTAAATTCCAATCAAGGATGAAAAATTGAAAATTGGAAAATAAATCTAGTGTTGAAAGTAAATAATAATATTTTAAGCCACATTTCAAAAATCTTATTAAGTAACATAATGGACATAATGGACATATATATATATATCCCCCACCTTCATCTACAAATACTTTTTCTTCTCTCAAATCCCATTCTCAATTGAATCCTGCATTGACAATCACATTATTTGAAATCACAATAGGTTCAAAGGATTGAAAAATATGCATTCAAAATCAAAACATTGGAAAAAAGCTACAGAACATCATTTTCCTTTAAAAGTATTTAAATAACTTGGTAGCTTCAAGTGATCCTTTCCCAAAATATTTATCAATCTTTGGGAGAAACTTTGCTTTCCAATAAGACTCCTAGAAGCTTCCTTAATAGAAACAATTGTATTGTGGAAGTGTCACGTGACCTCTTTCTGAGTTATCAATACCTTGAACAAGCCACCCGTTTCAAAAATGGAATCAATTTTAGAATTAATAACACCAATTGTATAATTATGGATGAACACATGCATCCCAAATATATATTCCATCTTCTCTAGTGCTCCATCTTCAATTATTATTTTTGCTCCAAAGACATTTCCCTCTACTAGTTGAAATATTAGAATGACAGATCCATATAATATCAATCATCCAAGTTTTAAAAATATTGAACATCTACAATGATGCAAGAAAAATATATCATACATGCATTTGTTTCAAAATAAGATCTCGCTCGCTCACAAACACCATAATATATTACAATCCGAGAGCATTAGCTAACCTCAAATGAAAGAGGTAGGGTATGTGTGTGACAAAATTTTTATATTGCATGATATTGAAGAGGAGAAAAATAACAATTTCTCTTTCCCTATAGTGAGAAAATAGCAACGCCTTGCACCATACTTAAGGTGTTTCATTGAAGAGATGTTCGAAATATAGAGAATCTGCGGTGTTTAACAATCAATGATTTTTTCCGCTCTACATTTTTTTGAATTTATGTTGCGTTTGTTGTCTCTATGGCGACATCGGATCTGTCGGGACCTGGCCCCGACTGCTGTTGGTGCTCCTGTTGGTGGCCCTTTGAGCTCTAGAAGGACATGATCGTTGGCTCTCAAAAACCCTCCCCATCCGGGAAGATTCAACTAGCTGGCGATGGGACTATGTACTTATAGATCCCTGCATCGATTACTAATGTGACTCAGGCATTGAGGGAGTTTTCGCTTATTGGAAAAATCATAGGGTTTAGACTCACATTGGAAGATATAACAAAATGGGTTCCCTGTGGCCCCCCTAGAAATTGATGCACTTCCCAACGAATTTATCGCTCTTCACTTTCAGTCATAAAGAGGATTTTACAAGGGTGTTGTTGGGAGGTCCCCTGGTTTTGGTAGGAGAGGCTTCTATCTTCGAAGGTGGACTCCAAGATTCAACCCAAGCTGAAACCATGACTCAAGCACCGATTTGGGTTCGTCTTCTCTTAGCATATGGATTTGCACGCATGTAAATGACATGCAACAGTCTGGGAACAAAGTCCCTCCTCAATGAAGGTGAGGCCGCCTTTATTGAAAACTAAAATTGTATTTACATCTGTACATTCAAAATTGTATGTGGGGGTGTTTTGGAACATCAATGGAAAGAAAAATTAATGAGGGAGATGGAATGTAATGAAGGAAAGGAGTGGAATGGAATGAATTGAAAAAACATGCAAGAGTTAGGTAAAAACAGAGCCTAATATTGCACGAAGAGGAAAGATGAATAACTAACACAAATAAAACGGAGTTTGAGTTAGCTAAACAAGAATGTGTAAAAGGTGTAATGTAATTACTTTTATAAATCTGATTATCAGCAACAATATAACACCAATGAACACAATATTTCAGATAAATGATCTCAATGTGCAAGAAGAATAGCTTAGCCACTTTGAGGGGGAAACCTCCAAACCAAACAATAATACTCAAATGTTGAATATGATGATCAACTACTACCTACTAACCCCTATATATACTATTCCTATGCTATGGCCAACACCAAGGCCGATCCACTAATGAAAATATAACATATATGAAAGAGATACATAATGATAAGAAGTTATGATAGCCACAAGTCGGCTATATACATCCAATATAAGATATATGATTAAGGGCGTAGTGTCATCACCAATCCGGCACTATGATAATTCTTCACTAGGAACTCCTTAACACAAGAATACCATAGACTATGATAAGAAGGAATGATGATAAATCTGAAATATAAGTGTAAATTATAATATCAACATGAAATTGTTACAATCTCACCTATGAGGTACTTCAAGTGTTACTAACTTCACTTGCCTTCCAACCATAACTATGGGAGAAACTTCATAATTACACCTCTTAATGGCTTCTTTAACACACCTTCAAAATGATGGCTTCCTTTACACACTTACTCATACAATATTTCTCACTACTTCCTTCTATGCTAAATGAGGGGGTGGCCTCTTTATTTATAGAACTTTTAGGCTTATCCATCTTATCTCTAAGATAGGATAAGAAATCTACTCGACAAATCATAATCCATACCTTAACTTTTATCTCGTACATGTAAGCTTATCTTTTAAGATAAGATAAACCTTATCATTTCACATGGGTTCCACATTTTTAGACTTTTTACAAATAAAATACACAAAATATTTATGACCTCACTCCTTGTCCTTATTACCAACATAATATTTCTAATTCCTAATCATGTAGAACCTACTTATCTACTTACCCTAACTTTGACATTTTAACATTATCGGACCACTTACGACAAATATTTACTTTTACCACAACATTCCTATTGTACTTTTGACTATTACCGTACTATACATTATTGGCGGCGTCATGCGTTAATGAGCGTGCCGTTATCTTCTATCGGACACTACTACTAATTATACTTAACAACATCCTATTCCTAATGCATACATTAATGAAATAGAAATTACGGAGGAAATTTTTAGTGTCGACATCTTCCCCCTTCCTAGATTCTACTTCGTCCTCGGAGTAAACTATTCCGGTGCTTGGAAAATCTTTAACTTGTCGTAGTTGACCCATTTCGTAATGGGAGTGCCATTCAATTCCTCTAGTCGATATGTACCATTTTCATGCAGAGCTACTATTTTGTAGGGCCCCATCCATTTTGGAAGAAATTTTCTCTGTCTTCTTTTTTTGTATTTGGAATCATATACTAGAACCAAGTCATTCACATGAAATGGAGACCAACGGATATTTTGATCAAAGTATTCCTTCTGCTTCATTTTCTTCTTATAGCTTGTATCCTTCGCTATTTCCCTCATTTCCTCTAGCAAATGAAGATGTACCAACCTTTCTTTTACTGAATCACTTTTATCCATCCTTTCATTTTTCATAACTCTCACAGTGGGAATATCAAACTCAATAGGAAGAACTGGATCAATGCCATAAGCCAACTGAAATGGGGAGTATCATGTTGCTGACTTTGATGTTGCCCTATATGCCCACAATGTTACATGAATCATTTTATCCCACTTATGTACCTACTGAGGCTGCATCTTTTGCTAGAATTTGACACAACACAAAATTTATTCGTTCCACTGTCCATTTGTGTTTGGCTTGTATGTTGTTGCCTTCTGTGCTTAATAGAAAACTTATTGACTAGGGCTTCTTTTACCTCATTAATGAAGTGGCTTCCTTGATGCATTACAATTTCTAATTGACAACCAAATCACGGTGACAATGCGTTCATATATGAACCTTGCCACTTCATCCATGGAAGTTGTTTTCAATGGCCTAGCTTCAACCCACTTGGTTAAATAATTTGTGCAACTCTGATATACTTATTTTGGCATGGGGTAGTTGGAAGTGGACCTCTGATGTCTATTCCCCACTTTTCAAAGGGACCAAGTGGAAGAATAGGGCATAATGGAGTGATGAAGTCTTATGGTTATCATGTGTTTGAAAATATCACATGTCTTACAATAATTATAACAATCTCTAAAAAGAGTGGGCGGTGATAACTGCATCCAAGATCCTTCTTGTTGTAAGTTGTCGGAGAAGTTCCTCCACATGTACCATTGTGGAATTCTTCTATCAGCTCCTTCCCTTGATCACGTCTAACTGCCCTCTTGTATTGTCCATCAGGTCCTATTCGAAATAATACTCCATGCATAATAGAATATGGATGACTGGCTTGAGTAATCTTCCTCTTAGTCTTTGCATTGGCACCATCAGGAAACTTGAATTCATTCAGATAATTCCAAATATCTATGTATTCACTAGGGATTGTGTCGAGGATAACAATGCTTTGCATCTAAGAAATCATCATCATCACAAGATGAACCTAAACCATCATAGGCTCGAGAGAGTGCATCTGCATTGACATGCTTCTTTCTGGCCTATCTATAATATCAAATTCAAATTCTTAACAAGATAGAAAAATTATCCATCTTGATATCCTCACGATGGGTTAGGCTTATTTACAATATATTTTAGAGCGATGATCATTACAACTATAAATTTCTTCCCTAGCAAGTAATTTCTAAACTTCTTCTACACAAAAATGATAGCTAGAGCCTCTTTTTGATTACAAGTATAATTTACCTCAACACTTTGCTCATTTGTCTTCTCCCAAAGTAAAGTGGATGATCATTCCCATTTTCATCCTTTTGGCTCGAGTACTTCCTAGTCTTGCATTCGAGGCATCGGTATACTGATGAATGGCTTGCTCAATCTGGATTCTTTAAAGCAGGTGAAGACACGGGGCTTCCTTGATTGTTCAAAAGCTTCATGCGCCTTATTTCTAGTTCATAAGTAACATCCTTCTTCAAGAAGCTGGGTTAGTGGTTGTGTAATCTTTGAGAAATTCTTGATGAACCTTCTATAGTAACCCACATGGCCTAAAAATGATCTCAACTTACTTCTATTCATAGGAAATGGTAACTCTTTGATTTTTGAAACTTTATCAGGATCAATACCAATACCATCTCTGGATACGACATGCCCTAACAAAATGCCTTTAGAACATCCAAAGACACACTTTGTAGGGTTTAGTGAGGCTTGTGCTTCATCTAACCTTTGAAATGTTGTCTCCATCACAGTGCGGAGTGGTCCATCTTGCTCCCATAGATGTAAAAATCATCCAGAAATACTTGATGAAGTTCCTGATGTAGGGTTGAACACCCTATTCATCAAAGCGTTGGAACGTTTTGGAGCATTACACAACCCAAAGGCATAACTCTATAAGCAAAGCGTTCCCAAGGAGTGGTGAACGTGGTCTTGGTGATCTTTCTCTGCTATACGAACTTGGTTGTATCCATTTATATCCATCAACAAAACTATAGCACTCTGGCTGGCTACTTCGTCAAGATCGATCGAGAATGGAAGAGGGTAATGATCCTTCTTTGTTTCCTTATTGAGCTTCCTATAATCAACACAAATGCGTAGCTTCCCATTCTTTTTATTGAGATCACAATGGGAGAAACCCATTCTGAATTCTCCACTGACAAATATGAATCCTACATCAAGCAACTTATCTATTTCTTCTTTTACAGTCTTGGAAAAATTAGGATTCATTCTATATGGCATTTGCTTTATGGGCTTAGCACCATCTACCTAGCTCAATAGAATGTTCTACCCAACTTACTTGACGGAGTTCCTTGTAATCAAAAGTGAATAGGTGTATGTACCTTGAAAGAGTGGAGGTAGGATTCCTTCTCACTCTCCATCACGGCATCACCAATCTTTATTTGTTGGAGACGATCATAAATTTCTTCTTGAGATAATTTTATGGGTTCATGAGTCGGTGTGGTGGAAGGATATCCATGACCGAAACATCAACCTCACTTTCTTCATCTTGTGTGTCCACTTCACTTTGGTACTAGAGTAATCAGAGGATGTCGATCATCGGTTTCATCACTTGAATCCACGAGGTTACGTCTTATGATGTCGAGGATCACGTTTATCTTCACCCTCTCTCTACCACGTCCAAGTGTCATGAAACCTTCATTCCGGTAGTTTCTTGCATGAACTCTCCTTAGCCATGGTCTTCCCAACAACATTGGGTGCATGCAATACCATTTTTCATCACGAAAGTCTACCACACATCTGACACCCATAATGAGATATTGCCACATTTGAAACAACACCTTACGGTTTAGTTTTCCCTTATTTAATGACCTTAACATAAGTGTTGAGGGCGATCAATTTTAAACCCAACATATTCATTACTGAGACTCGGTCATTACATTAGCTGCACACACCTCCATCAACTAAGACATCATGAATTGAAATACCATTACATAATACCTCGGCTTGTGGAGCGTAGGGATCCACCCTGCGCCTCCAAAAGCAGGGACCTCAACCTCCTTCCTTTGTCGAGCATTGAGTCCACTTCGCAGACTCCCGCCTCTTCTCGAAGACATAGCCAAGAGTTGACCATATGTAATATTTGCGAGCCTTTTGGATAGATCTTCTAAGATGGAGTATGGTCCTTGTCCTGTGAAATCAGAAAATCCTGCACACCCAACTTTCTTCTCTATGTTTCTTACTAGTTTCTCCTTTCATCTTCTTAGGATCATTTCCATCTTGGTTATCTTTTTCTTTCTTTCTTTTTTTGTTACAAACACATCTACTTCATTATTTATGCTCTTATCTACTACATCAAAAGAATTCACAGGTGCTTTTCCTTTATCATTATCTCTTGTACGGATGTAGAAGCTCTATACGGACAATTATACTTATAATGACCCTTTTTATGACAACCATAACACAACTGACTTGAAATATTTCTTTTTGGACCTCTATCTCCTCCCCGAGAACTAAATTATTTTCCTTGAAGAAGATTAATAGTTAATTGGCCCATCTTTTGAGTAGATCTTCATACTCGGTAGATGTACTAGGAGAAAGATTTGTGCTCAGAGAGTGGTTGTGGATTACGGACCAAAGGTGTTGGTGTAGGCTCTACTTTAGCAACAATTTCTTTGGGCTCCTCTTCCATGCTTTCTTCTTGCCTTCTTCTTGATCTCCTTTGCTTGTTCAATGGTATTAGGCGGTCATACTTCACTCGTTATCGATCTCTCGCTTCATCCCAAGAATGAAGTTCTTACGAGAGGAGATTATCCACGCCATTCATCAACCCATCCGCTAATCCTTCCTTCCGGATCCGGGCATCAAGCTTCCTCCTTAGCTCTAGAACACGAGCATGATAATCCCTTATCTTCTCCTTCTCTCCTTGGGATAGCTTTGTGATATCGATCATGAGATCTCGTATTTTGTTGTTCACCAAATTCTTCAAGAAAACTTTTAGTTAATAAATCCCATGATTTTTTCACATTATCACCTAGTGTTTCAAACCACCTAAGAAGGTTGAACCATCAAAAAGGTAGGAAAAATTCAGTCCATTGTTTCCTTCTTATAAGGCCATTACAAATACAAGATCGTTTAAACTCTTGAATGAAAGAGAAGCATCTTCATTAGATTGGCTGAAAAAATAAGAATCTTCCCCATTTTCAAAAGTAACCACGGTGAAATACCAACCCACAATCTACAATCAACAAGACACCTTATGTGCACAAATAATTGGAATCACTATAATAGAAAATAGAAATGACCACGGTAAACTATGGTAAAACTTGACTTTTTGTAGTAAAGCTGAATTTCTTGTGGTAAACACTATTCATGGTAAAAAGTGAAGTTCTTTGCGGTAAATACTATTCATGGTAAAAAGTGACTTTCTTTGTGGTAAATACTATTCATGGAAAAAGTGACTTTACCATGTAATAATTACTATGCACTAATAAAAACAAGGTTACCCTCCAAATGATTTTTGACTAAGTGGGAATATCTCTCGAGAAAATCCACCAATGAGGAATGGTCTAAGCAGAATGGAACCAAAATGTCATCACCAATCCGGCACTATGATAATTCTTCACGGGAACTCCTCGTCTTTATGATTATTTACTAATGCACAACTTTTAGTTTGGTGGATGTAATCCGGAAACACAACAACAAACATAACACAAGAATACCATAGACTATGATAAGAAGGAATGATGATAAATCTGAAATATAAGTGTAAATTATAATATTAACATGAAATTGTTACAATCTCACCCATGAGGTACTTCAAGTGTTACTGACTTCACTTGCCTTCCAGCCATAACTATGGGAGAAACTTTCACAATTACACCTCTTAATGGCTTCTTTAACACACCTTTAAAATGATGGCTTCCTTTACACACTTACTCTACAATATTTCTCACTACTTCCTTCTATGCTAAATGAGGGGGGTGGCCTCTCTATTTATAGAACTTCTAGGCTTATCCATCTTATCTCTAAGATAGGATAAGAAATCTACTCTGACGAATCATATTCCATACCTTAACTCTTATCTATACATGTAAGCTTATCTTTTAAGATAAGATAAACCTTATCATTTCACATGGGTTCCACATTTTTAGACTTTTTACAAATAAAATACACAAAATATTTATGACCTCACTCCTTGTCCTTATTACCAATATAATATTTCTAATTCCTAATCATGTAGACCCTACTTCTCTACTTACCCTAACTTTGACATTTTAACATTGTCGGACCACTTACGACAAATATTTACTTTTACCACAACATTCATATTGTACTTTTGACTATTACCGTACTATACATTATTGGCGGTCTTGTGGCCGATAACATCATATTCTAAGTTATCTTCTATCGAGACACTACTACTAATTATACTTAACAACATCCTATTCCTAATACATACATTAATGAAATAGAAATTACGGAGGAAAATTTTAGTGTCGATAGTAGCATGCCCCTCCCCTTCGAAGCAACATTGTCCCCAATGTTGAGAAGATTTGGATGTTGCTGTAGGAAATTTGCATCCTCCCAAGTTGCGTCTTCATTGTCTAGATTTTTCCACTTGATCAAATACTCAGTGATGACCCTTGTCCTCAATCGCTTAGTGTGTGTCTAAAGGATGCATTACGGTTCGTAGGATGATTCGCCCTCTTCATCAAGCTCGGGTAACATAGTTTGGGTTGATATTATGTCGTCCAATTACCTTCTTTAGGCAAGATACATGGAATACTGGATGAATTTGAGTAGCCGGAGGAAGTTCCAATTTGTATGCTACATTTCCAATCTTCTGTAACACTTGATAAGGACCATAATACTTAGGTGAAAGCTTGTTATCCTTTTTCTATTGTTTTAAGGACATTTTCTTATATGGTTGTAAATGCACAAAAACCCAATCACCGACTTCAAAATGTCTTTCACTGTGATGTTGGTCTTCCTATTGCTTCATGCGGTTTTGTGACATGGCCAAATTCTCCCTGAGACTAGAAAGCACCTCTTATTGGTGTTGAATATGTTCTTCAACTACTCGAACCTTTGGTTGGACTCTTAAAGATGAAGTGATAGATGGTGGATGGTACCCATATAATGCCAAGAAAGGAGACATTTTAGATGAAGTATGAAAGGAGGTGTTATACCACCATTATGCCAACGATAAGCATTGGACCCATCTCACTTTCTTATCTGATGTAAAACAACAAAGATATCTCTCCAAGCAATTGTTTACCACCTCTGTTTTCCCATCAAACTAGGGATGATAAGAGGAACTACAAGCTAGTTGTGTGCCCAAGCATGAGAACAAGTCAGTCCAAAATTACTAGTAAAGATAGGGTCTCGATCACTTACTATAATATTTGGTGTCCCAGTAACTTCAGATTGTATCTCTGAAGGTTGTTGTTAATGTACTTGCAACAAATGGATGTGATAAAGCACAAAAATGGGCATATTTGGTGAGTCTATCCACCACCACCATGATTACATTTTTATCTTCTGATTTAGGCAATCCTGTGATGAAGTCCATGGACACCTCTTCCCACCCTTGCTAGGAATAGATAGAGGTTGTAAAAGACACAGGGACTTAATTGTTTCACCCTTATTTTCTTTGACAAACCATGCATTCTCGTCACAAACTTTTGGGCATCTCCTTTTATCCCTTCTAAGAAAAAATTATGCTTGATTCGATGATAAGTCTTTAAGAAGCCAAAATGACCCCCCTCTTAGAGAAGCATGGAGCTCGAGATAGAACCCTATTTTTAAGGATTGAATTCTTACATAGATATAATCTATCTTTATACCATAAAACATCTCCTTTCCATACAAATTTTTTGACATGCTTGGATCTTGTTGGAGATTTTGAATGAGATTTTTTGTGTACACGGGTCATTTTTCCATTCAAACCTTGCATCCTCTATCAATCCTCCTATAATATAGATATGGCACAGTGATACTGGGTAGATTCATCCTTCCAAGATAAAGCATCAACAACTACATTCTTTCCCTTTCTTGTATATTATCTCAAAATCATACCCCAACATTTTTAGACCCATTTCATTGTTCTTCTAATGATAAACGTTGCTCTAAGAAGTATTTCAGACTATCATGATCTATCTTTACTTTGAAATGTTGTCCCATTAGATATGGTCTCCATTGTTTCACCTTTGCATGAAGTATTGTTAACATTTATTTCTCATAAAAATGGTTTAGAGATATTCTTACCTTTGAATTGGCGGCTCAAAGGTAATGGGTCACCCTTCTTGCATGAGAACGCCCCCATGAGTATGAAGCATCACATACCATATGAAGCATTTGAAACATTCAAGGGTGGCTAGAACTAGAGTGGTGCACATGGCCTCCTTCAACTTCTCAAAGGCCATAGTAGCTTGCTCATTCCAATGGAAAGAGTCCTTCTTCAATAAATTTGTGAGTGGTGCTGCGATGCTGCCATAATTCCTTACAAATCTATGATAATAACCTGTAAGCCCCAAAAATCCTCGGAGATTTTTTAGGGTTTTGGGAACCTTCCATTCAAGCATGGCTTTTATCTTGTTAGGATCCACTTTAACACCTTCATAAGAGACAATATGACCTAGATATTCAACCTCCTTTACACCAAAATAACACTTAGAAGGATTTGCATAAAGTTGATGTTGTTCAAGAGTTTCCAACACCTTATTTACATGATGCAGGTGTTCCTCCCATGTTTTACTATAGATTAATATATCATCAAAGAACACTAAAACAAACTTTCAAAGAAATGGCTTAAAGATGGAATTCATCAAGCTTTGAAATGTAGAGGGTGCATTTGTTAGTCCAAAAGGCATTACCAAGAACTCATAGTGTCCTTTATGTGTCTGAAGGTTGTTTTATGAATATCTTCATCCCTGATTCTAATTTGATGATATCTAGAATGAAGATCAAGTTTTGTAAAGTAAACAACACCATGTAACTCATCTAACAAATCATCAATTATAGGAATAGGAAACTTATCTTTAACTGTGTACTTATTGAGTTCCCTGTAATCTGGACACATGCGCCAATTGTCATCTTTTTACCATACCATCACTACAGGAGAAGAGTAAGCACTTTTACTATGACGAATAAGTCCTACATCTAACATCTCTTGAACTATCTTCTCAATCTCACTCTTTTGCATATAGGGGTACCTATAAGGTCTGATGTTGGGTGGTTGACTCCCTAGTACTAGTTGGATGGCATGGTCATGGTCTCTTTTCAGAGGTAGGCCCTTGGGCATTTCTCCAAACACCACTGAGTTCTCATCTATAACTGCTTGCATATCTACGAGTATAAATGTATTGGAATGATGTGCTTCCAATGAAAATAGTTGTGCCATAAACCCTTCTGCACCCTTTCTAAGAAATTTTTGCATCTGATGAGAACTTACCATCTATGGGGAATTTGCTCTCAGTCCTTTTAGTTTAAAAGTCCTCCCTTCTGATTGAAATTGCATGAACAACTCCTAGAAATTCATTTCAATGGTTCCCAAGGTGGTAAGCCATTGAACTCCTAACACAATGTCTACTCCTCCCATGGCAATGGCATACATATTGCTAGTTAGCAAGTAATCTCCCATGGTGAGATTAATGTTATGGCATTTTCTGAGCAACTAATGAGCTTTTCCCATCAGTGATCATGACTTGACATTATGGAGCTAGATAAACAAAGCAGTTCAAGCATACCACTAAATTATGATTGATGAAATTGTGAGTACTTCCCGAATCAATCAACACTATTATCCTCTATTTTTCTAAGAAGCCAACTACTTTGAGAGTTTGGGGAGTGCTAATACCGAAAATTACATGGCATGATATTGTTGGCTGGGGATCTCCTAATTCCTCCTTTGGCTCTACCTCTTCATCTTCTTCATTTTCTTCTTCTTCAGTAGGTCCCTCAATGTAGAATAGCTTCTTTTCAAGCACACATATGTCTGGTCCAAATTTTTTTGTCACAATTAAAATATAACCCTTTGGCTCTCTTTTCTTCAATTTTTTGAGGTGTCAATCTAACTAGCCAAGGGAATGATGGTGGAAGAGTGCTACGATCTCTAGTATATCTTTGGTATTTTATTTCCTACTGGAAATAAATTTTCCTCTGCCCTACGTGCCATGATCATAGAGTCTGAAACCTTATGAGGATTAAACATACGCACCTCAGTCTCAATTTGTTCTTTAAGACCCCCAAGAAATAAGTCATTCAAATTATCTTCAGGAATATTTTCCACCCATAAGGAAAGGTTTTGGAATTGATGGATGTAATCTTTGACTATTCTTGTTTGTCTGAGCTTTGCTAATTGACTAAAATAATTCTTTGACACACTAGAACTATAGTGCAATTGCAACTCTTCGGTGAATATTGTCCATGTAACATTGAGGCCACTCTTTTCCTTTGAACACAACCATCGATACCAAATGAATTGGTCAGGTTCAAGATACAACAATGCCATGGTAACCTTTTGTCCCAATGGAATTTGATGAAGATCAAAGAAATTATCCATCTGGTTAATCCAATTGAGTGGATCCTTTCCATCAAACTTACGCATTTTCACTTTTGGAATCATGTTACGGGCTTGCAGAGTGTTTTTATTTGGATTGGTCATGTTTGCAGATCCACCTTGGCTAGTTTGTTCTATTACTTTGACCTAAAGATCCACCCTGGTTAATATGAGTATGATTGAGTTGTGGCTGATTAGGAAGGATATTATGACCCATGATATTGTAACAAAATTGGTGAATGAAATCCTCCAATTGTTTTCCAATATTTTCTACATCTTCTTTGTTGGCCACTCTACCCTCGAGGTTTCACAACTCTAACTCAAGATAGCTGACCTTATGGTCAGTTGAAGTAAACCCTAACCTTGAGGACTCTGTAGATACCCCTTCTAACTCTAACTCCTCAACTATTATCTCATCTTTATTAGGGGTTTTACCCAAAGTGATGGGATTTTTTTGCCTCTTGTCAAAGGCCCAAACCATGATGCCCCAAAATGGTAAGATTTAAGGATCAAGATAAAAATTTAGGGTTTGGGATGTCAATAGGAATTCGGCCAAATTTATAAAACAAAAAGAACTAACTCAAACTAATTTTTAATCTTATTTCTGGAAATGTAAATAACTTTGAAAAATTCCACAAATTGCACCCTAGGTAGCGAATTATGAAAAACTATAAATCCGCTTATAACTTTTTCAAATCAAGTCAAACATTCTTAAAATTTGGAGGGAAGCTTACTTGACTGATTTTGCCACACCAAAAAAATTTGCGAAAAATTCGCTACCTATTTTGAGATATGGATGAACCTTCACAATTAGGGTTTGACGCAGTGTTGGCCGAGTTCAAGCTCTGATACCACTTGTAATGTAATTACTTGTATAAATATGATTATCGAAGCAATATAACACCAATGAACACAATATTTCAGATAAATGATCTCAATGTGCAAGAAGAATAGCTTAGCCACTTCGAGGGGGCAACCTCCAAACCAGACAATAAGACTCAAATGTTGAATATGATGATCAACTACTACCTACTAACCCCTATATATACTATTCCTATGCTATGGCCAACACCAAGGATGACCCACTAATGAAAATATAACATATATGAAAGAGATACATAATGATAAGAAGTTATGAAAGCCACAAGTCGGCTATATACATCCAATATAAGATATTTGAACTACCTGCACTTGAGTGGACTCTTGTTTGAAGCATGGCTAAGGATCGTTTGGCACGAGCTTCTGAGAACTATTAACAATGTGGGTAGAAGAATCTCTACTTGAGGTAGAAAATCATGATACATGCTCTCTTCCTTCTTCGGGGTTAGGATATTTAGATTTTTCTCCTCGTGACATGTTACTTGGCGAAGTGGATTTTGGCAACCACTCCTTTCTTGCTTATTGTGTATGATTGAATGGTACGAGAAATTGATCGAGGAGAGGCTTTGGTTGAATGAAGGACTCCTCGTGTTGGTAATTTTTGCGATCTGAAGCATGATCTTGAATTTATTGTAACTTAGGAAGTTCTCTGTCATACAAAGATATGCTTATTTCAAGAATCGGTTGATTAACTGCTATCAAGAGAAAATTCATCTCTTTTGGTCCGGTCAATTCAAGGCAACGGGTAAAAGCAATCGCATCATATGAGGAATAAATGCCATCTTCATCATCATTTAGGAATGAATCGAGAGGGTTCTTGATGCGGAAGGCCTTGATATGAGCAAGTGTTAGGTGAGAAAACTCTCGTCTTCTTACTTCATGTTCATCCGAACAGGTAGCCCATAAATATTCCATGGTAGGGTTATGTTGATACTTTGCTCCAAGAATCTTCTACATATATCCATTGATATCAAACTAGGCTCTCTTCACATATGGATGGATTGTAATGAGAGCTAAGCTCTTTTTCCATGAGTTGTGCATTGAAAATATTTGGACATTGGTATTCCCTGATTTGGATTGGGAAATGAATTCCTGAACGGTGCTTATCACTGAGAAGATAGTGAACTTGGAATATTTGTCACGTAAGTTCCATTAATTCCCATCTTTCACTGACGTACTTAGGAAGCTTCCACAGAGTACCAACAAAGCCACTCACACGAATGTAGGAAAAGGATGAAAATTGAATAAACCATGTTTCCCATTGGGAAATGACACTCATGGCTTCTTTAGAAAATATTTCCTCTGTATTCCGATTCAGGTTCGAATCATGCGGAAGGTGAATGCATCGTTGACTCTTCTAAAATGGTGAGAGCTATTTTTGAAACTGAGTTGCGGGTAATAATGAAAAACACTATTTAAAGGACCCCATGACTCTCTCGCGTTTCAAGTCCCAAAATAGATTTCTTCTTACTGCTACTACATAAGTCGATACGATGTCATGTAGAAGCATCCAGTCATCTTAACTTCTATCAATTTTTGTGAAGGGTGTTACTGATGATGGTGGCCCAATCCACAAACTATTTCTTGGCTAGGATGATACGAGATAAACCGATACATCCATGGGTGGAAGATCTAGCAGCAGAGGGTAAACCGAAAACTCGACTTAGGAGAGTAATCATGTCCTCGATTTCTTCCACGAACTCAATGCGGTACAATTCTTTGGGAAGCTTGTCAATTCGAGGCCTCTTGGTCACTAACCAGTTGTTATTAACCATCTTGCTCCATCTCATGGGTTCCTCATCCCAAAATTATTGCATACTGACTAGCGAGTGATATCCACATTCTCAGGAAAGTTAGGTATGTCGAGCAATTCCTCAATGTGCTCTGGTGTGATTAAGAGGAAAGGCTCGTGATTATCTTTAAAAATTCCTCGTCTCTCAGGATCATAGTGCTCAACACAAGTGATAACCAACTCTTGACCTTGACACGCATTGAGACAGAAATGTTCTTTGCTTGAGGTAGACCACTATGGTAAAGCCTATCCAAGAATATGGTTTTGCCTTCAGTTTTCACCCGTTCACAGAATTGTTGCACATTGATGTGACCTAGATTTGTATCAGTTATATTGTCATATGTTGATTTGATAGAACTGGGAGGAATGATTCCTTGGAATTTGTACTTGAGTGTGGACTTATTTGATTTCTCCACTGGCTTCCTCGATCTTCTGCAGATTTGTTAGATTTCTCGGCCATTATGAATTTCACAGAAGAATGACTCGGGCATGCAAAACAATGCAAGCGGGGTCGGGTCTCAGTCTCCGAAACCCCCGTCAGTGCAAGAACAATATGATTCATTTTAATATTATTATTATTATTTAAAAACAACAATAATAATAATAACTAGTCTTGTTTACAAAATCACACACCGAGACTAGGTTTGAATTCGACTCGGGTGACAACTTTTTATTTATTTATTTTAAATAAATGAAATCACCCGAGTTCAATATCGATTTTTATTTAATTTGCTAGAGAAAATTCTCCCTGCTACATGGTGATTGACCTGAATGAATATTTTTAATTACCTTTCTTTTTAAATTTGTGTTAAAAATGGGTCAAGCTTGTGCATGCGTGGAAACTGCTTCTTTCTTTGACGTGAGCAGTTTGCTCTTGGAGTGATATGGATCTGCGTGTCAATGCTTTGACTGGTGCATGGTATTTCCTTTTATTTTGGCATGAGCTGTGTGTTCCTTCTCCCTGGCGTGGCTTTGGTATGACTGTACCTGCTAGTGCGTGGAGCTTGGTTTTCAAACTGCTTTGAAATTTTGGAGCTTTCAAAACCTTTGCAACGTGCTCCTATTCCCTTTGGCTGCGTGGATTTCTTCCTTGGGCTGAGCGTGGAACCTTCTACCTGATGCGTGGTTACTCCTTCCTGCTCCTCTAGCATAGATGTGCATCAAACAAAACAAAATGTCCCATTTTGGACTGTTCTCCTTCTCAACGCGTGAAGATTTTCTTTTTCTTCTGTGTGGTCTTTTCTCTAACTACGTGGGTCTTGCTTTGACTTCCTATGCATAACCTGTGTTGAAAAATGATTTACTTTGTTGTGTTCTTTTGATATCTGGTTGTATCTCCCTCCTTGGCCAATGCGTGGTGAATGCAAACTATCCTCTCCTCCTGCGTGGAAAATTTATTTTGTTGTCTTGGGCTGCGTGGGAACTTTTGGACTGTTCTCCTTTCTTGTTGTGCATGGAATCTCCTTCTCTCCCCCACGTGGTCTGCTTGGTTTTGGCCGAAACTTGCTTTATTTCTTTTCCTTCAACTACATGTACTATGACCAAGGTAAATGCGTGGGAATCTTGCAAAAAGAAATGTGCAGACTTCTAATTCTTCTACCTGCATGGATTATTGAATGGCCTATTTGTTTTATTCAAACAATGTTTGAATCTGCAATCTTCTTTTGTTTATTCATCTGTTGTTTTCCCTTGGGCTGTGCATGGGAATTTTTTTGGTAAGACCTTTACTTGCTTGCTGATCTTCAGTTGTCCCTCCTGCTGTGTAGTCATGCACATGAAAGAGACTTGCGTAGTAATTCGTTGAGGGATGTGATAAAATATTACTATGTTCCTTAGAAGAAGTGAGAAGCAATTTTAGAAAGCTTCGTATGACTCTTTCCAACGAGTTCGATGGAGGAATTTATGAGGGTTAACCCAACTTCCCCTCTTCCCGGGTAGTGGAATTAATTGCCAGAGGGAAATGGGGAAAGCAATAGCCAATTGCCAATGGGAATGACAAAGTGGGCTGGCAATCTCTGTTTAATTTCCCCATGTGGGAAATCGGGAGATTTTTTCCCATTTTCCAATTCATTAATTTGGAAATTGTGAAAAGAAATCCCACAAGCGGGAATTTAAAACAATTTTGCCAAGAAAGGGGAAATCTGGGCCCGGGAAGCCAATTTGGCATTCCTGCAATGGGAAGCGGAAGCTTATTTTTCCCTAGAAATTAAAATAAAACTTGTCAAACGAATTTTAATTAATATTTATTTAATTAAATACTCCAAAACTAATTTTATCAAACAAAGAGTAATTAATTAATTAATTTTAACGCAGTTTAATGCCTAGCGGGAGGAGTTCTCGCCCGAAAAGGATGAAACAAAGACCAAAATGATCACAAAAATGAGACGGTCATGATGAGAGTGATAAACCACGCAAAGTAACAATTTTGAAAAATTACAAAATTTCCATTTTTATTTTATTTATTTTAAATTTTGTGCGATCAAAATTGGTGATAACATCTTTTGATCTTCCCCGTAGTTTTGGCATTCTATTGTCATTGAAGGTATTGCTCTATCTATGGGAACTCTAATAGCTATTGATCAAGCAACAAGAGTTGGTTCTAGATTTATCCATGCTAGGTTCTGTGTTAATGCTGATATTAGCATACCACTGTCGTCCTCCATTGAGCTCCATTTTGATCTAGGAACATGGGTGCAACCGATTGAGTATGAATACATGCCTCGAGCTATTGATCAATCTACAAGAGTTGGTTCTAGATTTATCTAAGCTAGATTATGTGTTAATGCAGATATTAACATACAAACCTGTCGTCCTCCATTGAGCTCCATTTTAATCTAGGAACATGGGTACAACCGATTTAGTATGAATACATGCCTCGAGCTTACACAATATGCAAAAGCATAGGCCATAGAGCCCAGGATTTTCCTTCCAAGCCAACCCCAAAACCTAAGGATTTGTTGCAGCACCCCGAAGAATAAGGGAAATTCATTCCCAAAGTCACTAGGAGATTAGCACCTCTAACCCCTTTGAATCTCTTCAAGAGGAGGGTGAAATCCCTGCTGATAACATTGTCTCTCTCCATCTTCCTTCCTCTTCACCCTAAGTGGAACCTTGTCTCGAACAATCAATTCCTCTTCTAGCCTATGCTTGAACTCTACACCAATTCAATGACTCCTTTGGAATTCCCCCGATAATGACACCTTCTCCATCCTAGAAATCCCTCTCACTTTTCCATTGTTTGAACACTGCCAAAGTAAGGCTATCCCCCTTCTTCTCCTTCTTTTCATGATCTTCGAAGATAGATGTTTGTCATGATTCCCCCATATAGTCTGGGCATAATGAATCACTTGTTACACTCATTTACCCGATTGCACTCTCCCTTGAAGGAAATTCCCCATCATTCAACTTCAACCTCTGTGTCCACTAAAGTCAGACCAACCAGAAATACTAGAAATAACTCCAAAAAAAATGTAGATGTGGGTTCCAAAAAAAAGGAAGGCATACCAATCAAGCTAAACGTCAAGAAGAAGCTTTTCAAAACATTTCTCAAGGGACACAAGGAATCCTCTCCCTGCATGGGGGAGGGAAGCATAAAAATAATAAATGAAGATCTTCTCTTGGAATATAAGGGGATTAAATGCTCCAATAAAAAAATAACTCTTAAAGATTTCAGGCTTAAACACAATCCAGACATTTTGATGCTACAAGAAACTAAGTTGAAAGAAGATGATTGGTTGCCTAGGATTTGGCCTAATGCTTCTTTTGCTTCTCAGACCTCGTCCGAAACTCTGGTGGTCTATGTACCTTTTGGAACCCCAAAGTCCTTTTTGGGGAATGCATTATTAAAACTCCTCATTATTTGGGAATGTTTTTTCAAGAAATAGGCTCTAGTATTGGATGGATTGCAGTGAATCTATATGCTCCGAATCTGGAAAATCATAGGGAAAAAATCTAGAATGAATTGTTGGAATTTCGTAACACTTGTAAGCATCTACCTTGGATTATTGCAGGTGATTTCAATACTCCCCTTTACTTATCGGAAAAGTAGGGAGGGACTAATATCAACACAAATAGTGTAGATGCTTTAGCTGACTTTATCAAAGCAAGGTGAATTTTTGACTTTGATCTTCATGGAGCCTCTTTTACTTGGTCCAATCGAAGGTTAGGTGGCAACCATATTCAAATAAGATTGGACAGGATGCTTGCATCTATGGACTGGATTTCTCACTTCAATGAATTTTATTTGATGGAACTTCCTAAAATTGCATCGATCATTTTCCTTTGCTTCTTATGGCTACTCAAATGCAAAATCTGAAACACCCTCCCTTTCGTTTGAGTTAGCCTGGCTTCAAAACCACAATTTAGAAAAACCTTATCGTTGAGTGGTGGAAGGTGGAATTTCTGGGTTCAACCATGTTTAGATTTACTAAGAAGCTCAACCATGTCAAAAAAGAACTCAAAGTTTGGAAGCTAAAGGTTTTTGGCGACATCCGTAAAAGGAAGGAACAACTAGCTGAGAAATTGGCTAAAACCTCTACTAACATTGAGCTTTGTGGCAGAACTCCTATTCTCCACTAGCAAGAATTAGAACTTCTCAGTTATTATCATAACACCCTTACTAAAGAAGAAGTTTACTTGGAGAAAGAGATATAGGTAATCTAGTTCTACAGAGAGATTGAAATACAAAAAAATCCATACTACTGCCACCAAACACAAAAGCAGAGATAAAGTTAAAGAGCTTATTACTGTGGATGGAAAATATTTAAATACAAGATGGCCCCATAGCTATTGAATTGGTGCATTAATTTTCTCTTCTCCTACAAGAGGATAATCCTCCTTGTGAGGAAGATAGTCAGGAAATGTTACAACACATCCCTACTTTGATCTCTGATGATATAAACACTAAGCTCACTCAGCCTTTTACTCTGGAGGAGGTTCGTAGAGCTATTTTTGATATGAAGGGGACACAGTCACCGACCGAGATGGTTATCCTGTGGTTTTCTTTCAAGCATATTGGCATATTATTGAGACAGACATATTTGCTTGATCCCGAGTTCCAACAAAACAATCTTCTTCTAAAAGAATGAAACAATACTTACGCTGTGGACTCTTGCTCCCAAGTCATTGGGTTCTAATTTGATTACTAATTACTAGCCAATAAGTCTGCAACACTTCTTATAAGATAATTACCAAAATGTTGGCCTCCAGACTCAAACCCTTTATGGACAAATTAATTTTTGAGCAACAGAATGGATTCATTGGTGGTAGATTGATTCAAGGCGGAGTAATAACTATTCACAAAGCTTTACATTCAGCCTCTCTTACTAAAACTACGAGCATGATCATCAAGCTTGATATGCAAAAGGCATTTGACAGGGTAAGTTGGAATTTCTTGCTCAGAGTGTTGAAAAAATTTGGTTTTGGGGAAAAATGGTGCTCTTGGGTTCATAGTTGCATCTCCTCTCCTAGATTTTCTATCCTTATGAATGGCATTCCTCAAGGATATTTTATCGCCGGATGGAATTAGGCAAGGGGATCCTCTTTCACCTTTTTTGTTCATCCTCATGGTTGACACCCTTAGCAGAGCTCTTATGTGGCAAAAAAATGGCAAAATTGTTGGTATAACTATTACCTCTAAGATCCCTACTACTACTCACAGCCAATTTGTTGATGACACTCTTTTGCTAGGTATCGCTTTGGTGGTGGAGGCAAAAATTTGAAAATAATTTTGGATTGTTATCAATTTGCTTCTAATCAACTAATCAATTTCACTAAAAGCAATATTGCTTTCATGAATACTCCGCCAAGCAGACAAAGAAAGATAACAACTATTTTTGGATGCAACATCATGGACTTGACCTTCTTCTTACTTGGGGCTCCCCTATTTAAAGGAAGGCAACTTAAAACCCTTTGGAATCCATTATTGATAGATTCAAAAAGAAACTGGTAGGCTGGAAAGGAGCTCTTCTTAGTCAAGCTGGTAAGCTTCAACTGGTTAAAGCCACTCTATAAAATATTCCAATATACTTTATGTCTCTACTAAAAATGCCTTCTTTGGTTGCTACTAGTATTGAAAAAATTAAAAAACAATTTCTGTGGTTTGGAGCTGAAGATAGGAAAATAATCCATCTGGTCTCTTGGAATGTGGTTTGTAAACCTACTACAAATGGGGGTCTTGGTTTGCGTAGAGTTTCTGAAATGAACTCCGCTATGTTAGCAAAGTTAGGTTGGGCGGTGGCTTCCAAAGGTAAATCTACTTGGATACATATGTTGATTTCAAAATACCTATCATCACAGGATAGCTTCTTTGTTGAAGACATACCGAGTGGCTCGGAAATTTGGAACTCCATAGTGAGCACTTAGAAGTTGTTGCAGTTAGGTACTAAATGGAGTTTGGGAAATGGAAGATAAATTGATTTTTGGCAAGATTGGTGGATCGGGAGAAACCTTTATACTCTAACTCTTATTGGGAACCTATCAAAACCCAACTCATCAAGTTATGTGGGAAAAAAGTTAATGGCTATATTGACAATGCTAATACTTATCCATGTTAGATTATCTTGGAATGGGAGGATGTCAACCCTAACAATATATAATGATTAGATAAAGTTTATATTTTTCTATCCTCACATTACTTACAATCTTCTTTGGGAAAATATATTCATATTTTTCCGTATTTAACTTCGGGATAGTTTTTCTTCGAGATGGCTTACCTCTTCCTCTCGCATCGATTGGAGCCCCCCTGTATCATATCTGGCTCCCACAGATGGTCCCTAAAGTGGGTTTCTATACTTGGTTGGAGTTTCGAGATTCATTTCTCTCAGGTGAGAACCTTAAGCATAAAGGTTACTCTCTTCCAAGTAGGTGCATTTTATGTCTAAATGTTATTGAAACCTCTGTTCACTTGATTTTTCACTATTCTTTCTCTCATTCTGTCTGGAGTCTCCTTTTAAATAGCTTTGGGGTTTCATGGGTGTTCCTAACATCCATTCCTAATGCCATTCTGCAATGGAAACCCTTCTTTAGCCATCAAATTTCTAATCTTTCCTAGAAACTCCTCTTGTCCCATGCTTTATGGAATATCTGGAAAGAGAGAAACAAAAGAATTTTCAAAGATCAATCACATAACCCCCTCCAAGTGTACACTATGGTGGTCGTTGGTTTTCAAGAAAATTTAAATTGCTCCATCTGGAAACAACATAAATGTAAAATCTCTCTTAATCGAAGGATCCTTGGTTGAAGCAACTTCAAATCCCATTACAACCTCCCTCTGATTGCTGCCAGAGCCAACACCTCTTGGATCCCTCCTCCAATTGGTTGGCTGAAAGTTAATGCAAATGGAGCTGCAAAAGGTAATCCGGGGGCTTCAGGAGGTGGAGCTATAATCAGAGATGAACTAGGACAACCAATGGCAGCATTGCTATCAATTTAAGTAATGGGACCAATCATAGAGTAGAAGCCCTGACAATCCTTAAAGGGATGGAGTTGGCTAATAGATTTTGAAAGATTAATCTAATGGTGGAAATTGATTCCCTCAACTTAATATGTATTCTTAATGCCAATGGAACTATCAGTTGGACCATAAGCAATATAATATCTTATATTCGCCATCTGCAATCTCATTTTAACAATATTCAATACCAGCATACCTACAGGGAAGGAAACAAATTTGCGGATCAATTAGCTAATCTGGGAGTAACTATTGAAAAACAACATGTCTGGATTGGGAACTTTCCGATCCTCTTCTCAAGGTGGTAACAGATGACCGTCCTAAAAATTATTTGTAGAAGTCGTTAAAGTTTGAAACTCCGTATTTTTTTCTCTAGTGGGTGTCAACATTATCATTTCCTATACCTATCCCACCACCGTCGAAGAATGCATTAATTATGATATTATTACGATTTATTGTAATGATGGGATTCGTGTGTGGGAAGGAGATATCTTGGTAATAATTCTCACGAAGGGAATTTCTAATCATAAAAAATATAGTCGGAATTCCAACTCGACATGTGACATAGATGGAGAGAGGCAAATTAAAAATCCACGCTTGAGTTATAATTTTCCCAACTTGGAATTTCTAAACATTTTGGCTCTGTGCATCATGGGTGGCTCTCTGGTTCATGTGGAACTTGCGAACTATGATGAATTAAAAAATGACCTTGATGTTTGGAATTTACTACAGGAGAAAGGAGTCACTCCTTTCATTAAACGACTATCGGGTCACTTTGTCATCATTTCCAGTAGCATTCTGGCGTCGTGGAAGAAGGGAAAATGAAAGTGGGGAAGACCAAGTTTAAAATTTCTACTAAAACTATCGTTGCCACCATGGGTCTCCCTGTTGATGGGGATATTTATTTTAAGTGCTCCTCAAAGATGAGATATGGGATTTTTTGAGGAATAAGAGCGGGTTCAAAAATATTTGTTAGGCTATGAGAAATTCTCTCTATCTCCACCATGGGACAGAGTCACGAACATATAATGCGCTACTTCACACTCAAGGAGATATAAATTGGTCTAGGCCCCCAGATTTTCCTTCTAGCCCATTTCTACAATGGAATCAAGGTAAATCTGGTGAATTTCTTGTTTCAATCCCTTGATCTTTCCATCAAACAAGCACATATCGGTGAAAGCCCTCTTCTTCATTTAGGGCTTCTTTATATTTTGTTTAAACATGATGTTGATGACGCGTCTTTATCCCGCTTTTCCATTGTGACTAGTTCTACCCATCATGCCCCTTCATCACCCCCTGTTCTCTCCTCCTCCCACCTCCTCCGCCTCCCATCTCAACCTTCCTCCAACATTCGACTCAAAGGTAGTTGTCATGGGCCACTAGGCTGCCACCTCGCCCCTCTGTTTCTCCACCTTGGTCTTTCCCCTTGCCTTGATGCTTCTCCCTTGGTGACGAACAAATCTTCTCCCACCCTTTCTCCTAACTTTGATATTGAAATGGACGTGTCGATCCTTGGTGGCGAAAATGTAATTCCCAAGGTTATCCTTTGCATGTCTAATGTTTATTCTGAGTCCCTTGTTCCTTCTCATCTAAATTCACCTGTTGATTCCACTACATTGTAGTGGAGGAAAACTCTATTGGTGTTGTTGATGAGGACAAGGCGGAAAATGAAAACGTTTTTGATGAATTTTTGATGATGTTAAGGATTTTTCACGGGATGTTGCTAATGTTATTCTTGGTGATGTTGTTGGTGATGTTATGATGGAGGAACCTATTGATTCTGCGGCTAAGGATGAAGCAATTATCGACACTACTGAGATTCTCCACAGTGTGCTTGAGAAAATTAATAGAACCTTCACAGTCGTCAAAAACTGGAAGGATTACACTGACAAAACCTAGGAACATCTCCAAAATGGCTATAAGGATCTCATTACCTTAGCTGAAGTAATGGTTGACAAAAAACCTGATGCTGCTACTTATGAAGCAGTTAAAGTTCTTAAGAATATGTTAGATATGTAACCCCTGCGTGGGTTTTCTCCTTTGGACTTTGGTACTTTTTACTTTTGTCATCATATTGTATGTTTTTAAATGCTATATCTAGCCTTGTGGGCCTTTTGTAAAAGGATGTGGGTCCTTTCAACACCCTCACCATTTACCAATTTCCAAAAAAGGTATTTCTTTGAAGGAAAATTAAAAAAATACTTTGCTTTATCTTTATACATATTGTTGCTTCTTTTACTCATAAATATGTAGAATAAATAAATCATGGTTGCATCTTTGAAAAATTTAAAAATACACCCAAATTGTTGGCAAGAAATATCAAAATATTGCTGAAATATAAATCCCAACTTATGCTAGAAAAGCACCAAATTAATTGGATTAATTTTAGAACGGTGAAACTTAATTCCCGAGATATAACTTCCTGCGAAAAACACGCTCAAGATCAACCACAAACATGAAAATCACACATCTTACAAGGGTGAGATAGAGTACCATACAATATCCCCGAGAAAAGCTTAATTTTAGAATGATGACTTTGTCAATAGTTTTTTTTAGATTTCTTATCACTTGATGTCCATGCAATTGAAGATTGATCAAAAGCGATCCAAACTTCCACTCGGAAGTTGTCATCCCGGGGGATCCATATTTATTTTAGTCCCTAGCATTGACAATTCTTGAAATAATCTAAGCCACTAACCTTCCATTAAAACAACAAAAATAGGACTAGAAGTTTCCGAAGAGTATAGAATGTGTTTCATCCATGGAATCGTGGTAGAATTTGATGGTGTCTTGAATTGGACGAGACTAGTACCTCTAGACAAAATTGTTGAAGGAGAAGAAAGAAGAGATCATTGAAACAATTATGTCATAATCATGACGAAATATACGGTGCAATGATGTTGTTGGTATTTTCACTCCCTCTTCTCTTCACACTTTGAATTGGCATTGGTGTCATTATAGATGAAAGAGGTTACTTCACTCTTCATATACATATGAGGTAATTAATATGAGCATTTTTGTATGCATGTGAGGTAATTAATGAAAAAAACATCGTAGTTATGTTAAATTTTTAATTTAAGGTTTCAAATTTCCTATCTCATTTCCTTTTGCGGTTTGTCTTCTTGCTCTATAAGTTTGGTACGGATCCTAGTGTTCGACCAACGATCACGGACTTTTATTTATTTTAGAACGCATCTTCACCCAACACAAGAAAATCATAGTTTTTGTTGAATAACATGACTTGTTTTTAATACAAAAATTAATTTTTTCTTAGTAATACAAAACCTCAATATTTCTTCTAGCGGTTGCACCCCTTCTTATTTGTCCAAAAACCTCTGTTTTAGGGCTTTAATCGCTTAGTTTTACGATTAAAACATTTTTTTGGTGTATTTTGGCTGCATCCCATCCTAGTCCACCTAACAAGCTTATAACACCTATTTTTGGTCTTTAATCACCTCTTTTAGGACTGAAATTGCATAATGAAATGATTCTCATTTTTAGTTGAAATCCCTTGTTTTAATGGCTAAAATTAATAAACAATGAATTCTAATTCAAAATTCAACCTTAGTCCTGTGAATGAAGCATATGTCCTACACTATTTTTCATATGTAAACCAACATTGTACCCGTGTTTAAATAGTTTTCAAAATGGATTCTAAACAAATTAATCATTTTCCGAAATTATCAAATAGGAATTGATTAAAATCTGATCCAAAATTTGATTTAAATGTGTACCAAAACCTGAATCGAAAATCTAATTTTTAACTCATCAATCATTTCCAGTTTACACGATCAAAATGATCAAAATACGATTTTCGAAAACATTGTGAAAGTGTTATAATTACATCCAATTAATTAAAATATGATTTAAATATGAAAATATCAGAATAAACAGATGCATACTGAACACATAACATGAAAATTGATAATGAAGTTCACTTTGATCGGGCTACATCTTCTAGATAACTTAGAATGCCATCCGATCCATTAAAAATCAATTTACAAGTATAATGATTAAAAATTACAAAGAAAATGGATTAAAATATGTAAAAATATTTTATTAGACCTTTGAAGATCTATGAAATCGATCAACAATGTTCTCCACCTTCATGTAGCATTTGCAAAATCCATTTCCCCATGTTCTATGTCAAAAGCGATGGAAAATGCTTCAAAATAATATCAAACAAACACCAATAAAGAAAATTCAAGGCTTAGGCTTATCATCTAGAAATTATACGCATTTCTCCAGTCTGTCAAACTTCTAAAAATGCCTCTAAGTGGGCCAAAAATGACCAAATGCAAAAAATGTCCCTTATGGGACTTTTACCTGATCATGGACCAAGTTGTCTTCAAATACCAATATGTTCCTTTTATATTGTTTATAAGGCTGCAATGGAATGACTAGGCACCTTATCTTTTTGGATGAGGTCATGGGATCAAATCCCACCTTAGGCGCTTCACTCAAAAAATAGCACTTTGACCTTTCTTTGTAAAACCTATTTGATCCCACATATTCCATGGTATGTGGGTGACGTTTGTTTATATCCAAAGCATGACATGTTTTAAGTTGGTTCTTAGGTCACTTTTTTGCCGATGGTTATGTGCTTAGTTTAAGTGGATAATGCTAAGGATATATTTGGATGCTATGTGGAGCATTTAGGGGCAAGTGCGGACAACGCTTGGCAATTATGTGGAGTATAGTGTGTAGGCATGTGGGGAACATATGGCAAGGTATAAATATATGCACCCAACATAGAGAATGAGGTGGCAATACTCCAAACCCGTCAAATCACCCATGCTCCTATCTTGTCACTTGTCAGCACCAAAATACATGACATAATATGGCATAAAAACTATAGTGTAATTGGGAAAATTAAAATTACACTAATATACCATTGTGGTTGGGTCCCCTTCCGAAACAAAAGTGGACCTCATTGTTGAAAATAAAATTTTTGCACATATGTCAAAGACTAAAGGGTTAGACTAAAAACATTCATGATCACAATTTTTCCTTGATCAACTCTGAATTATGCAAATAGAATCTTTGCACAAGTCGAGAATCTATGCAGCATGTGTTTTCTTTCTCGACCACGAAAGAGTATTTGTGAGAATCGATATGGAAACTATGCACCACAATGAAGTTTCACTCCAATGGTAACATGATAGCTCCAACGTAATCAACAAGATTTGAGCAATAATGGAAAATCATGCAACATAAAACATATATTCTCATATACAAAAATTCAATGGCGTGTCTTGGCATACTCATAAATCGGAATGAATGGGTACATATAGGATTTTTGAGTAACTCCCATGCATGACATGTAAATCCTAACCCTAATGAATTATGATCTCACCTAAGCGAGATGACTCACCATGGGTGAGGGAAATTCACATGGTAAATAAATAGAGGTGAAATAATATCCCTCACACCAATGTCCCCCTTCATCGAAGTTGAGGTAGAGGTCATGGAAAGTCGAAACAAAAAGAGAAGACTCCCCTAGACAACTAAGAAAGATGTGTCAATGGGGTCCGACATCTAAAGGCCTGATAAGGTGCCCATGTACAAACAACATCTCTCTAGAAAGAAGAAGAGGATAAGGAATCGATAGCTTTGAAGAAGATGGGTAGTTGCAGAAGATGTCACCCCAAGAAGAGACCGCAAGTGAAGAAACTTCACCTCAGTGAAGGGATTGGTGAATATGTCTGACTTGATTAGTTGTCTAACAAGTCTTGTAAATCAATGATGTCATCTTAGATTAACTCCCAAATGAAATGCATATGTATCTCGATGTGCTTCATCTTTTGATGTTGAAAAATATTTCGGAAAATCGAGATGGTGTTCATGTTGTCGCAGTAGATGATAGTAGGTCACCGATAGTGAGTACCAAACTTGTCAAGATACCTTATAACCAAACAAATTCTATGGCAATGTTAATTGATCCTTTGTACTCTGCCTCTATAGAAGATATCACAATTTCATTTTGCTTCTTATGAGACCAACTAATAGGATCCAAACCAAAAGAAAAACCATATCATGATGTAGTTTTTTGATGATCTAAATCAGTAGCCCAATCAGAATCAGTAAACCTAACCAAATCAATATCCACTCCTCCAAAATGGTGAATGCCATCAATGTAATTGCCACAAACATAATGAAGGAACCACTCCGTTTCTTTCCAATACAACTCATGTGGATCCTGCATGAATATGGACACAATCCCAATGACATATGATAGATCCAGATGCGTGTGAGTAAGGTAAATCAAGCTTCCCACCAACTTTTGATAAAGGGTACCATTAACTAAGGGAGTAGAGAAATCAGAAACCAACTTAACCCCGAAAGAAAAGGAGTAGGATAAGGCTTACAATCAGACATATGAAATCGAGAAATAAAATTAAGAGAGTACTTAGGCTGGGAAATCACAATTCCAAGTCAAATTGTAAAATCTAGATCCCAAGAAAGTAATGAAACAATCCTAACCTAGACATGGAGAACTTGTTGGCCAAGGAAATCTTTGAGAATCAATGATAGATGAAGAGTTTTTGTGATTAACAAGTCATTGGCATAGAGAACAAGGATGAGTATAGAGTCATCTTGTTGCAAAATATAAATATTTGGGTCAGATTGACATTGAGTGAACCTTGATTTAAGTAAAAAGGAGTCCATCTTGGCATACCAAGCTCGAGGGGCTTGTTTAAGACCATAGAGAGACTTCTTTAACTTACAAACAAGGGAGGGATCATGGACATAACCAGAGGTTGTTCCATGTAGATATCTTCCTCTAGGTCCCCATGAAGGAAGGCACTCTTAACGCCCATTTGATGGACTTCCCATCTATTAGCCACAGTGATGGCGAGGGTCAATCAAATATAATTCATCTTCACAACCGGAGAAAAGGTTTCTATGTAATCAACCCTAGATACTTAGGATAAACCCTTAGCTACTAGTTGCGCTTTAAACTTTTGACATCTCCATCTATTCCATACTTTGTTTAGAACACCCACTTACACCGAATTATTTTTCTTCCTTTCGGAAGAGGGGTGAGATCCCAAGTATTATTCTTCATGAGTAAGGAATACTCATCATCCATAACAAAATCCCACTTAAGAATAGTGGAAGCCTCCTGGAAATACCAAGGATCAGAAGGGGAGGTGAAGGAGTGGGGTCCAATGAAATCCGAGTGAGTACGTCTCTCATCTGAAAGATCTCTAAATAAATCTCCCAAGACTCTACAAATTTTTCCTAACCCCGAATTTGAATCGGTGGGTAGAAGAACCTCAGAGGGAAGAGAAGTAGAATTTGAGGATGGTGATCGAAATTAAAACTTCTCTCAATATAAATCTCATGAGTTATAGGGTTCAACAATCTATACCCCTTCACACCATCAGGATACCCTACAAAATAAAAGGTTTGGATTGTGGTTCTAAGGCCTTGCATTTATTTTTGGGAATCTGGGCCATAATATTGGATCCAAAGACGTGAAAGTGCTATGCATCAAGCTTGCACCCAAACCAAGCTTTAAAGGGTGTCATTTGACTTACGGCCTTGTGTGGAATACGATTATGAATGTAGCATGCACGGTTCATTGCTTTGGCCCAATACTGTGGAGGAAGGAACTTCAAGTGAGCCATACAAGTAGCCATCTCCTTAAGTGTTCGGTTCTTTCTTTCTGCAACTCCATTTTGTGAAGGGTTGTTTAGCCCGTACACCTAAAGCGATCCCTTCAAAATTACATAAATCCTTGAACCTATTGCTCACATACTCACCTCCATTGTCAGTTCGAAGAACCTTGATAGACTGTTCCGCTTGTTTCTCAGCAAGAGCCTTAAAGTCCTGAAAATGTTCGAAGACTTCAAACTTAAGCTTAAGAAAATATACCCAAGCATATCGCAAATAGTCATCAATGAAGGTAAGTATATAAATATCTATGGTAAATGAAGGAGACAGAAATGGGCCAGAGATTTCACTATGAACAAGATTAAAAAGATGAGTATCTCTCCAGGATTTTCCTTTGTCCAAACTCTTTTCAGGGTGCTTCCCAAGGGCACAACCCTCACAAAGACCCTTAGAAAAACTGATGTGGGGTAACCCATTTGACCATTTCATTTTAGATCAATTGTTCAAGGTAACGAAAATTTAGATTCCCAAAATGCTCATGCATAACTCACTAAACTCATCTACATGAGTGAGCAAGGCGATGGGCGTTAAATCATAAGTAAAGTGTGAAAAGGTATACAACTATGAATGGTGATCCATCTTTCCCTTAGCCATTATAGTGTCATTAGGAAGCTCACGTATAATCATTGAGTTAGGACCAAATTCCACTCACATTCCTTTACCAAGGTGAGTGATTTGGTAAATTGATAAAAGATTGGTAGAGAGATCGAGAACACTCAACACTTGGATAAATATATCCCCATCCATCTCTATCGATCCACTACTGGCAACCGACACTATCGTGTCATCACCCAATGTGATTTGGGACATACCACAAGGTTCGATGTTGGGGAACTCAATATGTGAAGAATCCATGTGGTGCAAGGCACCAAAATCTATAATCCACGTCAATGAAGGAGCAACTTCAAGAGACAAGGGCCTTTCCTTTCTTATTATCAGATTTAGACTCTTTTTAGTGGAAGACTCAAATTTTGGAGCATTTTTTTTAATAGACTTAGGAACACAATCTATATGATTTTTCTCAAGTAAATGAATAAGGTGATCAATTTGTTTTCTCGGACATTGATGCTTTTCATCACCAAAATTCTTACTGATAGAAAAACTTACACTTTTATTTCTTCACTTTAGGCTGAGAATTTGAAGCGTATGTGTTAGATTTGGGTTTGGCTTGGTAGGTATTGGTTTCCTTCTTAGGTTGATCCTTTTCTCTTTCTTATTTTCAATTTTTTCCCTTACCAGTACTTGTTACAAAGGCATGTGACTTGGACTTGAGAGACCCCATTTGAATGAGTTTTTCCTATTCTCGAATGAGTTGGGATGAAAAATTGTCAAAGGAGGGCATATTCCAAGCACTTCCCAGAGCGGTTTCGTAGCGTGAAAATTTGACATGAAGACAAAGTATTTGATACCTCACTTAGAGAGAATCGACAAGATCAATCGGGAATCTTTCTTCTCCACTTTACATTCCTTTAACAACAATCTAGTGCTACGCCCTTAACCTATTGCTTGTATTAGGATATGAGTAGCCGACTTGTGGCTTACCATATCATTTTATTATATCATTTATAATTTCTCATGCTTAATAGGTTAGCTTTGGGTGATGGACATAACATATGAATAGTATATATAGAGGATTGTAGGTAGTAGTTCATTATCATTTTTGAGTCTTATTATATGGTATGGAGGTTGCCCCTCGAAGTGGCGAAGCTATTACAATTTCATATTGAGATCATTATTCTGAAATATTGTGTTATTTGGTGTTATATTTTTGCTCATAATTTGAATTATACTAGTAATTTCATTACAAGTGGTATCAGAGTTGCGATCTGGGCCAAAATTAGGGCAAAAACCCTAATTTTTTGTTTCCACAATATATTTTGAACCAAAGCGAATTGGTGGGAGATATTTTTACAGAGTTGTGAAACATTTCAAGTAAGGTTCCCTGAAAATTTCAGACTTTTTAAATTTATTTTGCACAAGTTATTACAAATTTAGGGTTTTTCATAAAATCACTCCCTAGGGTGCAAATTGTGGAATTTTTTCAAGTTCTTTACATTTTCAGAAATATTTGAAAAAAATAGTATTAGTATCTTCTCTGTGTTTTTTCCTGTTCAGCCGAATTTGTATCAAAACCCTAAACCCTAAGGTTTGATATCATGGCGGGGCCTTCCACAAGAGCAAAAAAGAATCGGTTACTCTGGGTAAAACCCCAGATAAAGATGAGATAGTGATTGAAGAGATGGATTCAGAAGGGGTAAATACAGATTCCTCAACACTAGGGTTTACTTCAGTTGATCATAAGGTGAGTCAACTTGAGTATGAGCTGCGAAATGTACAATCTGAGATGGCCTCTAAAGGAGACATAGCCCAAATCAATCATCGGTTGGATGATATCATGCAACATGTAAAGGGTAAACAGTATGGCCCAAATCCATCCCATATCAACCAAGGAGGATCTTCAGTTCAAAATCATGGACAAAATAACCATGTTGGATCACTTTTCAGCCCAATTAGAATCCAACTTATTCGCAACCACGGAACATGATGCCGAAAGTGGATATGCACAAATTTGATGGTAAAGATCCCCTAAATTGGATAAATCAAATGGATAAATTCTTTGAGCTACATCAAACACCATCAGGACAAAAGGTGACATTGGCATCCCTGTATCTTGAACCAAACCAATTCGTTTGGTATCGATGGTTATGTGCTTAGAGGCAGAAGAATGGTCTCGGTGTCACTTGGACAATTTTTACCGAGGAGTTGCAATTGCACTATAGTTCCAGTGTTTTAGAGAACTACTTTAGTCAATTATCAAAGTTACGACAAATAGGATCAGTCAAAGATTATGTGCATCAATTCCAAAACCTATCCTTAAGGGTGGAGAATATACCAGAAGAGAATTTGAATGACCTATTTCTTGGGGTCTTAAGGACCACATCGAGCATGAGGTATGTATGTTTAATCCACTCAAGCTTTCTGATTCTATTATCATGGCACGTCGAGCGAATGAAAAATTTCTTATTAGTAGGAGGCCGCCTTTCATTAACACCAAAGACCGTAGTATCTCTTCCCCTTCATTTTCTAGGGCAATTAGAGTGAATCCTCAACAAATAGAAGAAAAGAGAGCAAAAGGATTATGCTTTAAGCGTGATAGAAAATATGGTGGGACATAGATGTCTTTGAGAAGAAGTTGTTCTATATTGAGAAAGGTAATGAGGATGATGAGGATGTTGAAATTATAGGAGAAATTTGAGGAACCAATAGAAGAGGAAGTAGAGGATCACCAACCTACAATTTCTTGCCATGCATTGTCAGGTATTAGTACTCCTCAAACACTCAAGGTTATTGGCTATCTCAAAAAATAGAAGGTGACAGTGTTGATTGACTCGGGGAGTACTCATAACTTCATAAATAGTAAGTTAGCTACCCGCCTCAATTGTTTTATTTACCCAGCTCCAAAAATGTAAGTTATGATTGCGGATGGTGGGATAGTCAAGTGCATAGGAAAGTGCCATAGTATCAAGCTTTCCATGGGAGACTACATGTTAGACTCACCTATGTTTTTGTTATTTCTATGGGAGGGGCAGATATTGTTTTGGGTGTCCAATGGCTCACAACCTTAGGTACTATAGAGATGAATTTCCAAGAATTGTTCATGCGATTTCATTCAGATGGAAGGAAAATACAATTGAATGGGATGGTAGCTAAGTCTCCACAAATTATTAGCTCTCATCAGATGCAGAAGGTTCTCAGAAAATGAGTAGATGGATTTATAGCAAAGTTATTTTCCATAGAAGTACAAAATACAGAGTCTTTAATGCCACCCGATCTTTAGAATATTGTTGATGCTCACTCATCTATTTTTGATGTAATTCCAAAGGGACTACCACCAGTTAGGGATCATGATCATGCCATTCAGTTGATTCCAGGGAGCCAAACACCTAACATTAGACCATACAGATACCCATATTCCCAAAAAAGTGAGATCGAGAAAATGGTTCAGGAAATGTTGAAGGTAGGTATCATCAGGCCTAGCCAGAGTGCCTATTCTTCCCCAGTGGTCATGGTACGTAAGAAGGATGAAACATGGAGGATGTGTCCAGATTACCGAGAACTCAACAAGTATACCATCAAAGATAAGTTTCCTATTCCAGTAATTGATGATTTACTTGATGAATTGCATGGTGCTATTTATTTCACAAAATTAGATCTTCATTTGGGGTACCATCAAATTAGAATAAAAGAGGAAGATGTTCATAAAACAGCTTTTAGGACTCATGAGGGCCATTATGAGTTTTTGGTAATGCCTTTTGGTCTTACAAATGTGCCTTCAACCTTTCAAAGCTTGATGAACACTATTTTCAAGCCATTTTAAAGGAAATTTGTATTAGTTTTCTTTGATGACATATTGATTTACAGTAAGACATGGGAAGAACACTTACAACATGTAAATAAAGTGTTGGAAGTTTTGGAGAAACATACTCTCTATGCAAAGCCATCTAAATGTTCTTTTGGTGTACAAGAGGTAGAGTACTTGGGTCACATTGTATCCCATGAAGGCGTCAAAGTTGATCCTCAGAAGATCAAAGCTATGGTGGAATGGCCAAGGCCCAAAACTCTCAAAAATCTTCGTGGGTTCCTAGGACTAACATGGTACTATAGAAGATTTGTGTGGGGATATGGTAGAATAACAACCCCACTCACTGCATTGCTAAAGAAGGATGCCTTCCATTGGATAGACTTAGCCACTAAATCCTTTGAGCAAAGCTGAAGGAAGCCTTGTGCAGCACCCCATTTTGGCTACTCCCAACTTCTCAAAAACCTTCATTGTTGAATGTGACGCTTTAGGATCAGGATTGGGAGTAGTTCTAATGCAAGAAGGAAGACCAATTACATTTGAGAGTCACCAATTCAAAGGAAAAGATCTTCTCAAACCGGTCTATGAGAAAGAAATGATGGTTATTCTTCATGCGGTCAAGCAATGGAGGCCCTATCTCATGGGTAGACACTTCAAGGTAAAAATTGATCATGATAGTCTCAAATACTTTTTGGAGCAAAGGTTATCATCTGAGGAACAACAAAAGTGGGTAACAAAAATGTTGGGTTATGATTTTGAAATCATATACAAAAAGGGTAAAGAAAATTTAGTAGCTGATGCGTTGTCTAGAAGGGATACATCCACAGATGCCTTACTATGTGGAATGTCCATGTTGACAACCGATTGGGTGGATGAAGCAAGATTGGAATGGGATCAAGACAAGGATACACAATCTCTAATACATAATATCAAGCAAGGATCTATGACATCTAACAAATTTGAGTGGAAAGGTAATGCCCTATGGTACAAGGACAAGTTATACTTGAGTAAAGATTCTGAGTTGAAGCATAAGATTCTTGTAAGAGCTACATGCCTCACTGTTGGAGGACACTCTGGGTTTTTGAAGACATATCATAGAATAAAAAGAGAATTCTTTTGGGAAGGACTCAAGGGGGATGTACAAAATTTTGTATTAGAGTGTTTAGTGTGCCAGAACAAAGGGGAAACAATTAAGACATTAGGTCTGTTGCAACCCTTACCGATTCCTAGCTAGAGATGGGAGGAGGTCTCCATGGATTTCATCACCGGATTTCCTTGTTCAGAGGGTAAGAATGTTATTTTTGTGATTGTGGATAGGCTCACAAAATATGCCCATTTTTGTGCCCTATCACATCCATTTGCAACTAGTACAGTCGCAACTATTTTTTTGGAGACAGTTCAAAGGCTACATGGAACCCCAAAAATAATTGTAAGTGATCGTGATCCTATTTTCACAAGTAATTTTTGGACGGAATTATTTTCATGTTTGGGTACTCAGCTAGCTCACAGTTCATCTTATCATCCTCAAACTGATGGGAAAATGGAAGTGGTCAACAAATGCTTAGAGGGGTATCTACGTTGTTTTGTATCAGATAAGCAGGAAAGATGGATTAAATGGCTACCACTTGCAGAATGGTGGTATAACACATCTTTTCATACCTCTTCTCAAATGACCCCATTTTTAGCATTATATGGTTACCATCCACCTTCTATCACTTCCTCCTTGAGGGTGCAAACTAAGGTCAGAGATGTTGAGGAACACATTCAACATCAACAACAGGTTTTGGCTAGTTTGAAGGAGAATTTAGCATTAGCACAAAATAGGATGAAACAACAAGCAGATCAACATCGTAGTGAAAGACATTTTGAAATTGGTGATTGGGTTTTTGTACGTCTCCAGCCTTACAAATGGATGTCTCTAAAGAAACAGAAAAGGACAACAAACTTGCTCCTAAATATTATGGCCCTTATCGGGTCTCTACAAAAATTGGCAGTGTTGCTTATAAACTAGAGTTTCCTCCATCTTCACACATACACCTAGTATTCCATGTTTCATGCCTGAAGAAGGTTATTGGACATAAATTTGAAGCCCAGACAGAGTTACCAGAACTTGATGAGGAAGGAAGAATCATTTTGGAGCCAGAGAAGATTCTGCAAACACGTACTAAGAGGCTGAGAACCAGAGACATTAAGGAATATCTAATCAAGTGGAAGAATCTGAGCATAGAAGATGCCACCTGGGAGGATGAAGGTTTTCTGCAACATCCAGATTATTCAATGTTGAGGACAACATTGGTTTGAAGGGGAAGGGCATGCTATGCCCTTAACCTATTGCTTGTATTAGGATATGAGTAGCCGACTTGTGGCTTACCATATCATTTTATTATATCATTTATACTTTCTCATGCTTAATAGGTTGGCTGGGTGATGGCCATAACATATGAATAGTATATATAGAGGATTGTAGGTAGTAGTTCATTATCATTTGAGCATTTGAGTCTTATTATATGGTTTGGAGGTTGCCCCCTCGAAGTGGTGAAGCTATTACAATTGCATATTGAGATCATTATTATGAAATATTTTGTTATTTGGTGTTATATTGCTGCTCATAATCTGAATTATACTAGTAATTTCATTACATCTAGTGTGGACAAATTTCGAGAAGAATTCTGTAGGTTTTCAAACTCACTAGGATTTAATCATAGTAGTTCATTTTTAAACTTATGCGCTCTATGTCATCTTGTTGTCTAAACATATCATATAATGTTTTCCATGTAGATTTAGGTGTTTCGAGATGACTCAATGTGGAAGAGCAAGTAAGGGGAAACAAACATGCAAAGTAGACCTAAGACTTCGCCACTACGGTTCAACCACTTAGATTTTTCAGGCCCATCGTCGGAGTTCAATCTCGGCTCCCATGGTGATGCGAAATAACCCTTCACCCCTTAGTTTTACTACCATTTTTCGTGTCAAAGGAGGGCATATTCCAAACACTACCCAGAGCGACTTTTATAGCGTGAAAAGTTGACACAAAGATGGAGTATTTGAGACCTAACTTAGAGAGAATCGATAAGATCAACTGGGAATATTTCTTCTCCACTTTACATTCCTTTAACAACAATCTAGTGTGGACGAATTTCGAGAAGAATTCTTGTGGGTTTTCAAACTCACTAGGATTTAATCCTTGTAGTTCATTTTCCAACTCATGCGCTCCCATGTCATCTTATTGTCCAAACATATCATCTAATGTTTTCCACGTAGATTTAGGTGTTTCGGATGACTCAATGTGGAAGAGCAAGTCAGGGGAAACAGACATCCAAAGTAGACCCAAGGCTTCACCACTAAGGTTTAACCACTTAGATTTTTAGGGCTCGTCATCGAGTTCGGTCTCGGCTCCCATGGTGATGCGAAATAACCCTTTACCCCTTAGTGAGAATCAACAAAATCAACTAGGAATCTTTCTTCTCCACTTTACATTCCTTTAACAACAATCTAGTGTGGACGAATTTTGAGAAGAGTTCCTGTAGGTTTTCAAAGTCACTAGGATTTAATCCTAGTAGTTGATTTTCCAACTCATGCGCTTCCATGTCATCTTGTTATCCAAACATATCATCTAACATTTTCCACATAAATTTAGGGGTTTGAGACGACTTAATGTGGAAGAGCAAGTAAGGGGAAACAAACATGCAAAGTAGACCTTAGACTTTGCACTACGATTCAACCACTTAGATTTTTTAGGCTCATCGTCAGGTTCAGTTTCAGCTCCCATGGTGATGCGAAATAACCCTTTACCCCTTAGTTTTATTACCATTTTGATCTCCATTCGAAGAAGTTAAACAACGTAAGAAAAGGAATTGAAAGTGCATCCATAGTGTAGAGAGAGAGAAAAAGAATGTAGAAAATAAAAACAAACAACACAACCGCCTTGAGACAATATTATAACCCCTCTACTTTTGACTTATATTTTAGTGCATTGGATACAATTTGGTGTGAGTGTGTGTTGTGAAATAATTTGACACTCACCTTTGAAATCAATGTAATAACACGCAAGAGAGGAGACCACAATCAAGTTTCGTGGAACAAAGTGAATCGACATCGCAAACAAGCACAACAAGCTAAAAAATAATGAAAGGGGCGAAATCAAGACCTGTTGTGAGAAAAAAACGTCTCACATTGGCGGACACGCAAGAATGTTGAGTGATATGTTGAAGACCTTTATTTCCCTCTTTCACCACTTCACCTAGTCCTAAGCAATAAAAAGGGTTATTACAATGCTCAAACGGGCTCAAGACGAGTCCATGACACAACAAAGGCTTGTAGAAAGCAAAAAACACTCTAGCACACGATTAGATAAAAAAACAACCAATAACATTAAGAAATTGACTTTAAAAACGTCCAGTTAGTTTAATTTTAGAAGCAAAAAAGGATTAAAATTGACAAAAGCGTTAAATGCGACTATTTAATTCAACTAATCTAAAGAAAAGAGCTTAATTTTAATTTAGATGCCTCGATTAAATATAAAAGCTCATTAGAATGAAAAAACAATTAGAATTTAAAATTTCAATTACAATCTTAAAAAACACCTTTGAAAAATTAATTAGATCAAAATTAGATTAAACCTAATTAATAAAAAAGGGCTAATATAAATTTAAAACACCTTCAATAGTCAAGGTCTTAATTAAAATCCACCGTGAGAGTTTTCAAAAAGAACTTACTTTATATAAAAGTACTTTTAAAGGCTATATAATAATAAAAAGCACCACATAAAAAAAGTCCTACCTTTTTAAACTATAAACACCTTAATATATAAGGCACCACGTATATGATTAAAGCCTAACTTTACTTTATATTAAAAAGACCATCTTTTAATATTAAAAACCAACCCAAGCTTTTAAACAAAACACCCGACCGCACCTACTTTTATTAAGCCCCAACTACGTATTGAATGAACGACAGAAGATATAATTGAGCGGTCAGAAATGATAGTTAAGGCTCAGGCAGGCAAGAGTAATGCAGACTGAGTTCAATAAACAAATAACATGCGTTAGGCAAGCTACATGTAACGCTGAAGGCAAGCAAAAGAACCAAGGAAATAACATGACCCTCAACGGGCAAAAGGAATAACATGCAATGAGGGTGATGCAAAGACGAGCTCGATTAATGTAAAGTGGTGAATAAATAACGTGCAACACCCAAAACCAAGCAAGGAGAGAATGAAGGGAAAGATGCAAACAGCAGGAGACATCTAAAAGGGCAAAAGCACATAAATGTTTTAGTGTTTTTTTTTTTTTTTAATTTCACTTTTATTTAAAAAATCTGATAAGACCAAGAACGACCAACCTCTAAAAAAGTGTTTTCCCCACCAAGATAAGATCGCATGACCAAGGCCTTGAAAAAATGTAATCCTGCACACATGCACAAGTCCCAAAACACACAAAATCTAAGAATAGATGTTAAAAACATTAGCAAGATTCCAAAATAAACAACGAAAACACACAAGGAACAAAAAAGCGAAACCGGAAGTAATCGACAACTCAAAATGGCGAGTGCACGTTTTTACGATATATTTTATTTTCTCGAGATCCTCAAAGCTCGATACCATGAAAGAGTGTTCGTGAGAATTGATATGGAAATTGTGCACCACAATGAAGTTGCACTCCAACAAAAGAAACGTGATAGCTCTAACGTAATAAATAAGATTCGAACAACAATGGAAAATCATGCAAAGCTTAAGGAAATTTTGAAAACAAATATGCTCATCTACGAAAGGAAAGACAAAAAGCAGTGTCTTGACATACTTATAAATCGAATGAAGGGTACATATAGGAGTGTTGAGTAACTCCCATGCATGACATATAAACCCTAGCCCTATTGACCTATGATCTCACCTAAGTGAGATGACTCACCATGGGTGAGGGAAATTCACATAATAAATAAATAGAGATGAAATAATATCCCTCACACCACATGCAGAACCCAGTTTGACCATAAACTTTGAGGGCGATACTAGGAGTATACGGTGTTTGATTCAAACGTTCAATAGGCGTTGGAAAGATATCAGAGTGCTCTTTCATATTGTAATGGTTTAGGGATAACTAGGGAACTTCTAACACCCATAATGTCCTCTAAATCACACATCATCAATAAGCGAAAAAAAACTTTTTGGTGCCCAATAAAAGTCCAATCACCCACTCAATTTGCTAAATGGATATCTACATCACACCAATATATAGAAACCATAATATAGCATAGCAATTAAGGTTACAAATATTGAAATGCTAAACAAACGAATAAAAGAACTGATAAATACGCACCTACTTTTATGTAGCCCAGTATATTGAAATGAACTACGTATCACAAAAATGGATTAGTATGAAACGAAAACAAAATTCCAAACATAAGCGAATATCTAATCGAATCCTGTGATTTTGCCAATATTACAAATGCCAAAATTAGATCAGTATGAAATGACGACCAAATGCCAATGATAGGTGGGTGTCCACCGACCATACAAAATTGCTAACTCAGTAAAATATCATCCAACTAGGCCTTGAAATTGATCAATATGGAATAGATGACTAAATGCCAACATAGGAGAGTATCCATTAATCATGTGAATTTGTAAAAGCACGAAATTGTCAACTCTACAAAATATCACTAAAATCGATCAATATGAAATAGATAAATAAATGTCAAACAATAGGTGAGTGTCCATTGATCTGGTGAAACTGCAAAGTGTTGTAAATGATCAATATGAAATAGACCACCAAATGCCAATAATAGGCAATGTCCACTAACCTTTCGTGAAATTGTCAATCACGGTTAAATATCACCCAAAGTAGATCAATATGAAATAGATAACAAAAATATTTGCTGCCTCAAAATGGTAATTAAATCATTATGAAATGATTAAGAAATGATGTTGAAATTGAACGATTATGCAATAGGATTCCAAAATATCCAATAATCATCAACAAGTATCAATCGACCTGTGATACTAGGAAATTACTGTAAAATATCATGGAAATGATTCAGAAATTAAATTGCACAATTCCTATAAAGAGGCGAGAGTTAATGAATCTCTGAAACTTCCAATGAAGATCAAAAAATATCTATCTAATGTGAAATTGGGGCTTTTCAAATTTCACAATCCAAATCGGTGAAAATTCCCTTCATACAAAATATCATGAGGTGCAACTGCAAACCATTTTGTTAGTGCAAATAATGTACACCCTAATTGTAACCACATATGACAAATAAATGTCCAAATATGAGGGTCTTAAAAATATGTGCAATTATCATGTGTGGATAATTTTTTTTTGGTAAATTAATTATAATACAAACGGTTCCCAAATGGGTCTTATAAGCATCCATATTTTGCACACTAAAAATGAAAACAAATGTAAATCCAAAATTAGACATACTAAACATGCCCACTGAATCTATATATTATGTTGTCTAAATCACAATGAAATTTGTCAACCATAAATGTGAGAAGATAAATATGAGCATGTTAAACATGTCACTCAGCTCTTCCCTATAAGTGACTCCAAAATCCATATTCAAAGCTAAAATCATATGGGAAAATCTCCTTTCTACATACAATAGGAATCCCACAAAAGTATGCTTTGAAAAATGCAAGCTAATCAACAATATCAACTATGCAAATAAAAACTATTTAAGAAATTAGTTTTACCAAATCAAGGGTTGATCCCTCTTCCCGGTTCAACAACTTGAATAGAAGGCTACACCATATAAAACCTCATGTATAATGAGGTAGTGATGAAACCCCATGTTTTCAAATAGTTCTGAAATAATTTCAAAAAAGGCATATCTTTTCCAACAAGCCACACAAAGGTTATCCAAACATGGATATCAAAACCAAAACTATGTAAAATAACCATTTCTCATAGACAAGAAAATGCTGGAATAATTTTACCTTCATTGAGAACTGTGAACTATACACCCTATTGAGCAAAGGTTAAAAAAATGTTGAATTTTAAACAACTTAAAGATTACATCTATGCAATGCTTAAGAACAATTATGAATCTAAAATCAAATGATAACCAATTAGTACCAAAATCAAACGAGTGTAAAAACAATGTCCAATTCCCTTAACAATGTCCAAATGTCCATATCTTAAAATGGAATGGTCTTTTCACTTGCTCCTAATTAAAGGACATAGGCTTAAAAACATATACAAATTATACCATAAAGGAAAGCTTCACAATATGGTTTTCACTCACCAAACACTATGACCAATGCTAACTCTGACTGGATTCAATTCCATACCTTAATCACCCTGCAAGTAAGATCAAGAGAGATCCATCTGTCCCTCTCATCACATGGTTTCATTTTTTCTACAAACAACATGTACTCCCAATAACTACACACTAAAAATAAAAGATTAACAAGCCCAAATGTATGCACAAACTGGAAAGATCCAACTAAAAATAGATATCATCAAATTCAATCATAAGCTAATCCAACATTCTAACCAGCTCTGATACCAAAATATGATCATAAACTAACATTGTACTCGTGTCTAAATAGTTTACAAAATGGATTCTTAAAAAATTAATCATTTTCCGAAATTATCAAATATGATTTAAATGTGTAAATGTGTACCAAAAATGAATTGAAAACTAGATTTTTAAGTTATCAATCGTTTCAGTTTGAACGATCTAAAGGACCAAAATACAAATTTTGAAAACGTTGTCAAAGTGTTATAATTGCATCCAATTAATTAAATTATGATTTAAATATGTAAATATCATAATAAATAGATGCATATTGAACACACAACATGAAAAAAATTTAGTAGAGGTTACCTGCCGATTGGGCAATGTCTCGAGGATAGCTTAGAATACCATCCAATCTTAAATTAATTTGCAAGTACAATGATTAAAACTTACAAAGAATAATTGATTAAAATATACAAATATATGCTTTCGGACCTTTGAAGAACTCTGAACTCGATCAACATGTTCTCCACTTCCTATAACATTTACAAAATCCATTTCCCCATGTTCTACGTCAAAAGTAGTGAAACAATTATTCAAAAGCGACATCAAACGAACACCAATCGATAAAATCTAGGGCTCGGGATGATCATTTGGGAATTCTACACATTTCTCTAGTTTTGTCAAACTCTTGAAAATGCCTCTAAGTGGGCCAAAAATGACCAAATGCAAAAATTGTCCCTTATGGGACTTTTACAAAGTCATGGACTAAGTTGTCTTCAAATACTAAAATGCACCTTTTATAGTGTTTGGAAGCAAGTGGTGGAATGGATGGGCACCTTAAATTTTTGGATGAGGTCGTGGGTTTGAATCACACCTTCGGAAATTTGAATTTGTAAAACCTATTTGATCTCACATAATCTACGATAGGTGGGTGAGGTTTGTTTATATCCAAAACGTGGCATGTTTTAAGTTATTTGCTAGGCTGATTTTTTTGCCAATGGTTATGCACTTGGTTTAATTGGATAGCGCTAAGGCTATATTTAGATGCCATGTGAATTTTTATGGGTAAGTGTGGACAACGATTGGAAAGTATGTGGAGTATATTGTATAAGCATGTGGGGAACATATGAAAAGGTATAAATATATGCGCCCAATGTGGAGAATGAGGTGGCAATAATCCAAATACACCAAATCACCCATGCTCATATCCTTCCACATGTCAACAATTGAATACATGACATAACATGGCATAAAAACTATAGTGTAATTGGGAAAATTAAAATTACACTACTATACCATTTATTGATTTAGGTCCCCTTCCGAAACAAGAGTGGACCTAACTGTTGAAAACCAATTTTTTGCACACCTGTAGAAGACCGGAGGGTTAGAAAAACAATGTTCACGATCACATTTTTTCCTCGATCAACTCCGAATTACGCAAATAGACTCGTACACGAATCAAGGTACTAAAGACCTGCATTTTCCTTGTTGACCAAGTTTGACCATGAAATTTGACCAATGATACAGGGAGCATACGGTGTCCGATTCATGTGTACCAATAGGAATTGGAATGATATAGAGTGCTCTTACATACTATAATGGTTTAGTGAGAAATAGGAAATTTTTGACCACCCAGAATGTCCTCTGGATACATTTTACTCGCTAAATTTTCTATGTAATTTAGTCTACCTATGAAAATAACGAGCTTCAAATCCTTTCCTAGATAAATCCCAAATTTTAGAATAAATTGAGCTTAGGAGAGTCCTTACAGATGATTGGAGTGGTAAATCTCTTGGAGGCTATGACATCATGTGTAATTCATTGTTGAGGCTTAAGAAACAACAAAATGTGTTATTTTGATGTTATTCATTGTGAAAGTCTTTGAAGTTGCACACCGAGGATTCCATTTTCTTGGGCCAATCAACCTTGAATGCATCAAATTCACTCCTAAGATTCATGAAATTGCTTCTAGATGATTTCTCATCCATTGTTGTCTTTTCAATTGACCTTAAGTTAGATATTTCATTGGATGTATATACGTGATAATAAGTAGATAACAAACATCTATGCTAGAATATTTTCTCAACAATTAGCTACATTTCATAAGGCTAACAAGTTTATTCAAAGGGAATTAAAAATTAAAATTAAGAACATTTAAAGGCTTTTAAGAATTGGAGTGAAATTCACACTGCTAACCTACACCTATTGCAAAGAAACTCCCCATCCTTTGAAATATCCTATTTTAATCATTATCAAATATGACAATCTTAAAGATGATAAGAACCCTTAGAAAATGAACAAGTGGAGTGGAATTGAAAATAGACCCTACATATTGGTTGAAACTTGATGCCTCATACCGAGATTTTACAAGCTCCTCAAACAAGTGTCTTTGTTTCATTTATGTTTCTTCACGTGTTTGTATCTCTTTTTATCGAGCTTCGATTAGATCTTGAAAAGTGAGAGGATAAAATAAAGATGATTAAATAAAGGTGACAATTGGAGAATCGGTTAGGATGTAAACATATCAATGGAAATTTATTTAAAAATTTCATTGTCACATTAAGAAGCACAAAATATGATATGTTTCTCAACTTCCGACTTTTGAAGTATATATTATAGGATAAAGCATGTTTTCAAAATATCAAAGATGATCATATGTAATTATTGCTCCTATTTTTGAAATAATCCTCTAGAATTGCATTAAAACCATTAAAATAACAAATAGTAAATGCACACTAATTAGATGCATGCTCAACGAAAGGTGAAAACTTGAACAATTTCACAACCAATTAGTTGAGATTACCGCATTGTTTACATTCATCTCTCTCATTCAATAGTTTATTTTATGAGTGATGCTTATGTAAGCTAGAGGATTCTTCTAGTTCTTAAATCCACCCAAGAAAATCTCAGAGTGTATTCATGTATTCCCTCATCTATTCAATCTTACCATGTTCATCATCAAACCATCCCCCATCTAACAATTCAAGGTACACAACTAGTGAACCATTTTTGAATTCCCTAGTTTTTGAAGGAGGTTGGACATGGGAAGTGAGTAAGTGACACTCAATGTCATCCAAATCGAAGGTGAAGGGAAGATATATATATATATATATGGTGGCTAATGGACCGACATGCACTGATCTAGGGACTCTGATCCAGTTGTTCTACCAAAGCCAATACTCTGATCCAGTTGTTCTACCAAAGCCAATGATGATCCTCGGGTTTCATGCCCACGACAAGCCACTCATAAGCTTATGCCGATGAACTAGGCCAAGAGATCTAGATATAGATATAGAGGGTCCTCCATGCATCTCATCACCATACTTGCGATAGGTGGATTTCCATTCCCTATCTAGAATCGAGAGAGGGGGACCGAGAAAAGGGGGACAAATTTTCTTTCGTTCCACTATATATAGATATAGAATAGAGAGGGGGAGATAACTTTATTTGAAATAGTAATACATGTTTAACAAGACTTTAAAGTTCAAATATGTATTCAAAAATTATCTAGTGAAGGGATATGAACTTCTTACTGAACCATGTCATTACCATGACCAAGGATTACAACTAATGACATGGGAGGTTACCTAGGTGTACCAAGAAAGATATTTTTACATAACCCCATTTAGTGCCAATATTATGTCTTCTCCATGGGAAGTTATTGAGGGAAAAAGGAGAAAACAAAATTTCTCCCCGAGTATCATTTCTCAAACCCTAACAAAGAGGTAGAAAACATGGAAAAACAATATTATCCATACCTTATTTTTATGAAAACCTAAAAATGTTCATTCTTTGAAGGAATAGATTTTGGGAAACTAAACCATATATCAATCAGAAACAACATTATATGTTTTAAGAATACTAATTCATCCAAGGAATTCTCTTTCTTGGACATTGCGAATGGATGACACAAGCTTTCAATAAAGCATGGACCCCATACACACAACAACTCAAACAATAAAAATTTGCAACAAGGTAGAGGAAGAAACAACCCCATTAATAACATTTTTCACTTTGATAGTCTTATCGCAAGCGAAAAAATCATATGGCACACCTAATATCAATTGTGTGTGAAATATACAATGTAAACACCGAAATGAATCTAATGAAGAAGTGAAATTGGATGAAGAGAAAAATGGGAGAGGAAGATGGGTGTAGAAGAAGGCATTTGAGGGTGGAGAAGTGCATGGGAAAGGAAAGAGGAATCGAGGAGCCAATGTGAAAATATACCATATTAGAATTATATGATATGTTTGTCAATCCTATGAATGATAAAACCCGTGTTGTGGAAGATAACAATGAAATTGTTGAGGGAGATATCTCAAAATACAAGTAGCGGTAGAAATGTTTCCAAAGTGAATATGAGTTAAAGGTCGATTAAGGATTCAAATTGCATGCCCCACACGTATTCCATGGATCATATTGTTCCTACCCAAATAATATATACTATTTGTGCTCCACTTAAGCATTTTAATCTCACAAAGAAGACACAATAAAATTGGGGAAACTCATAAAGTTTTAGGGTTCAAAACCCAAGCTAAATGGATGCATCTTGTAGCAATTTGTAGCCTCCCTTTCAAGTTGTAAGCTCAAGTAAGTGTAGGAAAATAGATGGTGGAAAAAAACACCGCTAATTGAGTCCAAGGAGCAATCAGACATATTATTGAAAGGTATCTTTTATCTATTAATCAAGCTTGTTGTTTTTATTTCATGGCATCAAGGTTTTCAATTGGACAAAATTTAATTGGATAGGTAAGATGTAGACATGAATGGATTGTTGTAAATTAAAAGGTGGGAAATTAAATACTTGCATGCCCCACACCTATTCCATGAAGCATATTGTTCCTACCCAAATAATATCTACTATATGTGCTCCACTTAATCGTCACAATCTCATGTGAGTGTAATGTGAGCTTAAAGGGGCCAAAATTAAATTTTGTGAGAATTCACTAGGGTCCCAGTTCAAAACCCAACTACACTGCTTTCTTCTTGTAGCACTTTACAGGCATATTCTTACAGTTTTAAACTTGATAAATTGTAGTGAAGAAGGATATGTAGGAACAATAATTGATAATTGAGCTCCTATGGGGAATGGATGTATAAGCCACAAGAAGATGTTATCCGATAAGTGAAATGTGATATTTTGTCATTGTATGTATTTATGGTGTAAAGGTTTTTTGACTGCATGACATTTAATGTGTCAATTTTTTGAAATAAAATTTTCATACGGTGTCAAGGGGTCAAAGTAACATATTTTGGAGATATCTCAAAAAGAAAGAGTGATCAATCAGTAGTTTCAATGTCTATATTTGGTGTTTCCAATTTCATCTCTTACACTTCACATATAGTTATAGTTATGTAAGGGGAAATCACTTATGTGTTTCAAGGGTTAATTTAGAGACAAGGATACATGGTGTAGACCTAAAACCCTAGGGAAGGGGTTGCATACACAATTACAATTAGTGTTTCTCTATAGCTATTAGGGAAATGAATAGGGTTTGTCTCTAGCTGTGAGGCACGTAGTGTTTCTAGGTGTGGAAGATGTAGGTGAAGTACACTAGAAATGTGAAGAGCAATGTAATGTGCTTGTGGCTAGGAAGATGCTTGAAATCAAGAGGGAGCTCTGCATAATATTGCAACCCGAAAATTGACATTATTCCTTAAGATCAGGTAGCAAGGATGCATAAAAGGAATGTTCAAGGAAGGAAAAGACATGAATTGAAGGTTAGAAATAAAAACACATTATGTGATCCATTTTTTCATCTCTATCTCACACACATTATGCACATGAATGTAATTTGCATTTAAAGGGATAAAAATGTAAAAAAATAGGAAAACCCAATAAACATCTATTTTCGTTTCAAGCTTGAGTATTTGTAGGGGAATATGTGATGCTTGAACAATCATTGATAATTGAGCCACTCTAGTAGTTGGCCATATGAGTGAAAGGTGGATTTTATTTGTCATTCGAAAGAGGGATTTTTAAATAAAAACACATGAATTAAATACTTGCATGTCGCCATATTCCGAACTTAGTAAAAATGTGGGAATGAAATCCTTTTATGTCCACACCTATTCCCTAGTTTAGATTGTTCCTACCTAAATAATATATGTTATGTGTACTACCTTATACAAAAATGCGAAAAGGGTTCCATACATAATTGCGATTAGGGGTTTCATACAAAATTGGGATTAGGGTTTCTATGTAGCTATAAGGGAAAATAATAGGGTTTGTCTCTAGCCACGCAGAACATTATTTTTATATGTGTGGACAATGTAGATGAATTAAATATTGGAATTAAATACGTGCATGTTCCACACCTACTCCATGACTTAGTAAAAACGTGAGAATTAAACCCTTGCATGTCCCACACCTATTCCCCAACTTAGATTATTCCTACCCAAATAATATATGCTATGTGATCCACTTTATACACTATTGTGATTAGGGTTTCATATAAAAATTAGATTAGGGTTTTGTGAATAGGGATTCTTTGTAGCTATCGGGAAAAAAACAAGGCTTGTCTTTAGCCACGAGGCATGTAGTTTTTCCAGTGTAGATGATGTAGGTGAAACCTTGGAAGTGTGAAAGATGATGCAATGTGATTTAGACTAGTAAGATTCTTGGAAGAGGGGTATGTTGAGATGACAACCCGTAATGGTGAAATTACTCCCACGGGTTCGGGTAGTGAGGAAGCATAAAAGGAATGTTCGAGGAAGATGAAGACACAAATTGAAGGTTAGAAATAAAAACGTGAGAATGTATGCTTAAGGAATGTATGCATAAAAGGAATGTTCAAGGAAGATGAAGACATGAATGTAAGGTTAGAAATAAAAATGTGAGAATTAAATACATGCATGCCCCACACTTATTTCGAGTTAGATTGTTCCCACCCAAAAAAATTGTTTTGTGCTCCAGTTTTTTGTCTCGATCTCACCTTGCAACATGCACATGAATGCAATTCACATTTAAAGGGACCAAAATTTAAAAATGAGGAAAACCCAATAAATGTTCATTTTCAATTTCAATCTTGGTATGTGTGTACGGGAATAGGGGATGTACGAAAAAATCATCGATAATCGAGCCACACAAGTAGTTGGCCATAAGAGTGAAAGGTGGATTTCATCTACCATTTGAAAGAGAGATTTCTAAATTAAAATGTGGGAATTAAATACCTGCATGTCCCACCCCTATTCCATGAATTAGTGAAAAACGCAAGAATAAAATACTGATGTCCCACACCTATCCCGACTTAGTTTTTTCTTACCTAAATAATATATGCCATGTGTTCCGACTTTTCGTCTCAATCTTTCCCGCATTATTTGAATAAATGCAATTTGAGCGAAAGTTATTTTTCATTTACCATTCAAAAGAGGGATTTTAATATAAAAAGGAGGGAATTAAATACATGTATGTCCCACACTTACTCCACAAATTATTTTCTATAAATATACTCATGCATCAATTGTTTCCCATAAGTACTCGAGCTTGAAACTTGAGAACGAATATTTTTGGGTTTTCCAATTTTTATTTTCTTGGCAATTTTAAACACATATTACATTCATGTGCATAATGTGAGTGAGATCACGGACGAAAAGTCAAGGACATAGAAAATAAAAAGTGGAGGACATAGAAAATATTATTTAGGTGGGAATAGTCTACAAACATGAGAACTACAATATCATGAAAAAGAAAAACTAATTTCATTGTTGATATGACTTTGAGACTTTGTGCTTATGAGACTAAATATTTGAACATGGTAGTGCTTGAGGAATAGCCCGACCGTGTCCCCGAGGTAGAAGGAGTACACATGACTTGAAGTTCTTGTCATATATGTTCACGATTCGTGAGGAAAATATTGACAACACTTCCATTTCATGTGATTTCATGAGTTAGAGGAAAATATGATTCCTCTCACAAAAAAAAGAGAAGAAAGCATTGTCAATAGGAGAGTATGATGATTTACACAACGTGTTTGGTAGATTAGGCATTGGTGTTTCAAAGTGTAAGAGCTGCAGTAATTTCCTTATTCTGGGTCTTGTAAGAGGATCCAAATGAGAGCACCATAATCCTATCACCATCATCATCTCCATTTCTAATTTGTCAATTTACTATATAATGTGTTGGCTAATCTTCCTTTCCCATAAAAATACCATACCCAACATATAAGCCACAAATTTTGTTTTTCCAATCTGAAATCCAATACGGGTTGTTTTCTACAAGAAATTTCTAAAATAGTTGCTCCTAAACTAAATATATATGATTCCGCACTTGATATTCTTATGACCACACATTCATGGGCCAAGTATCCCATTGATCCTGCTATCATGGAAGCTTGAAACTATTGATCACGTTTTACCATGCATGTTATCCTGAAGTCCCCAGCCTTGCATTGAATTTAAAGTCAAACATAAAATTGTTGGATTTAGCCTCTCTGTACACAAAAAATTCATCCCATAACTCATGCAAATAGTAAAAACGAGAGGCAATGTTGTAGATGATCCTATACTAAATTGGACATGAATAGGTGGATGTGAGTGGATTAGGTTATATTCAAGGTTGTTGATACACAATAACACATGGACGATGGTGATTACAAGATGTTGTTAGAGAACCCCCAAGATTTCTACTTATAAAGACACCTTTTAGGCGTCAAAATAGTTTAAATAATAAAAAAATTCCAATTCCCAAATAGCTTAGACAAACAACAAATACATTATTTTTTACATATACTAGTATCGACGAGAGAGTTTTATATGTAGAAATGTGGTCCCATCACCATTTCATATGCCATAAATTCCATACACTGTAGATGTCGGTGTCACTAGATAGGGATAATTAAATGTGGTCCAAGTAACATGTTTTCATGTACTCAAGTATTGAATTTATATGCGACCCTCCCTAACTTGTTGCAACAAATGTAAAATGCCACATCTTGGAAAATTCCACGCAAGTGAGATCTCAAATGTGAAACTATAATTCGTGGAAGATGTCTTTCTCACCTTTCACAAAAAGGAAATATAAATAGGTGGTCCATAATCAAATGGCAAAGAAAGTGTTAAATGAACGACTCATATTAGTTTCAGGGTCATTAATATGGAGTAATACATGGATGGTGATGATTACAATATGTTGTCACAGCCCCCAAGTACTTTTTTTTTGTAAACACCCCTTTCAACATAATTAATTTTCACCCTCACTAAAACCCTAATGGAATTTATGTGATCCCCCATGAGCATTCCTTAATATGATTGATGATGCCCTCTTATAACATATGATGTTAAGAAGTAAACATCTTAGTTATTACATCAAACCCTAAATCCACTATTCCATATCTCTAAAAAAATTCTCTTCAAAATCTTGTGCGAAAAATACTTTATTGGATATGATTCAATTTTTTTCCAACACCCACTTATTTTTATCGGGTAACAAATAAGATAGATGTAGAGGTAATAGTGGCCTCCTCCATGGGCTCCCACAAGAAGGTTGTGGTCTCATGTTGGGGTTTTGATGTAGAGAAACAATGAAAACAATCAAATCGGAAGGTTAGTATAAACAAAACACTCCAAAACTATCCTTGTACCATGATAAAGGAAACAATTTCTATAGCCTAGATAGCTTTCAAACTTGTAAATTTGACTATTTGAAACTTTTACTGAGTCAACGACTTAAAATGATCTATTTAAAAATCTTTAGATGCAATTGTAATCATTCAACATGATGGAAGATAAAGAAAAACTTCAAATATCATCCATGCAAAGTTTTGAAAACTATGATAACCTAGAAAAAAATGTAAATAATGTTGGACACCCTTTTGGGCTCTTCAAATCCACGCTAAATATTATTTCTCAATTCATTTGGTAACTCTTCCTCTCACTACCCTCTTTCATTCAACTATGACTTCTTTTTGTAGAGTCTGTTATAGTTGTTTTTGAGGCATACGTTCGATTCGATGGTTGTAAAACTATCTAAAGGGATTTTAGAATACCTATTTCTTGGTTATAATTGTCTACCAAGTTTATAGGAAAAACTCCAAGCACAAACCACTTTTACCTCTATCTTTATCCTTTAATTAAGTCTCTTTGTGAAACAATCACACTAAAAAGGAAAATTGTGAGGAAGATCGGGAAAATGCAGTCTTATTAAGTTTTAATACTTTAATATTATCTAATGAGACACCCTTCAAATAATATATTAAAAATTTTAGATCATAAATTCTTGTACAAGCCATGTTATCACAAAAAACAACACCTTATAATTTGAAATAATGTATGGTGAACAATCAATGTTTTTGGGTAACATGGGATTATCTCTCAAGTTGTGGGACTTGCTACTTGAGACAAAAATCTAGAGAAGGATGGTTCCTCTACCTATTCATAATGCTAAACTACTCCTAAGGAAGGAAATGTAGCTATCTAATCGTACTCTAACAATCCAAGGACCAGAGTGAAGAAGAAATGCATAAAAATGAAAAAATCTTAACCTAAGAAAGGTGATAGCACAAGAAGATGGGTGGTCATACTCTAATGAGGGAAAGGAGAAGGAAAATGGAGTAGGAGAGGCCAAACAGAGGTGAAACATATCCAAAATTCATTTACCATCTATTCTTCGTGAAACACAACAAGATGAACCTACAAGTGAGGAAAATATGTACAATATACAACAAGAATGGAGAGGCAAGGAAATGTAACAAAATATAAGTTAGGGTTGAGAGAAACACCGAAAAACCAATATTTGATTACTTTCAAAGTATACAAAACCATTACATGTGAAGAAGAAAGAACAAGAACACTTGTCAAATTCAAAAATGAAGGCTTTGCAACTCACATCTGCTTAAAAACAATTTGGCGAGTTTCTTTACATTTAGAACATCCCCTCACAAATGAGAGGTTTTACAATATATAGAAGATGAGAGAAAGATATAAAATAGAGAAAACTCATATTTTCCTTTTAAACACCAAGAACATGCATTAATTCTCTAAAAATCAGTATGGGCACCTTGCCAAATATATTTCCCAATGATACTTTGCTTACAGGAGAAGGAATGGGCACTTGTATTCCATCAAATTTGGTTGTTGAGCTACGGGAATGCATCTTTTGATGGAGTGTATTTCAAAATTTTCACTAACCTATCCTCACCTAAATTAAGAAATATTTTAAAGTCCAATTTTGTGAAAATCGGTGTAACTAGGTGAAATTTATGGCCATTTTAAGTTCAGGGTGCGGGATGGGTGAAACTAGTTCCTTGTGTGAGTCCACAATCCACAATAATCCATTATATGCCTTGTGATGTGGGTAGATCATAGATGTGGAGAAATGAGGGAAGGAGGGAAGTGTTCTATATGTGCCATTTGGTCGTGGGTTTTGTGTTTGGTGGATTATCGGAGTTCGGGGTGGAACTTAGGAACTGTTCCACCTGGCATTTGGTGCCCACAACACTAGGTTCTTTTGCATTGCTTACTCCCCACACAAACTCTTTTCCATTGTGTTCTTTGTTCATCGACCAACCTCCATTGTGAGGAACTGACTCCAGTGGAAAAATTTGTGTTGTTCCTCATTCCGCCTGCAATCCCATACAACATTGCCTTCTTTTGACATGTGGCTCTAAAGACAATGCGGAGAAGTGTTTTCCCTGTGGAACTTGTTCCACTATACCACCTGTGACCCGAATATTTGCAATACATTGAGAAATTTCGAAAAATTATTCAATGTGGATCAAAAGGGAATGTGGAGAATTGGAGGTCGACAAGAACTATTCCATGTGTTCCTTCAAATCCTGATAAACCCGCACAACACCGCAAAAGACCTCTTTTTCCATTTTTCCTTGGTTTTTTGGCTAAGTATGGAATCAAGAGTAATGAAAAGAGGAGGGAAGCCTTAGAACATTTATTTTCTCTATGTTTATAATTTTTTTATCTATCAAGTTTAAATGAATAACTCTAAGTTATCAAAATCCCGAAAGGGGAATTTTGATAACAAACCCTTCATCTAAGAGGTTTCATCTAAACCCTAATGAGGGTTTCCCAGGAAGCTCCCGAGTAGAGAAAAATGTTTGTAGAATCAAAAAATTTGATTTCAATGCTTGAACCTTCACCCACGTGTCTATTTTGACCTTCTAAGGTTCTGAGCAATCAATGAGAGAAATACACCCACAATTTCATGAAATGTAAGATTTCTCTTCACAAAAGAAGGGTTTTTACCTAAACCAGTATGTGCATGAATTGGAAACAATGATTAAATCATATGCTCACCTCAAATATTGAAATTTACCACAAATAAGCGCATTCATCTTTGAATAATCAAACACACAAGAGATTCAATGAATTCACTTGCAAAATTTCTCCTTCATTATCTGTATTCCATATAAAAACAATCTTCATATACATCAAAAACATATGTATTCCTCATTCATACATATTCTCTGCTTATAGAGACTCTTCTCACATGTGTCTTCCCTTATAAGCGATGTAGAGCTTCATTCAATTTTATTCATTCAACATACCCTTTGTGTTAAAAATTCTCCATCTTTGTCTCTAGATCACTCAAACAACTTATTTCACAAGTTTGCATAGTAAAAATTTGATCTTGAATCTAAGCCTCCACCTTACTATCCAGGTGACCTTGTTCAACTACCTCAAGTAAAAACAATGACACTATCCAAAATGAGCATTAATAAGCCTAAATGTAAGGACTCTTACCTTTGTTGAAAATTTTCCTAAATAGTTTTGAGTGCTAAGACTCTAGTGTATAATAATTTGGTCATTTCAAGTATAAAATTTCATCATTGTCCTCATATATTTCATTATAATCTTCTCAAGGTCAATCCACCTTCAATATCCTTTACTAACCAAGAAGTGTATCTACTCTTTTTGCTTCTAAAGCTTGCTCCTTTATGACTTCCATTTGTTCTTTACCCTTAAGACAAGAAACCTCCCAAAAACATGTTCATTATGAGATTTTAATCCTTGTGCTTATCTAACATTCATTCATGTTCTTATACCTATAATTAAGTTATACTCATCATCAAATGTACCGAGCTTAGTCACAAGTCTCACTTAACCTTCTTTCACAAAAACTATCCTCACAATGCATAAGAACAAAGTTCATTGGTCAACTCATGATTGATACACTCTGCAAGCTCTTCATGCAAAATAAAAACATCTCCTAACACCCTTCTCCTTATCAATGGTGTATGAAAAGTTTGAGCTTCTAATTATGTGGTTAAATGCCTTTTCCTTTAGAACCTATCCTTAACTAGTTACACTCTCTTTTAGCCGTGTCCTGGTGATCGATGGCTATATATTTTGTTTCCTTTCCTCACTCAATCAAAAAGGACATTTTATAATACCCATTTCCTTTTCTAACCATGGTAAAAGTTTCAGAATGGGATCTCAAGTGTAAGTCTTACTTTCCTTGTAAAAGGACCTACATAATTAGGTCTTAGACTGAGATAACCACCTGGGACAACCAACTGTCAGTATTAATTCACTAATCCTCTATAAAATATCAAAGTACTTATTGAATCTATTAAAGTGGTATTCCAAGATGATGGATTCAAAATTTTAGGTTTAACTTTGATATTTAAGGCCCCCAAATTACAAACCCTAGCTAGTAGTGAAGGTTCCTAGTAACTCGATAGGAAGAAAAATAATAATAAAATACACATAAATTCGTTTTAAGGCATAAAATTTATACCTGATCTCTATCTTGACATTCTTCACATGAAATATTACCGGTAGCCTCCAGTGTATCATCTAACGACAAGATTTCTCACAATTTCATTATACTGATCTTGAGAAAACATGGAATGCCTTCCTTTCTAAGTGCTAGACTATATCTAAAGCTCCTTTTCTTAGTCTCCCAAGGTTGAATGAGGCTACATAACTGACACAAAGTCTCCCTTCATCACATGTAAAAACTCCTATTCAAATCTCTCTTAAAATCAACACTAGCATTTCTCGCTTGAATAACTGTTACATGATAATTAACGAGGTATTTATCAATTTATACCTCTAAAATGATGATGTCTCACCAAAAATATCACCTTAGAAGTTTGAATAAGCTCCTCCCTCATGGAAGTAATGTCAAGGAGGTATAGATAAACCCAAAAATTCAATGAATGCCAATCTAGTACTCACAATTTTGTCCCATAATGAGTGATTCTCAATGTGTAACAATGACACAAGAAAAAGCCTTCTTCCTTATTTATAAGATCTATATCTAATATTGAAAAGAACCATTGGTACTCAGTACTCCCTTCTTGTTTTATACTCCAACTTACCATGTAAACACTTCCACCAAAACTTGTTCAATTGATCTTAAATGGTCTCTCACCCTACTATACAAACTTATACAATCAAAGCATCTTTAAATCACACACATACAATTAATGAAGTATTAAAAACTTATTATAAATGCTTTTACAAATATTTTACCAATCATAGTCTCTCTTATCATTTATATCCATTTTCAATCACCATGCATACGATATTCAAAATAATTACAAAGAGTATAAACACACAATAAACAATACACCGACTCTTTCTTGAAGCTTCACAATGATTCTCATTTGAATGGGAATAGGAAATTCAATTCCATTTTACAATTTATAGTCATTCTATCCATTTCTAACTGAATTCTAGTGTTTAGAATCATTGGTCATGTGAATAACCTTAGGCTTAACATCAAGTTCCTTAGCTTAGATCAAGTCCATGACTTCTAAACTACCATTATGATATCTAAACCCCGAGAAGACTTAATTCACTCATATAATTCCTCTCTTCCATCCTTTGCAGAGTTAAAAACTCCAAGAATGTATCACAACATGAAAATCATGCCAAAATGGCTCCTCGATTTCAAATTTTCATTTAGGAGGGAAAATGCCTCTTTTGAATTTTGAAAAGCCTACACACCAAATAAACACAGCTAAATGACACCTAATAAACTCTAGAACTCAAATAACATACCTTCAAGTCAAAATTGGATTTTTCCATCCTTATGCACATGCTAGAGTTGATTCTCCTACATCATATCTAGGGGTAAGAAAGATTAAACTCCATACATTTATTTTCTTATTCCATTTTATTTTCTTCTTCATGTTCACTTTGATCTAATATTCATATTCAATTTGTTTATCCTTCATGTCTTTGTTCATGTGCTCTTCCTAGATCTCATTCTGCGTTTGATCTTCATAAATGAGGTATGATCCTAATAGAGCTACTACATGAGCTTCTTCTTCTTCATTCTCCTCTTCAATCATCATGTTATCTTTTTGGACTGTTGTTGTTGTTCATTTCTTACTTTATTGGATTCTTCATAGCTTTTGTCTTCTTATTTATCTTGTAGTATCTTTATAATTTCTTCCTCTTCTCTTTTGTAGTATTCATCATCCTCAAACAAGTCTAAAATCTCAGGTTCTTACATGATTTTTTCCATAAAATATCATCATCGATTGTAAAATATTCTTCACCTTCATTTATTCCTTTTATTTCATTGTCTTCATCTTCTCTCTTGGAAATTTTCTTTGTTTCTAGTGCCTCATTTTCATCACTTGCATTCACACACTCAAAGGAAATATTATAATAAAATTAAGGAGGCCTTATAGCCTCATAGGATGCTCCATCAATGATCTCTTCCTCTTAATCACCCATCTTTTCAACTTCATCACTCTCTTCTTCATCATTTTTCAAGGCAAGTTAAGAATCTTGTAATCACCTTTTCCTCCTCCAAAATCTGAATTTCTTCATACGCTATCTCTTTATCAACTTCTTCTTCTTGTTTTCTCATCCTCTTTTCTTATTGTGTTAGCTTCCTCTCTTCTTGTCTTATCTCTTTTCTCAACTAATCTCTATTTATATTCTTCACAAGTACTATATTGGAAACTTATCTTTCTTCTTAACCATTATTCCAACTAGTTCCTCTACTTCTTTTGTGGTGTTCCATTACCTTACACAATTGTTCAAAATCTCTCTTGATTCTTGTATCTCTTCTTGCATCCTCAACTCTCTCTTTTGTTGACTTCTTCCTTTCATCTTTTCTTTTCCTATCTCTCTCTTCCTGCTCTCTCTTATTTTGGCTCAATATCTCTAAAAATCATTTAATCATGTATACTAATGGTTCTCCCTCATCATCTGTGAAATCTAGTTCATAAGGTCTAATAACCCTTAACTCTCTATCTCTGCATTCTTTCTTTGTTTCCATCAAGTGTCTTTTTTTTGACATTATATTTTTCAATATTCTATGTTTCTCATCCTCTCTTATCCTCTCATGCACTTTCTATGTGTTTGTCTCATCTCTTTGTATTACTAATTTCTTCATCCACTTGGGCATCACATACCCATGCTCTATGATTGGTTTCAAGATCTTCCCCTCACTTATCCTCTTTTCAATTCTTTCTCTTTCTTTCATTCACTGTATCGAACCTCTTCTCACTCATTAAATCTATTTCCTTTGATCGATACCAAATGATTTAGATTTTCATTCAATTTCATGCATGAAATATGCCCTTTTCTTAAAACTTATTCATCTCTGTCTCTAAATCACTCAAACAACTTATTTCACAAGTTTGCATACTCAAAATTTGACCTTGACTCTTAGCCTCCACATTACTATCCGGTGACCTTGTTCAATTACCTCTAGTGCAAGCTATGAAATTTTCCAAAATGAGAATTAACAATCATAAATTCAAGTACTCTTACCTTTGTTGAAAACTACCTAATAGCCTTTAAGTGCTAAGACTCTAGTGTAAAACAATTTTGTCCTTTCAAGTATGAAATTTCATCACTATCCACCTATATTTCATTATTCTCTTCTTAAGTTTAATCCACCTTCAATATGCTCCTTTACTACCCATGAAGCTCATCTACTTTGTTTTGCTTATAAACTACTCCTTATGACTTCTATTTGTTCTTTACCCTTAAGACAAGAAACCTCCCAAAAACATGTTCATTCTGAAATTTTAATCCTTCTTGTGCTTATTTAACATTCATTCATGTTCTTGTACCTATAATTAATCTATAATCATCATAAAATTGACCAAACATGGTCACAACTCTCACTTCACCTTCTTTTACAAAAATTGTCCTCACAATGCACAAAAATAAGGCTCATTGGTCAACTCATGATTGGTACACTCTACAAGATCTTCATGCAAACTAAAAACATCCCCAAACACCCTTCTCCTTATAGATGGTGTATAAAAAGTTTGAGCTTCCAATTATGCGGTTAAATGTGTTTTCCTTTAGATCCTCTCCTTAGTTAGTTACAATCTCTTTTAGCCCTGTCTGGGTGGTCTAATGGATATATATTTTGTTTCCTTTCCTCATTCAATCAAATAAAGAAATTTTATAATACCCATTTCCATTTTCTAAGCTGTGGTAAAAGTTTGAGAATGGGATCTCAAGTGTAAGTCTTACTTCCTTGTAAAAGGATCTACACAATTATGTCTTAGACTAAGATAACCACCTTGGACAACCAAATGTCAATAATAACTCACTAATCCTCCAATAAAATATACAAATTTTGGTTGAATCTATTAAAGTGGTCTAACAAGATGATGGATTCAAAATTTTAGGTTCATCTTCGATGTTTAAGGCCTCCAAATTACAAACCCTAGCCGGACCCATAGTGAAGGTTCATAGTAATCTAGTAGGAAGCAAAATGATAATAAAATAAACATAAATTTGTTTTAAAGAATAAAATTTATGCCTGATCTCTATCTTGACATTCTTCACATGAAAATCTTATTAGTAGCCTCTAGGGTATCATCTAACCATGAGATTTCTCACAAAGTTCACTATAAAGTCTTGAGAAAAAATAGGAAATCCTTCCTTTCTAAGTGCTTGACTATATATAAAACTCATTTTATCAATCTCCCAACGTTTTATGAGGTTACATAACTTTTACATAGTCCCCCTTCATCACATGCAACGCGTCTTCCTATTCAAATATCTCCCAAAAAACAACACCGACTTTCATTTCACTTGAATAATTTGCTACATGATAGTTAAGGAGGTTTTTATCAAGTTATACCTCTCAAATGATGATGTCTCACCAAAATGTCACCTTAGAAGTTTGAATAACATAGTCACTCATGGATGTAATGTTAAGGAGGTATAGATAGCCCCAAAACTTCAAATAAACCAATCTAGCACTCACAACTCTATCCCAGAATAGAGTGATTCCGAGTCTTCTAACAAAGTGACACAAGAAAAAGTCTTTCTTCCTTATTTGTAAGATCTCTGTCTGAGATTGAAAATACTTATAGGTACTTAGTACTCCCTTCTTGTTTTATACTCCAACTTACAGGTAAACACTTCCACCAAATCTCACTCAATTGATCTTAAATGGTCTCTCACCCACTGTACAAACTTATATAGTCAAAACATATTTAAATCACACATATAAAATTAATTAAGTATTGAAAAACTCATTATAAATTGTTTCAAAAATATTTTTCCATTCATATTCTCTCTTATAATTACATGCGCACAATTCTATTTCTTAATCACCATGCACATGATATTCAAAACAATTACAAAGAGTATATACACACAATAAACTATACACCAACGATTTTATTGAAGCTTCAAACTGATTCTCATTCAAATGGGAATAGGAAATTCAGTTCCATTTTAAAATTTATAGTCATTCTATCTATTTCTAACCAAATTTGAGTCTTTAGACCCATTGGTCATGTGAATAACCTTAGGCTTAAAACCAAGTTCCTTAGATTAGATAAAGTCCTTGACTTATAAAATCCCATTATGATTTCTAAACCCCGAGAAGAGCTAAGTCACTCATATCATGCCTCTCTTCCATCCTTTATAAATTTACAAGCTCCAACAATGTATTACAACATCAAAATCAAGCCAAAATGGCTCCTCAATTTCAAATTTGCATTTAGGAGGGAAAATGCCTCTTTTAAATTTTAAAAGCCTACACACCAACTAACACAACTAAATGACACCTAATAACCTCTAGGAATCAACTAACATACCTTCAAGTAAAAATTGTATGTTTCCATCCTTATACACATGTTATATTTGATGCTCATGTATCATACTGCGGGGGTAGGAAAGATTAAACTCCATAGCTTTATTTTCTTCCTCTTCTTCTTTAGTTTTGATATGATATTCATCTTCAATTGTTTATCATTTAATTTATTCATTCATAAGATCTACCTAGATTTCATTTTGTATTTGATCTTCATAAATGAGGTATGCTCTAATAGAGTTGCTACATGAGCTTCTTCTTCTTCTTCATTCTCCTCTTCAATCATCATGTTCTCCTCTTGGACCTACTTTTGTTTTCATTTCTGACTTCATTGGCTTATTCATAGCTTTTGTCTTCTTCTTTCTTCATCTTGTATTATCTTCATAAGTTCTTCCTCTGCTCTCTTTTAGTCTTCATCATCCTCAAACAAGTCTGAAATCTCAGGTTCTTGCATGATTTGTTGTCATAAAATCTCATCATTGATTGTCAAATATTCTTCACCTTCATTTATTCCTTTTATTTCATTATCTTCATCTTCTCTCTTGGAATTTTTTCTTTTTTTTAGTGCTTCATTTTCATCACTTGCATTCACACACTCAAAGGAAAGATTAGAATAAAAATAAGGAGGCCTTATAGCCTCATAAGGATTCTCCATCAATGAGCTCTTCCTCTTCATCACTCTACTACTCCACTTCATCACTCTCTTCTTCATCCTTTCAAGGTAAGCTAAGAATCTTGCAATCACCTATTCCTCATCCAAACTCTGAATTTCTTCATACACTATCTCTTTATCAACTTCTTCTTCTTTCTTTCTCATCCTCTTTTCTTCTTGCTTTAGCTTCCTCTCTTCTTGTCTTATCTCTTTTCTCATTTGCTCTCTCTCTCTCTTCTTCACAAATGCCTATATTTTCCACTTAGATTTATTCTTAACCATTATTCCAACTAATTCCTCTACTTATCTATGGATTTTCATTACCTTCCACAATTGTTCCACATATCTCTTCAATTCTTGTATCTCTTCTTGCATCCTCAACTCTCTCTCTCTTTTGCTAACTTCTTTTCCTTTCCTCTTTTATTTTCCTCTCTCTCTTTCTTCTTACTCTTGCTTCTTTTTGATCAATAGCTCAATAATCCTTTAACCATGTTTGCTCTTGGTTTTCCCCTCATTATCATCATATGTGAAATCTAATTCATAAGGTCTAACAACCCTTAAGTCTATATCTCTGCATACTTTATTTATTTCCATCAAGTGTCTTCTTTCTGACATCATCTTTTCCAATCTTCTCTGTTGCTCTTCCTCTCTTATCCTCTCATGCATTGATTTTTTTTTTTGTCTCATCTCTCTCTATTACTGATTTCTTTAGCCACTTGGACATCACATACCATTGCTCTATAACTAGTTTTAAGCTCTTACCCTCACTCATCCTCTTGTCAACTCTTTCTCTTTCTTTCCTTCATTATATAAAACCTATTCTCACTCCTTAAATCTATTTCTTCTTCTACGATATAAAATTATGTAGAGATTCATTCAATTTTTTCATGTAATATGCCATTTGTCTTAAAACTTCTTAATCTATGTGTTTAGATCACTCAAACAACTTATTTCACAAGTTTGCATACTCAAAATTTGATCTTGACTCTTAGCCTCCACATTACTATCTAGTGACCTTGTTCAACTACCTCCGGTTGCAAGCTATGACATTATATCAAATGAGCATTAATAAGCCTAAATGCAAGGACTCTTACCTTTGTTGAAAACTGCCCTAAATAACCTTTAAGTGCTAAGACTCTAGTGTACAACAATTTGGTCCTTTCAAGTATGAAATTTCATCATTGTCCTCCTATATTTCATTACGCTCTTCTCAAGTTCAATCCACCTTGAGTATGCTCCTTTACTAGCAAGAAGCTCATCTACTCTATTTTTCTTCTAAACTGCTCCTTATGACTTCCATTTTTTATTTATCCTTAAGACAAGTTACCTATCAAAAACATGTTCATTATGAGATTTTACTCCTTGTGCTTATCTAACATTAATTCATGTTCTTGTACCTATAATTAAGATATAATCATCATCAAATGGACCAAACTTAGGTACAAGTCTCATTTAACCTTCTTTCACAAAAATTGTCCTCATAATGCACAAGAACAAGGTTCATTGATCAACTCATGATTGGTACACTTTGTAATATATTCATGTAAAAAAAAAATCCTTTAACACCCTTATCTTTATCAATGGTGTATGAAAAGTTTGAGCTTCCAATTCTATGGTTAAATGCCTTTTCCTTTAGAACCTCTCCTTAGTTAGTCATACTCTCTTTTAGTCCTATCTAGGTGGTCGATGGCTATATATTTTGTTTCCTTTCCTCATATAATAAAAAAAATACATTTTATAATACCCATTTCCATTTTTATCCATGGTAAAAGTTTCAGAATGAGATGTAAAGTGTAAATCTTACTTCCCTTGTAAAAGGACATACACAATTAAGTCTTAGACAAAGATAACCATGTGGGAGAGCCAACTATAGGTAATAAATCACAAATCCTCCAATAAAATATAAAAATTCTTATTGAATTTGTTAAATTGGTCTTCCAAGATGATGGATTCAAAATTTTAGGTTCAACTTCGATGTTTAAGGTCTCCAAATTACAAACCCTAGCGAGGCCCACAGTGAAAGTTCCTAGTAACCCGGTATAAAGAAAATGATAATAAAATACACATCAATTAGTTTTAAGGGATTAAATTTATACTTGATCTCTATCTTGACATTTTCACATGAAAATATTACCAATATCTTCTAGGGTATCATCTAACCATGAGATTGCTCACAAAGTTCATTGTACAGTCTTGAGAAAACATGGAATGTTTTCCTTTCTAAGTGCTAGATTATATCTCAAACTCCTTTTCATAAGTTTCCCAAGGTTGAATAAGGTTACATAACTAAAAGAAAGTCCCCTTCATCACATGCAATGTATTACTATTCAAATATCTCCCAAAATCAACACCAACTTGCATTTCTCACTTGAATAACATCTACTTGATAGTTAAGGAGGTCTTTATCAAGTTATACCTCTCAAATGATGATGTATCACCAAAATTATCACCTTAGTAGTTTGAAAATATCCTCCCTCATGGATGTAATGTCAAGGAGGTATAGATAGCCCCAAAACTTCAAAGAAAAGAATCAATCTCTGACTTTGTCTAGAACAAAGTGATTCTCTGTCTTAATGATGACACAAGCAAAATTCCTTCTTCCTTATTTATAAGATCTATGTCTGATATTGAAAAGACCTATAGGTACTAAGTACTTCCTTCTTGTTTTATAATCCAACTTACCATGTAAACACTTGAACTAAAACTTGTTCAATTTATCTTAAATGGCTCTCACCCTACTATATAGACTTATACAATTAAAGCATCTTTAAATCACACACATGTGATTAATGAAGTCTTAAAACTCATTATAAATGATTTCACAAATATTTTACCAGTCATAGTCTCTCTTATCATTACATGCAAAGAGTTCCATTTCTCAATCTCCATGCATAAGATATTCAAAATAGTTACAAAGAGTATAAACACACAAGAAACAATACACCAACACTTTCTTGAACCTTAACATTGATTCTCATTCAAATGTGAATAGGTAAATTCAGTTCCATTTTAAAATTTATAGTCATTCTATCCATTTCTAACTGAATTTTAGTCTTTAGACCCATTGGTTATGTGAATAACCTTAGGCTTAACACCAAGTTCCTTTTTAGATCAAGTCCATGACTTCTAAACTCCCATTATGGATTCTAAACCCCGAGAACACCTAAGTCACTCATATCATGCCTCTCTTTCATCCTTTACATAGTCAAGTTCCAAGAATGTATTACAATATCAAAATCAAGCCAAAATGGCTCCTCAATTTCAAATTTGCATTTAGGAGGAAAATGCGTCTTTTGAATTTTGAAAAGCCTAGACACTAACCAACACAACTAAATGACAGATAATAACCTATAGGAATCAACTAACATACCTTCAAGTCAAAATTGGATGTTTCCATCCTTATACGCATGCTATAATTGATACTCCTACATCAACAACTACCTTCCGCCATGAATTATTACCCTAACTACTTGGAAAGTGACTCCTCTCTTAACTAAAGCATAACTCAAGTTATATTCACTTTGAGTCATGTAATTATAATAGACTCCTTATGAAAAAATATTTAAACCGATGATATTATGACCCTCAAGAAGATATTACACATTATTCAAATACTCCTAAAACACCCTAGACTCTAAAAACATTACATTATCAAAAAAAATGGTGGGAACACTCAAAATTTGAAAATTTAAAGGCCTCGAGATAAAATAGCATCACCAAATGAATCTTAGGACCCTTCTTAAGACTCATAGACCTTTTAAACTAGCTTTCAAACCAAAAATTTTCTTTACATGCAAAAATTCTGACTAGAGTGATGCCCCTACATCGGGGCTAGCTATTTTTATTTAGCATGTATTGTTAAGCAAAAACAAGAGCTTAAACCAATTTGTGGTCCCATGCATAATTGTTTTGAGTGGGTTTTGCATATTAGTTATAGAAGTTACAAATTATTTATGGTCCTATACATGAATATTTTGAGCTCACTACAAATAATTAAAAAAACAAAGAACTTTCGTAAACAAAAGGCTACATCTTATTGCAAATAACATGGGTGAAGGTTATAATTGTTTGTAGGAATTCTACTTGCTGAAAAAACAAGGGTGAAGGTTATAATTGTTTGTAGGACTTCTACTTGCTAAAAATAATAGGGGTGAAGGATGTCTAGGAATTGATGTTTTACCTTTGTTTTTGCTTAATAAAAAAGGAATGAACAAGGTTCAACTAAAAAATAATAAAACATAGAGGTCGAATTGTGTAGGCCATCTACAAAAAACATTGCGAGTTGTGTATATAAATTGTCTCGAAAAAACACTATAGAAATTTTTTCCTTGAGTTTGAATCTTGAATAAGAAAATCACACCAATAATAACACTTCATCAAGAAGGATGACAACATCTTAGATGAAGAAAAACCCAAGTGTTTTTTTCACTATCAAAATCATAGATTGGATATAATTGAATCCAATAATTGATGTTCATCTATAATTGAATCCAATAAAGTAGAAATGAACAAAATCTTAAAAAAGACATAAACAAAATCTTCTACATGTAAAACAAGATACACCATTGTATAGTTAAAAAGAACACAATAACCTTGAAGTCAATCACATGTACAATATTATTAAATGGCCACTCTAAATATATTACAAGATGTTCATAGCTTCTTCATTGACATGTAAATTGTTTTAAACAAGATATATAATTGTATATTTAAAATAATGAACAATACCTATATAGAAAATTTTAAAGTGGTCATTCCATGAATTATAATACCTTGATGCTTCATTCATTTCCCTACAAATTAGTTTAAGCAAGATATGCCATTGTTATTTTACAGAAATATCCAGTAACCTTGAAGTACAATAACCATTCACAAAATTTTAAAATGGATTGAGCATAGATTAACAGACCTTCAATGCTTCATTCATTGCCTTGCTAATTGATGTAATCAAGCATTCATTTAAATACTAACCACATGAAGGACCTTAACACATAACTAACCATGAAAGATCTCATGCTTCTTAAACCAAAACTTAATCATGGGGAATCAAAAATCCATTACACTTTGTTTCAATTTTCACTCTCTAAAATTGCATTTCAAGTCTCTCTAATTAATTTTTGAAATTGAAATGACAAAAATCAGGTTGTATCATTAGAGCAATGATTATCCATTATTATTTGCAAAATGTGAAAGCATAGTTAAAGTAGAAAAATGTTTTCATTCTACATGGTCCAATCAATTCCTTTAATTGAAAAATTCCATTAATGCCAATCGAGCTACTGTTGTAGTTGGATCACTTAATCCTTCTTCATTGGTTGATACATTGTATTCATTTTTATTAAAATCAAGCTGCATCACACTCATCCTCTTCATATGTTAACAATATGTTATCGATATACGCAACACAAAAAAATGTTTTTGGCAACATTTGCAAATTAGGTTGAGAAACATTGGACTAAAAAATGTGCTATATGTTCTTTAGCCTTCCAAATGCACATTCAACAACAATTATTATTGAGGATAACTTAAAATATAAATCTCTTTGATTTTTTGTTGACGCTCTCAGGAAAAGGAGTAATTATCCACGATAATCTTGGATAACCACCATCATCGATAATATATTCTCTCATGGTTGTTGAACCAATGCAAATGGAAGGACCATTTATCCTTTTGTTTAAAAGTTTTATTGATGTCAAGTTGGTCAAAGTGAGTTTGGATCACTATCATTGATTTCAAAATGAATATTGTGCATTGTTAATGTCAGAGAGTGATGTGGAGAGCTTGTTGTGAGTTGTTACTAATGTTGAATGATATAAAATGATGCTTAATGATGATGTCAAAGTTTAAACGATGAATTTCAAGTGTTTTTCACATAATTTTGAGTAGAGATAGAGAATTTGAAGTTAAAATGAAGAAATTAGGTCCTAATTATATGACGGGAAAAAGTGTGTCTAGACACCGTGCACTCTTATCATCCTTTCAACCAAGGTATTCAAGGAAATGAGTAAAGAACACACATATCTTGACACATAAATAGATAAAATTAAATGGGGTACATGGAATGCTATGATCGCATACCCCAAGGGAAGTAACCCTTACACTATGACAAACTAAGGTTTCCAAGGCCTTAAGTTGAATTAGAGGAAGGAACCCTATGGAGATATCAACACTATGGGGGAATGATAAATAAAATAAGCATGCAAATATTATGCTAACCTAGGAAAGCATGTAACATGAAATGAACTAAAATACAATATGCTAACCTAACATGTCCATAAAATACTAAGCTAACATAGAGTATGTATCAAATGTAGGAAACTACTCTATACAAAATGAAAAAGTGAGTTAGAGCACTTACCTATTAGGGCGGTTGTTAATGCATATATCTCCCAAAGGACAATACACAAATAGAGAAAAACTTTTAGGTGGAGAAGGGGAAACAATATAGTCCTAGCTCACTATAGATGACCCAAAAGTGCAAGCAAACCAATCCAAGAAAAAGAATCTCCAAGTCCAAAGTCAAGATGTAAGAAATCCAAAAGCTAAGCGAGTAGATGCAAGTTGGCACAATAGAGCGAGCTAATGGAAAGGTCCTTTGTGCAATTGTCAAGCTTATGATGTGTAAATGAGAGTTTGGGGTATTTATACGATGCCATCACCACGGGCGAAGGCGTCGGTATGGAATTCAAATTTGCACCGATACTGATCACTCGTGGGAGATGGCGTCGAGAAAATGAAAAGGGAGAGTGAAAAATGTCATGGGAAGATAATAATAGTGCAAAACCAAAAGATATGGGGTCATGAGTAAGTTATATGTTGGAAGAATGTGAAGAAAAATAAGAGGAATATGAGCAAAATAAATACATAAATGGGACCAAAATTTGTTCTCTCTATGAATCATCCCTAACCAAATGGTTATGTGAATAACCATACCCCTATCCTAGAACAATCCCCTTGAGGAACCCATTCCATAGATAAATGCATTAGTGACCACTAACCTTAAAAGAGAATTATTAGAAATAGGTATGAAAATAGAAAGATTGAAATTTTAGGTCTATACATATGCCCCAATCATTGATTACCACATGTTGTAATAGTGGAACATGGGGTAGTCAACAGAAAGAATGGTACATAACAAAAAGCGATAAAAGGAGATGCTAAAAGTAAAGAAAGGACTAGATGAAATGAAATATACCCACCAATGTGTACTTGATAGTGTGGATCTTCTTGCCATGTATGAGCACAATCCATCTTTGTTAGAACCCTAAGAGAAGCAAAATTGAAAAGAAACATTATATCATCAGTAAAATAAGAAATAAATCCCTAACTAGGGGGCCATGGGATGAATGTCATGAATTAGGAACATAGATGTCAGGAGTCATATAGAAGGATGTGTTATTTAGCTAGGGGAACACTATATAGGTTGGTTGGTGCACGATCTATACAGGGTCTAATGGAGGGCACATAGGGCCATAGGTTATGTGATACTACTAATAGCTTGGATATATGAGATATTTCCCATGTATAGGCCCACAGGGACACCAATAGTCATAGAACTAGATGCCCCAAGAGTACTACAGTGGGAATAAGGGCCGATAATGAGAACTTTAATATTATCGGCCATTACGACAAGTACATCCAGATAAAATTGTTGAGTTCTAGAATTTGTGCTGAAACCTTTGATATATTTTCTAAAAGATGAGGAATTAAACAAAGGTGGATTTCTGGAGAACTTTGTGTCAATGGTGCATTTGCTTCTTACTTCTATGTAGATCTTTAGATAAACTTTGCATTGTCTAAGATTTAGATTAGAAACTTTCCTTTCCTTTAATTTTGTATTGTGAGATCTATTTGTTTTATCTATGTGTATGAGACCAACTTTGTAAACTATTGGTTGGATTACACATCTTCTTTTCCTTCTTCTCGTATTCAACTATTCCCCCCTCTGCAAATATTTCTTTATAGTTGCTTACTTGTTGCAGAATTGCTTAGCTATGGTTCATGAGCTTCGTAGTTAAAGTAAAACCCACAAATAGTTATTAGAATACATAATTAATAGAAATCTTACATGGGAGCCTCATTGGTAAATGAGGGAGATTTATCTCATGACTACCTAGGTTTTTAGCTATGCAAAAAATATAGCTAAAATCTCCCAAAAAAACTCGTAGTACAAGATATCCTTCTACATTCTCTTTCTCGACATGGATCAGGTGCACATGTTCCATTGACACTTTTTCATTTACGTATTTTACATTCACATTCCTTTTACACTTATATACACATATCTTTTATATTACATTTTTACACATACATACATATATATTTGACTACTTGATTGTTTTCTCCTTACAGTGTCATTCGTATGATAAACAAGTAGTAAAATGGGGGCAACATTAACATAAAAACATGTCGTGAAACATACACTATACTAACCATGCAAGTACATTACACACATCATCAACTACACATGCATTTCCTCCCTAGGTTCACTCTCATCATTTTTTTTGCACATTTTCATCTATAGTTTCCATGCTCCACCATATTTTTGTCATTTCACACTTTTTCTAGTCCTTTAATAGATATCTACATCACTCTACATGGATTATAATGTATGCATCTCTATCTACTTTATGTTACCAAGCTTTCTTCTCACCAACATAAAGTGGGGAAAATTTAAACAAAAAATCATGCACTTTAGACACTATTTAGTCTCAGTCTCATACTACTATTTAGAAGGTTTTGAGTGAAGAAAGTACTAATTAACCCCCATCTTTTGGCCATCTTACTTTATTTTCTTTCGTCATTCCCGACCTCTTACACCTACATGCCTAGTCATATTTTGTCATTTTAAATTATTTTATCCTTGACTAGGGCACCAGGATAGTATTGGGGCCCATGGGTGCCCTAGTCCCACCAAGGGCACCCGATCCTTTTGAACTTTCCCACCACTTTTTGGGAACTTTCTAGCCATTTCAGCTTCTTATCTTTTTGGTGGTCGACTATTTTGGGGTTAATTATGAAATTAGATCAAGAGAACCCTATAAATATAAAGTTATGAGACCATAATGAGGGACCAAACACTAGTCACTACTATCATCCACCTAGAGTTGCATCCATTTGGAGATCATTTGCATCCATTAGCTCCATCACAAGCACAACATTGGTTCATCTGCATCACACAAGCATAGGGGGATTCTATTATATTACATGCACAAATTCTATTACATTTTCTATACATAGTTATTATTCGTTACTTCATAAAGTGCGACCGACACAAGAGAACCTAGGGCACATGATGCACACACACACACACCGAACTACATTTGGGTCCGAAATGTAGTGCAACACTCAATTAGTAAGCCCATTGTTGTGGAAAATGAGGTTAGTCTGACCCATTCATTTTCATTCTTCTTTTTAGGGTTTTGATACTTCTTTTTGGTCTTTTACAGGTCTTTTATACATCTTGGATTATCAACGACACCTGGCGAAGTGTAGTGAATCTGATGCGACACATAGTGAGGGTTTTAGATCACTTTCAGGCTTGTGAAACTAAGTTCCAAATATTTTACACAGACTAAGGCACCCACTATGTAGACCAAAGTTCCCGTAATCACCCCAGTCCCTCTCCAAGCGCTCTAGTCTAACTAGATAGCTCAAATCCATCCTTTCGGGACCTCAACACAATTTTTCTTTGATTCTTGTTCCTCCAGTCATTATGTGATACTGAGTTTAGATGTGCCTCGAATCAGCTAAGTATTTTCCTTGTTCTTGCATATTAGGGTTTTTACTTTCATTAGATTAGTTGTTTGGGTCATTTTCCATAATCATTTATTGCATTTATTTATTGTATTTACATGTAATTCTAGATTATATTAACTATCATATATCCCCATTTTTAGTTAATCACAACGTAATTAATAAATTATATTTAAAATTAAAATATCTACATTTTTAGTTCAAATAAGATAAGTCATAAGACCAGATTTCAAATAAGGGACAAATATCCTAATCTTCATTAAAATTATTTATAGTAGTCAAGCATGAATAATACATTGGGCCATAATGCCATTTTTAAGATCCAGTGATATTTCAATCACATAATCAAATCAATTACAAATAATCCTTTCATATTTATTTCCCAATAAACTCAATACGTAAAAAAATCACAGAATCTAATTCATGTAGATACTTCAAGTATGTCAAGCATTTCTGCAAAATTGTAGGTAAGCGTATAGAGAGAGAGACAAATATGTGTCGAGTTCACATGTACTTGGCATGAGTCTACATACTCTTATTATGTGTTGTAATTATAATGAAATAACAAAATAAGAGATCGACTAAGAACTATTCTTAATCAATGAGTTATAATCATACATTTCATATTTATATTATGAAACTACCTTATAAACATATATTAATGAAACTTCTTAATTATATAAAAATATTATGTTCAATGTTCTGTATACAACCAACCTAATATGATTTATACATTTACATAATAATGGGTCATTTACTACATCACAAACATCAATTAAAGATGTAGTAAATCACAATTTTTTTCCCAAATTCCCTCTATTAATACAACTTGACAATTCATAATGCAAGCAGCAAATAATGACAATGATCTATCTAACAACTCATATTTCAGTAGGGTTAAACTTCATAAGGTTGCAACAATCAATCATAGCCCAATTAGAACCTCAATCAACTGAAAAATAATGGAGTACTTATATTTTAGAGACCCTTTTTGAGTTGACTACACATATATATTATCATTCTTTACAAGAACATCTACAATTTTGTGCAAGGACTCATTTATTGAAACAAAATATAACCATAATGTCTAGTCCTAATAAGGAGAGATATTTCATCAATAATAAAAAAATAATCATTAATTATATTACACATATCAGAAATAAATAATATAAGGATACATAATCCTTTTCCCTTCCTAAGAATTTCCCCTAAGAATAACTCAAAAACTCAAACAATCATGCTTAGTTATCACATAATTGAGTTATTGTTTATATATATCAACAACATTAACCCAAAAACTGTTCCAAATTGAAATCATATACATATAGAATGAATAAGTTGTTTCCTTCACTATTTTTAACAATCAATGGAGTTGAAATTTGTTCCTAAATAGAAAAAAATTGTACATCAATAATCCCATAACTCTCGGTAGCTATTTTCCTAGTTTTAAACCCACACAAAAAATTAAATCTACTCCAATACGTCTACAAGGGAGAGGATTCCATGAAACAACAAAAAAACCTAATTTTATAAAACCAAACTCCCTCGAAAATTAACATGTTTTTAAACAATAACCAAAAATCCATTTAATCCATGCACTCAGTAGGATTTTACCTCCACCATTTATTCATAACAAAAAAAGAATGATAACAACAATGCTCTAAGGAGTTGTAAAAACTAATTAAATTTATTTTTATTTCACACTAACTCCTTATTTCATTTTCCAAATCTCACATAATAATCCAAAACCAAAACATATTTAGTTACATCATTAAAATAACAACAAATAATAAGAGTAGAAAAACTCATGCCTGCGTATTTTTCCTCCAAACTTCTATGCACTTTTCCAAGTTGAAAACTTCAAAACACTATGTTTTCCATTAAATATTTCAACAACATATTTAAACAGTAAAAAATTCCATAATATCTAGAGATAACAATAGTGAAATCTCCATGCAATAGTCACCAAAACAACTATTCTCCTAAAAAATCCATGCACAGCCCTCAAACAGAGCTCCAAAATAACCGAATGAAAATGAAACAATGAGATTACTTGCATGACCTAGCTTCTCAAGGAAGCTAATGTTTTCCAAGATATCCCTGCTGTCCACATTAAATTTGCACCAAACCTCCTTAAATTTCATGCCACTTCGTGGCTTATCAACATCAAACAATTGTTTAAACCATAAAACTTATTTAACATCCACTACAAATATGTCATGCAACTTAGGTTTTAACTTGACTTCTATAACTTTCAAAATGACATAACCTGCATGGTGGGGTGGGTTGAATCTTCATCTCACTCAATTTCACTAACTAATTAACAATGCCACGTAACAACCAAACTAAACTCCATAAACACATATCATAAGTGGTCCCATGACCGATAATATGTCAACAATGCCAACACACACACACACAATTTTAATCCATTAAATCATCACCAAACACTCCCTTACTAGAAAAGTAATAATGCAAACCAAATCAAACACTCATTAACAAGGGTTTTTTAAAATCCTTAACAATCACGATTCATAGTCCCTCACGAAATTCCATGGTGAATTTCTAACATTTGAAAGATCGAACTTAACTAGTAAATTAATTCACGATACCTTGCACTGCATGTAATCTCCAAATTGGTCAATAAGCATCCTACTAAAGCAATGTCCATAAAATGGTTAAAATTTTATAACAACGATCTTAATAATTCAATAAATGAATTTAATTAAATCTAGGATGTTACACCACATCATTATGATATGTGACCCCTTTCTTCATCTCCACGCACAACATTGTGAGGTTATTCTAAATAACAAGGAGATATTCTCTTTAGGTTCTTTCAAAGCATGCCTAGAATCAATCCTAAGGTTGTTTTTCATAACATCATCACTAAACCCAATGTTACTCTTGTTAAAAAAATATTAGGAAATTCCCCCATGAAATTTCCAAACTCTATCATAAAAACCACATTAAAATTCTAAACACTAAATCAATTTGAATGCTTGATTGTTTTTATGGGTCTCCAACATCGTAAACATTCATAAAAAGGTCACCCTAGTCATCCAATTTTACATCAATTTCCATAACCTCTACATATCTTATCTTGAGAATAACTTCCCTCTACCATCATTAATACATTGTCGATGCTACGTTGAATTTGAGATGTTATCCTTTATGGATTATTTCTCATGATATAATCAAATTCATAACACGCCTGAAAAAATTAACACAAATCTACATTTACAATCAGGTGGGCACATGTTTCTTTGTGAAGATTCCCTTCACCATAAAAATCTCAAGGAAATCTATCGACACAAAATGGCCCACATCTTGACATCCTCATATATTCAACTTTTTAAGTATATGTAGATTATCTTCTAGTAAAATACGAATACATAAAATATCATGATCTTGATTTTAACAAAGCCTTATGCTTGCATCTAGAAATATGAGGTCCTCTAAAATACTGGAATGTGTGTATTTTTGTCACCTAAGGAATTTCCTATGATTCCTCGTATCCAAGAGAGGAATTGGTGTCGATCCTACAAAAATAGAATCCATTATCAATATGTATTTTCCTACTTACATTCCTAATATCCACACATTCTTAAGAAAATTTGGGGTTATCGATAGTTCATTCCCAAACTTTCAAAGTGTAGAACTCAAATGGAACAAGGATTGTCAATAAGCCTTCGATTCCATGAAAATTTATGCACTCAATATTCATACATTACAAATTCCTACTTTAAGTCGGCCCTTAACCTCTACACTTCATATACCCTCATATTTTTGGGGTAATGTTGGCACAAGAGTATGACAAGGAAAATAACATACCATTTTTATTCTATCCACCAAATAATCCTTAAACACATAATGCACTACACTAGTATAAAACATGCATGTTTTTCTATATATTTTTCCACCACTAAACTTATAAATTACATGTTATACCAAACAAATTATGTTATCATTAACAACAATTCCCTCCATTTCTTTTCTACAATTTTCCTCCCTATAGACTGGATTGGAAAATAGATAACCCTTCTCATGGAGTTTTTATTTCATATCATCATATAAAAATTAGCCAAGAGGAATGTTATAGCTAATTGATTTAATAAAAATTATATTAAAGCTAATTTCGAGTAATTGATATGATAAAATATAGTAAAATGTAGATGCTAAGCACTCAAGAAATGTAAAACCGTAAGTAAATGGGAGAGATAAATGACTAAGTTGATTTTTGCTTGATCTGGAAATGATATGGGCGGGGAAAATGTTGAACAAGATGCAAACAATGTCATAATCGTTCTCTTTGAATTCTAGAACTCGGGAAAAAAGTCGGATAGGGGTGCCGATACAAGATAGAGGCACTTGGGCGCTGGTTATTGGTCCTCAGACTTTGGTGATTTGTGTAGAGACTCGGATTTATTTCCTTATGTGTTGTTAGCATTTCACTTCCAATTCATGTTAGTCACCCTGATGTTCACTCTTTGATGAGATGAAGGTACTTGTAATATGCAAAACAATCCCTAGCTACATGCAAAAGCTCACAAATACATCAAATTATAATGAAATATGAAAAATATTAATTTGGAATAAACACAGTGGTCACACGAAAAGTGAACTTATGACTGATCACTTTGCATTATATTCTAGACTCCATGTAGTTCTTTGTGTTTGTGTGTGAAATAGTTTCCTTAGGTTTCCCTCACACTAATGACGCCAAGATAATGGGTTATAGCTAGATAAGATACAAATGTGTGATATGGAATTCAACACTTCCCCTTCTATGTAATGTATGTAACCCAAAAATGTAGTCCCTTTGATGGTAGTGATAGTATGTAGATGTGATTTCCCCTTAGAATTTCTAGTCAAAATAATAGTGTGTATGTTGTGTATATATATGGATCTCTTGTTTGAATTTCGACACTAGTGACACAAAAGGCTGATTATGAGCTCGGGATAAGGATAAGAAAAATAAAAATGCCAACCACAAATGTCAAAATAAGTAAAAAGAATAAACATGATAGGAGCATCCATAATGGACACAAAGCGCACAGGAGCTAGTTTCCAAAAAGGATTTTGGTGTCTAGAATAAATGACATTAGATGTGGAGAGACAAACATACATGGATCCCTGTGACATGACTAGAAGTGGGTATAGAAATGACAAATGTAGGAGAGCAATATAATAGAAATCAATCAAAACAATTAGATGGACAAGGAATTGTGTCACCAAAGTGAATACTTTTCTTACTTAAGATCCATGCATATAACAACATACTGATGACATAGTAAAATAGTAATATGTGTGTGATTTTGTGTCTACATCCCCCCACCCCCTTTATGCTATTTGAATGAAATTCAAGTAGTGTAAAGGAAGTAAGGAACATACATGTATAGAGTCCGGAGAAGCCATGTTGCAAAGTGCATGTAGAATGTAGAAACTTGTAGCATGGAAAACCATGGATTAGTGCTTTGACCCATGTGGCGTAAGTGGAGATAGTAAATAGTCAAAGGATCACTTGGATAAATAGTTTAAATGATTTGGAGACTTTGAGGATTTTGAATTGTTTTCGAAGGAGATAGAAGAAGTAGGGAGTGATCAATTCCCAACCTGATTTTGTTTGAAAATAGGAGGATTTGGGAATCTTAACACCAGAGGAAGAGAATTTGGGAGAGAGGTCTAGTTTTACTCTCCATTCATGAATACATCCCTAAAAGGTCCAACCGTTGTAGACGGATAGAGAGTAATTTTTGTTAAGATTTAATTCCGATTGAAGAACCCACATAGGAGCAGTATAGGAAAGGCAATGACATCTCATTACCCCCACTCCTACAATAACAAGTGTTCTAATTTGAATAATGTTGGATGAATTCCAAGTTAGGTCATTTGGAAGTGATAGTAAAGTAATGCATCTCCCAAGTTAGGTCATCTAGGAGATATAGTAAATGTACTTATTGTACCGATTGATCGATTTTATTTAAGTGATAAGAGATTGTTTGTAATAAGATTTACTTAGTAGATTACTCATTGAGAGGTTTTTCTTTTCCCAAGGATTAGGTCATTTAGGGGAATAGATTTAGCATAGTAGAAAGTATTTGAATGTCCTATAGAATAATTGTACCTTTTTTGAATAAGATCTTATAAATATTGTTATAATGTTGATTGATTACATTGTATCATGAGAGGGATTATAAGATGATCTTGATTGTATGCCCCCTTTCGGTGAAATGGTGAAGGGTGGAGAGATGAAAATTAAGCTAAAAAGAAAGGTTGGAAAAAGTTGAAATAGTAGATGAGAGATAATAATATAGACAAAGAGTGTGTATACATCACTTTTTAGATGTGCCAAATGTTAATATTGAATGTTGAGAAGTGTATAGTATAGTGTTATAGGAAATTTTGATCCATATGGCACAAATGAGGATAAAAATGGAGTAATGAGGCTCAAGATATGAACAAAACCATGTGTGTATGTATTAGTCAAAATGATTGTAAATAGTAACTATAATATAGGGAAAATTAGAATTACTATATATAGTAATATTGAAAATTGAATAGTAATTTCATTTGTGTACTTAGAGATGGAGTGGGCTTTGGAGCTCTGAGTTGTGTGGATGTCGCATGTTAGGGCAATGAGTTTGACTAGATTTGAGAGAGAGTAGAATGGCCTTGGCTTCATAGATGATCGATGAGTTGGTATGTATGACTATTTTTGGAAAAAATTGTCAAATATGTTTGTTTTTAATGTTTTTAGAAAAAATTAATTTTTATAATTTTGGCATTTCTTACCTAGATGGGAGCGAGATAGATTAGTTTTTGTTCATGGGGACACGGCACCAAATTCCAAATGTTAGTGATCTTATTCTTGGTGTCGATGAGCTACTCATGGGTGCTAGTGTCTCAAAGCGGGGTTTTGGCATTGTTTGGTGTAATATGTGTATTTTGATTAATTTTGATACTATGATTATTGATTTTGCAGTATGTATAGTGAGTTAATGTAAGAATTTTACTATTTTTTTGTATTGTGCAGAGGGACATACACTCTAGAGAGTTTCATGCGAGTCCTCACTTGGGTAATTTGCTTACGTTGGGGTTGTCAAATGCAGAGTGGGATATATTAGACCGTGCATTTTGGGGCTACGACGACACATTGTGTGAGGTTGGGGAGATACCCTACAATATGACATTGAATACGTTATGTAAGAGAATGTGATTAGATACTTGTACATTTTGGTTTTCTGCTTTGTGAGATGACGGTGACCGTGGAGGATATATACAAGATATTACGACTACTTATTATAGGAGAGAGAGAGCATATATCATGACTACGGTGGATGCTTACAATTAGATGAGGGAAGCAAGGTTGTATTTTATAGGGACATGAGTATAGATGGAGACTCATATTAGTTTGGATGCTATTTTGAGATCTTGGGTTCAATGGTTGCGGAAATTTATCGCATTTGTGATAGCTTCTTCTTTAGATGGGTAGTGGAGGACGGTGGAGTTCGGATATATTATAAGATGCATAATATTTGTCACATGATAGAGGAGCATGGGACTAGGTATGCATGGGCACGGTGTGTATAGGACCATCTATACATGGATGTGTATAGATTTAAATAGGAGGATCATGGAGGTGGATTAGGATCCACCACATTATTGCACATATGGTCCTATGAGCATGTAGCATGATATTGAGGCCACCAGTGGGCTAGACCCAAAATATTTGCATCAAGTGTGTGTAGGAACCCATAGCTAGGGAGGATGTATATGACCGCTTATAGGTTAGAAAATGCTTAGATCAGATGGTTCCTGGGGCCATTATATGGAAGCCGTATAGAGACTATAGAGGTTAGTTGGAGGATGATGTGGATGCATGCTTTGCATTCGATGTCTGAAAATGTGGTTAGAAGATATCTTTAAGGGGTGACAATTTTTTTAGGGTGAGTGAGTATCCAGATAGTTTGGCATGGCCTGAAGAACAGGATGTGCCTCTAGAGCCATATATATGGTATCGATCAACAAGGGTGACGAGACTGGGACCGGGAGCAAGGCCGGGCTGCACAAAACAAAGTGGGGAGCACAACTAGTACATCATGGTCCAGATGAGGCAGATGTGGCTATAGATCCTATACAGGTTGATGATTCAAGGTACACCTAAGAATATAAAGAGTGGTGGGTTAAACATCGATGGGTGTTGGTATTTGGTGGTTTTAGATGTGGCAAAAAGTCAAATGGGTTTTCGAGCACAGAAGAGGAGTAGAGGGCACAAGGAAAGCACCTACCCCCAATCACGCGAGTGACATGGTAGCATGATGCGAGTGGAGCATACATATCCGTTTTGCTCATTGTTATAATTAAGTTGTTTCTTTGTTTTTATTTTGAATGAATGTAAAGATGTGTAATGACTAAGGTGTTGTTGTATGATTGTAGGTGATGCCTATTGGGACTTTCTTGCATATTCATCAATACACACGTTGACGTGGAACCGTTTTAATGCGCACTCAAAACATGCTCGTGAGAGGGGTATGCTAGAGTAGGTTGATGCAATTGTGGGTGAGCATGCCCATTTATTTGAGGTTGAAAATGGTGGCTATAGTAAGCGTTTTTGCCTTTTACTAGAGTGCACAATTTTGTTGAGCGCTCTTAGATTCACTTCACTGTATTCGTGCGTAATGAGGCTCGTGCAAGAGGTGGAGTGAGCAAGAGAGGTCATATGAGGAGGAGGCTTAGCATAGGATATATTTACATGGTATGTGGAGCTATATGGATAATATGTGGAGTAGACGGTGGAGATTTCTTTGTTATGGAGTTAGCTAGAGAGGCATAGAGGCCAAGATCAACAACATAGAGTGAGCGGTGAAGCCTCTAGTTCTAGAGCTCCTGCGATTGTATATAGTGATAGCGAGGATGATGTATGATGTATTGTATATGATGTAGTGCCAAGTGCATGGGGATTTCCCAGAGTGATTTTATTTTGTAACTTATGATTTTGGAGGATATATATATATATATATATATATACTTGTGTTGATGTCACATTTATTGTTGATGTGCATTGTATACTATGTGATGATGATGATATGTTCTTGATAGTGTTTATTTAGTTTAATGAATTTTATGGGTATTGTTGGGATGGTTGATATACATTATTGATGGGTGAAATTTTCTATGATGTGGGAATATAAACCATGTAATGGATTAGATCAAGAATGTGTGTGAATAGGAATTTATAGTATAACATGTAGTAATTATAAATATATGGATGTGATGTAATGTGGTAGATAAATAAAAGTAGTAATAATGATGTGTTGATAATTGAATAATGATGAGATGTAAAATAATGTTTGTAATTGTGTGTGATGAGAATGAGGGGGGGAGAAGAGTGATTTCCCTAGTGTGAGAATGAGGTTCATTTATAAATTCCCCCTCAAAATTTGAGAATGAACCATAGAACAAGATTGTGTCATCAAAAATGGGTTTCTCACGTGCAAAGAGTGGCTATAAAATATATGTCATGAAGCACAAAGTCAGAAGTATGGAATGGGAGGTTTATAGATGTAGTATTCCCTCAACAATAAAGTTTCAACCGTAGCACGAGAGTGTGTCATAGGGTAATGAAATAGAAATTGGATGTCATCTACCAGAGATGAAGAGATGAAGAGGCATGGAGGGAAGGGAACATATAAAGCAACAATGGTGTGAGGGTAAGTGTAAAATTGGATGTTATAGGGGATGAATCCAAGAATAGGAGGTGTGGTGGTAGGAAGTGAAGCAAGGGGCTTAGGAATCCAATGAGTTATTACAACAATGTGTGAGGAATGAGAGGATGTTACTATAGGTGGATTAGATAGACAAAGTGGATGGATAATATGATTAGGAGGTAGCGAATGACAACTTTAGATGGAGGTGAAGAGACAAGTGAATAGTGGTGGAATCTCACTTATGAGGGATATGAGAGAGAGCACTCATGAGAGAATGAGTTGAAATCAATGACACCTTTGTATTTTAATTGATATAAGCAATCATGGAGAGCACATAATCATTATCATAGTGGCCATTAATGCGGTGGAAATTGCAGAAAGGGTAGTCACGTTGGTGTTGCAAGCGGTGAGGTGGATGATGTTTGTTAGAAGGTAGATGGATGAGCTACTTATCAAGTAAGGTTCGCAAAACATCATGTGGTTTAGCATTATGTGAGAAGTGTAATGGTTTGTGAATGGAAGATGAAGAAGACTTAGGTGAATGTCAACATGGTGGAGGAAGGAAGATGCTTACATAGAGGTGGAGATGGGGATTATGCAGGAGGGTCAATAGATGAAATAGGGGAAGACTTAGTAGGCATAGGAGGAATAGAAGAAGTGGGAGAAGGTGTTAATAAATTATCCACAATGAGGTCCTTTTCTAGATCAATAACTTTATAGCACAAAAGAGTAAATGATTCACATGTATCATATAATAAATTTTCCTTTAAGGGAGGAATTAAGCCATGAAAAAAAAATTGCATTTATAAATCAATAGGCTGAAATAATAATTAATGCATGTAAGAATTGAAGTGTAAAATGTAATCTAAAATTGGTTCATTCTTTCCTTGATGCAAATAAGGAAACATTCATATGTAACTTTAGGACCATTGTTAGAAATAAATCATCTAAGAAAAACATCCTCCATATCATAATAAGTACTAATGGATCCATAAGGAAAATGAGTATACCATTGAAGAGCATGATCAACAAGGCTATGACGAAATGCTTAGAGTAACAACCGATCATTGGAATAAACAGACATGGTTAAACATTGATGCTTGAGATTTAAATAAGGATTGTCAGTGCCATTGAAACAAGAGAAATGAGGCATGTTGAAGTATTTTGGGAAAGTGGAATTGTGAATCTTTTTAAGGAATAGGATTGCCATGTAGAGAATTAGTGTTAATGAAAGCATACCATGATTTACTTTTGAGGGTGAGTGTATGAAATTGAGATTGTAAAGTGCCAACAACATGCATGAGGGATAGAATATCATGTGAAGGAATGGTTGGTGAAGTGAGAGGCATATTTAGGGGTTGGATCTTTCCATTGTGAGTGATCATGGGAACTTGAGAAGGAGGAGTGGATGTGGAAGGAGGAGAAAGAGGTGGAAGAGGAAGAGAGGAACATGGAGGCTATATGGGAATACTAGATGTAGGATTAGGAGACACAATAAGAGGTGCACTAGTGGTAGGAGTATAATCATCATGGAAAACATCGGAATTTTTTTTTATAAGTATAATAAATAGGAGTGGTAAATTCACATTCAACATTCGTAAGAGAAGTAACATCATCACTAACATGTTCATGATCAAAAGCATAATCAACATCACTATCAAAAATATTTTCACAAGCAAGTATTTCATCGATATTATCATCATCATACAAGGAAGTGGTAGGGGTGCTAACATCATATTTATCATTACAATCATTGGAAATAATTTCAGAAGTAGGAAGAGTAGGAGATATAGCTTTACATTCATCTTGACTACTAATAGAAGCATCATCATTCACATTTACATTGTCATCATTAGAAGTAGAATTATTAGCATCCATATTTTCACAAACAAGAACCTCATCATACACATAATATATATGAACTATATCATTAGTTATAAGAGAGGAGGAGAGGAATGTGCATCCGCATTTAGTGGTTATGGGAGGTGAGGGAGAACATGATGTAAAGATTTGGTAAGGGGAGACTATGTAAATATTAGGGGTGTCGAGGCCAAAATGAAGATTGTTTTGGAAAGCAATGAATTTTCTTAGGATTGTGGGATCATGTTGAAGATTTTGATAGAGATCACGAAATTCATATTCTATAAAAGTATTGGTAAAAACAGGCTTTAGGGATGTATCGACCATATTATGCTTGGGAGATGAGGACCTCTTTTTAGCCATGAGGGTTTTTGGGATCCTAGGGAAAGGAGTTTGAATAAGAGTGGGTTCACCAAATGATTTAATAAAAATTGTATTAAATCTAATTTCAGAGTAACTGATATGATAAAATACAAGTAAAATACAAATGCTAAACACTCAAGTAATGCAAAACTATAAGTAAATGGGAGAGATAAATGACTTAGCTGATTCTTGTGTGATTTGGAAATGATCTAGGTAGGGTAAAGAAATTACTAGACAGGATGCCAACATCATTGTAATTGTTCTCTATGAATTATGGAACTCATGAGAAAAGTTGGACAAGGGTGCTTCGATACAAGACAAGTCACCTAGGTGTTGGTGACTGGTCCTAGAAGTGGTGACTATGTAGAGATTCGAGATTTGATATATTTTGTGTTGCTAGGGTTTCACTTACAATTCTTGTTAATCTCTTGATGTTCACTCATAGATTGACAAAGGTACATGTGATTTACAAAACAAACCCTAACTACCTACATAATCTCACAAACCCATCAAATATGAATGAAATATGTAAAATGTGAAGTCGGATGACACCGACGGTCACTGAAGAGTGAACTTATGACCAAGTGTTGCACTACATTCCAAAATCCATGTAGTTCTTTGTGTGTGTGTGAAATAGTTTCCTTAGGTTTCCCTTGCACCAATGATGCCAATATATCAAGCTATAGCTAGATAAGATGCAAATGTGTGATATGGAATGTAGTACTTCCCCTTCTTATGTAGTGTATGCAACCCAATTTTTTTCCCTTTGATGGTAGTGATAATATGTAGATTTGATTTCCCCTTAGAATTTCCAATCAAAATAATAGTGTGTGTGTGTGTGTGTGTGTGTGTGTGTGTGTGTGTGTGTGTGTGTGTGTGTGTGTGTGTGTGTGTGTGTGTGTGTGTGTGTGTGTGTGTATGGATATCTTGTTTGAATTTTGACACTAGTGACACAAAAGGTTGACTATGAGCTCAAGATAAGGATAAGAAAACTAAAAATGCCGACCAAAAATGTTAAAATAAGTAAAAAGAATAAACAGGGCATGAGCACCCGAGAATGGACACATGTGCACGGGTGCTAGTGTTCAAAATGGGTGCTAATGTCCTAGAATAAATTACGTCGGATGTAAAGAGACAAATAGATAAAGTGATCCATGTGACTGACCAGAAGTGGGTATAGAAATGACATTTGTAGGAGAGAAATACAATAGAAATCAATCAAAGCAAGTAGATGGACAAAGAATTATGTCACCGGTGAATACTTTTCTTACTTAAGATCCATGCATATAACAACATATTGATGACATAGTAAAATAGTAATATGTGCATGATTTTTTGTCTACACTAGTCAACTTGGCTTGGCTACCATCCCAACCAATCATCATATCTCATATGTTCTAGCTGAAAAACATATACTACTCATCAAGTGTATGGACCAAGTTATCACCCTTAAAGACTGTTCTTGCCAATTCACTATTGATCTTGAGGCTTAGACCTAGAAGTAAGTGAACCATATCCTAAAAAAAAAACCACAGGATTTAAGATTAAAGAAACCAATTTTGACCTCGAAAAAGACACTTGGGCATTCCTCTTCAACAAAGCCAAGTGTTCTTAAAATATTTGAGGTAGGATGCGTTCTTCTTGACTCGTTGGATAAGATCCTTTTTATTTTGGCATTGAGTTCGATGTCACTAACAACATGACCAAGTATGAACCACTCATAATTGGTACATGAGCTACTTTCACTTATAACATCATCTATCTACATGTTCTAGGTGAATCTTTGTTTGTTTTTGAAAATTTAGAGAATAATACTAAATTAGAAGTGAAAACCGCAAAACCTAATACAAGATAGTTATCAATCTATCCACATACTTTACCTATTTTCACAATTGAATCCATTGCTTAAGATCATAACTCTGTGGATGACTTTGTGTCTTTCGTAGTGATAAAATCCTTCCCGAATATCAATTCCAAATTCAAAACCATAAATCTCATTTAACCTTACCTTCTCCTCAAGTTTCTCTCATATTTCACATTGAATCCTTCATAAAGATGGACATTACCTAGTACAAGGATGTCATCAAATTCCTTAAGCACCAAACATATCCTCACGATGATGACCATTAAGAGAAGGTTAAAATATTAAAGAAATCCTTCAAGTGTGTGCTTAAACAATACATTCTCTATAAACATAGCTTTGAGGATACCCTTCTCTCTTGTGATACGAGGAAAAAGTATCTCCTCTCTTCAAGTAACTAAATGGGGAATTTGTGAAGGCCACCATGTAGCAACCACACTACTTCCCATGAATGCCTATACATGGTTATTATTGGCCTACCCTCAAGATAAATTTGCATGTTTTCCCTAAATGATTAAAACATTTCAATATCCATAACGATCTCATCCATGTGCCCCCAGTTGATCTCGGAATCCCTTAAAAATATTTGGCCCTTCATAATGTGGGGACTAATATGTATTAGAAGATTACCTTACTCACAAGATGCCCTTATTTTTATCATCACATTTTAAGTACTTGAAAAGTAGGTCAAGGCCATGTCCCTCACTAATATGACTAGTGCAACAATAGCCAAACTCATCCTTAATCAAATTATCTCCCACTTTAAAATTCAATAAACCATCATTTATGAAAATGGTGAGAATTTCAAGTGAAAATAAATGAAGCAAATTTATGCTAAATATAAAATTAAGAACAAGTTATCAACTTCCTATCATCCCGTATACAACGGCCAAACAAGATCTACCCTGATATTAGCAATAAAATCCTTTAGAAGACCATTCGGAATCTCGTACCAATTAGTATCTTAAACTATATCCTACACTTTGGGTATACCACACTAGCATCCCTACTACTACTTGGGAAAATCCCTTATCTGTAGTTTATAGCTATGAATATGTCCTAGCACTAGAAGTTGATTTTCTCTCCTTCGCATTTATCTTCGTAGGATCATCGCAATGAAGAAATTAACGAAGCTTGTCTTCACACTCTCAATTTTTGGGTGATAAATACACTAACCTTCTCCAACATAATCATTGATATAAAACTCATATTGAAAAACAACACAATAGTATCGTAAAATATTAGAGCTTTGAAATCACAAAATTGATCCTAAAATTGGATTACACTCATGCAATGAAGAGGAAACAAATGCCCAAAAATGGTACGTTTCATACCTAATTAAATATATCTTGGAACTAAACACTTATTGATTACAAACCCGGTGAAGGCCACATTTTGGAAAAACTAATGAATGCTCATTTCCTAAAGAAATACCACTCTTGAGATTCTATCTCATTCTTTCGTTCATATACACAAATTTATTTTCTTCTCTTATTTTACTTAGACATGTTTATTATAATTTTCTTTTATTATGATTTTATAAATTGATGCATTAGTAACATTTTATTTTTCCTTTTATAGTATCCCATACATACATACATACATACATATATCTTATGCTCATATCATTCACCCTCACAATTTTTATCTTCATCCTCCATCTACATGCATGTTAGTTTGGTTGAGCCCTAGTGTCCCAAGTAGCACCTTACATCCTACATTATCCTTATAGGTCAATTAACCTGAATTTCTTTGGCCACCCCTTTGTATCCTATATTTATGTATGTCATTAATCCACTCAATACCTTCTTCATGCTAACACATTATAGTATATCTTATCTTATCTATAAGACAATTAGTTTGGTTGATGCCCTTTACCAACTAGCATTGTCCATCTTTGTCTCATAGATTTATATCCTATTGTTTACCTATCTTTCATTTTTGGACTTACATCACATTTTTACCTTTTGGACACTACTATCTACTTTATGATCCAAATTATTATCGGTATTAGCTATTAATATGAGAGTTTGTATAGTTAGGATTTCAATCTCTCCTCACAAACACATATTCACTATGATTAATTACTTTTTACCTTCAGCTCCCTACCTTAGCTAGGTGTCCTCTTAAAAATAAATAGCAATGGTTGAGAGTATAATTTTTTTCCTCGATTCAATTGTGCTTCTTGTAGCTCAACTCATTAGTTTATTTATCTCTCATCCACATTTTACCCTCTTTTATAATGGAAGTATCCAAATTTTCACTCATTGCATCATTATTTTTTACATTATGCTTGGGGAAACCCAAGCATAACTCACTATCTACCTCTTATATCACACTTTCTATCAGGATTACAAGGTCATTTTCAAGATAGAACCCTTTTTCTATGGTGAAATTTTGGGATTATCTAAGTGGTATGGTTTGTAGGTTCTCCTTCATAACAAAAAATCATAATCTCTTTAGTTTTAGTCATATTTAAAATTGGATCCTTATAAATCCATATGAAGGAGGAATAGTAAAAATACATAAGAAAAGTTAAATGCCATATTATCAAATTAAAAAAAAGCGAGAAGGTGTCATAAAAAGAAAATCATTACAATAAAAAATTCGATCAAAAATAAAAGAGATTTAATATAATCTTTACACACCCAATCCTAGTTAGAAGTTCAAAGTCCATGGTTGGACTCCTCATAAAGCTTGAGGTATTTTGGGGTGCGATATGTTTTTTGACTAGGGTAGGAGGTCTATATTTATCATTTAATGCCCTTCCTTTGCATATTAATAACTAATCCTTGTAGTAGGCCTATAGCTCCTTAAGTGAGGTCTTGAGGAAAGGGGAGAACATCATGGGAAGGTAGGAAACATCATTTACTATCATATCATATTATAATTGACATGTGATATCTCTATACTTCACTATTTTTCCTTCACCAATACTTAGTATTTACTTTCCTCACTCCTTGATGTTGAAAACTCCTAATCTTTCCAATCTAATTAACATGTCATGATTCCAATAAATAACTTGTATTTGCCTTGGAGGAATCCATGTTTCCTCCCTTTGCATCATTATATCCCCTTCTTAGACATATCGAACTCTAAGTGTTTCCCATCTTCTTTACAACCTTTTCCTTCATCTCTTTTCAAACATGTTAACATTGTGACATTCATTAGGGTTAAAGGACATTCTATCACCTTCCCTACTTGAGTATCACACACACATGTATGTATGTATGTATGTAGATACATACATACATACATACATACATACATATGTGTGTGTGTGTGCACATATGTATATATATGTTTGTGTGTGTGTGTGTGTGTGTGTGTGTGTGTGTGTGTGTGTGTGTTACATACATACATACACACACATATATACATATGTCACACACACACACACACACACACACACACACACACACACACACACACACACACATACATACATAAATATATACACACACACAATGTATGTATGTATGTATGCATGCATGTATGTATACATATGTACACACACACATATTTTGAGTGTTGCATCAAGGTGACTCCTAAATTAACAGCATGTTAGTTAGGTTGATTCATTTTCCTAGCTAACACCTTACATCCTATTTATCTACAAGACATTTAGTATGAATCTTTCGACTACCCCTTTACATCCTATGTTATCTATTTCAAATCCTTGGGCCTATTAGTTTGGACGATTCATTTCTTAAGCACCTTACATCTTATTTAGTTCTGATTCAAATAGTACGAATTTCTTTGGCCACCTTTTGACTTTCTGTAGTATCTATTAGCAATCAACAATTTGATTAGTACAAAGTTCCTCGAGTATCTCTTTACATCCTATTTATTTATATGTTAGTACGAATTTTGTAGTTACCTTTTTTACATATTATATTACCACCAAGCCTTCTAGATTAGTTGATTATTTTCCTTATTATCACCTTATTATCCATTGAGTTTTCTTCCCCTATTTTTGTATACCTAATTATTTCCTACATGTGTACACTTTGCATTATAATCCTCTCCTTGTTGGTCTTATATCTACATGATTCCTTAGCTTATTTTCACCCACATGATCAATACAAGAGATAACATGCACGCCTAGCTGCAAAAAAGGTAAGTATATTACATTTGGGATGAGTTCATATTTATGTCACTTATGTTGCTAATTCATTTTTGTCATTTTGATTTTGATCACATTTTCTTTTCTTGAATACCATCTCATGTACACTTTTATGATGTGTAATGATGTTTGGTTTGTGATCATGTATGAACCTTATTTTTCACTCTTACTGATATTTTATCTTTGCAAGCACCATTGGTGCATTAACCTCCTAATGATATTTTAGGGCATAATCCCAAGAATGGTTAGTGACAATAATTGTGAGAGAGATTTGATGTGCATCCTATGATTCCTTAGACAACCCTATCGGTTACATCACCTATTCATACTTATGACAATCTCTACACAAAATCACCTTACTATCCTCTTGTGATCACATGTATATCCACTTACAACACACTTAAGACTCTGTTAGATCATTTTTATCATTTTACGTGCCTTCCTCCATCCCCTTATCCTTCCTTCTAGGACCCCATGACATCTTTATTACATTGAGTTGATGACATCGAGCATGGTTCATAGCATATATATTCTATTCTTGATAGCCAACAATACCAACCATGGTTGATTTTTTTCAGGTTTAGAGAATTATAATAGTTAATCATGTTCATATTTATAGGTGACATTTGAGTGCATTAAACATCACAATATCATCATTCATTCAATTTGTTTGAGATTTCCAAGTTTCTTGTATAGGTATTAAAGGTTTAAAATTTGTTCTTGTTTATCTTTTAAGGTCTACTCTTAGAACATCAGGTCTATGAAACTCAAGAATAGGAGCTTCTTGTATTATGGTCTACAAAGCCTTTGGAGTCCCCAAAAAGTGGTTTACCTCTAGGTCTTCTTCATATTTGTCGTGTAGTACCTCACATTAACTCTCTCATAAAGTGTTGCTATCCCTAGGAAGAAGTTAATGCATCGATGGTGTATGCACGAAGGTAAGTATCTGTAACCTCTCCTTTCTTTTATGTTATTTCAAATTTGATTTTTGTTTAATTGGTACATATAGAGGTTAGAATAGAGTAGCATATTCATAATCTATTAAATTATTATCTATCGCCATAATCTTATAATCCACCCATTTGGGATTTTATTTTAATCTATAATTTGAGGGTTTCTATTGAGGCCCTTACCCTTTTTTAAAACAAGATATATATTAAGAATATTTACAAAAATGGAAGACCATCATACGTCGGGGTGGCTCTAAACATCAATAAAATAAAAGATATATATGCCCCTCTAGACTACACTAGAGAGATAAAACATATATATCAATGAGGAATTAGAAAAGGGAGACCAACATACGTTAGGGGTGGAAAAAGAATAACAAAATAGAAGATAAATATGCCTTTTTGGGCTACATGAGAATGGCCAAATAGATACCAAAATTCAGCTATAACAACTCTCCATCCAAAAAAATTCATCCAAAGCAAAGGATAAGAGATTTTCCTTGTGAGACAAAAATTACATCTTGTCTTCTACTACATATTGAATGGCATAGGCAAAGGACATTGACATCTTCAATGAAAGTAAATCCATAATTTTTCCGGGTCCTTCCAGGATGAGATTTAGTTGCTTTATTTTCTTTGTGGAGCACACACAATCCTCGACAAATGAATGATCAACCAAGTGTGAATATATGGATGTCGGCTTCCCTTTTTGGTATTTTGGGCATGAGAGCATTTACTTTTGTCTTTATCTTCTTTGGTCTACATCTAGGGAAAGATCAACCCATCATGGAATTCACCATCTTCTCTATAGGTACTAGCCTAGAAGAGAGGGAAAGGATGGTGGGGGTGGAGTCCACGTGGGGGAATTTGTTATAGTATGCATTGTGAGGGGGTAATAAATATGACACCAATTGTCGAAGAATAAGTTGGAAGATATTAAAGATGACCGACATTCTAACAAACTTCTCCATAAAACATTTCCAAATAATTTTGGGAGTGATAGAATTAACCTTAGAAGTTCTGGGTCTAGAATCCCTAGAACATACCTAACAAAATCCATCTTCAAACCTTTCGATTTGAAATTTTCATTGATTTTTCATCCCAAAGGTTCACTAGAATTGCACTATCCATTATATCTTCCATTGCAAGAGAAAAAAAAATGTTTGAATAGAAGCAAGGTGGAATGATGAATGAAAATTCATTCTTCTTTATCAATTTATATCTCCTTCAAAAGCTTTGAATGGGAATCCATTAATGAGGGATGTAGTGTAGTCACAAAATCATGCACTTTAGACATTATTTATCCCGGTCTCATACTACTATTTATAAGGTTCTTGAATGAAGAAAGTACTAATTAACCCCATCCTTTGGCCATCTTGTTTTATTTTATTTCTTCATTACCGACCTCTTGTACCCATATGCCCGATCAGAATCTGCCATCCCGTGTTATTTTGGCCTTGGTGGGCACCCATGGGCGCCCTGGTCCCACCAGGTGCCCTGATCCTTTTCACTTTCCCGTAACTTTTTGGGATCTTTCTAGCCATTTGAGATCTTTATCTTTCTTGTGGTCGTCCTTTTCGAGGTTAATTACAAAATTAGACCAAGAGAACCCTATAAATATAAAGTTATGAGACCATAATGAGGGACCTAGCATCATTCACTACTATCACTCATCTAGAGTTGCATCCATCTATTATATTGGAGATCACTTGCATCCACATAGCTCCATCATCAAGGCACAAGGCTAGGACATCTACATCACACTTCATAGGGGAGGGATTCTATTCTATTTCATGCACACATTCTATTACATTTCTACAAGAAGTTATCGTTCGCTACTTCACAAAGTGTGAGTATCACAAGAGAAACCTAGGGCATGTTCACACACACTTTCACATAGAACTACATCAGGTATGAGATGTAGTGCAACGCTCAGTTAGTAAGTCCACCATTGTGGTAGCTGAGGTCATTCGACCCCTTCATATGCATTTTTCTTTTTTAGGGTTTGATGTTTGTTTTGGGGTCTTGCAAGTATTTCTTTCATCTTGGATTATTGACAATACGAAGGAGCATGGCGAATTTGATATGACACATAGTGAAGGTTCTAGATCATCTCTCACCCTGTAGATATCGGCCAGAGTTTTTTTTCAGACCGGGGCACCCAAATTGCAAACCGAGTGCTTTCTACAGGAGCCCAGAGTCCCCTCTCAGGTGCTCCAGTCCAGGAATCGGTCTAGATTGTTAGAGTAGGTATTTACCTTAGCTCATATTCACCTAGGTACTTTATTTACCTTTATTGTATTTATCCTCACCCACTTATGTGTGTGGATATTTCTTTTATCTCATTTAGATATTAGGAGATATTATCTAGTTGTTAGTTATAGTTCTTTCCTTGATCTATGGTATTGACTAGATCCTTGATGTCTAATTTTCTCCTAAATCTATGGTCTTGACTAGTTCTTTGATGACTAGTTATTTCCTTGATTTATGGCTTGATCTACGACTTTGATTGGTACTTAGATTATTATTCCTTGCCTATTTAAGAAAGGCCCATTCTCAATGTATTGCATTGAGTTCCATAATAATATATGATATTGTTTCTCATTTGTTTAAAGGTTTTATGTAAAGTTATTCTAGTAATTGCTTTCATCTTATTGATCATGGTATTTGATTAGCATCTGTGTTCTTGGCTTGGTACGATCTGGTTATCGTTCCTTTCATGGTATCAAAGTGGAGATTGTTGTTGACATCCATCTGTAAGTTTTATTTTGTAAATAAAATATTTGTATATTCATATATTTGGGATTTGGTCATATTTTTGTTGCTGTGTGAATTTTTATGCAAAACAGAGGCTTCCATTGGATCCAGAAGGTGTGAAAACCTAAGATCGACTGTAAACTCGGCCATTTATGGGCGGTCATTTTTGTGGTTGCGATGAAATACCACAAGTCTACCTCGGGATTCACGCCACACGGTTAAGAAATCGAGGAAACTTTTCATTGGGTTTTTTGGATTTTGAGAGATCTACATTGGGTTGTTTTCTAGTACGGTAGATCATTTTGGGTTGCATGGTAAATCCTTAGCCCTTGACCATATGGTATAGTCATATGAGGGCTTAAAGCTTGTGATTTCTACTAGTAGGTGCTTAACTTCAGCCCCCTTTAATTTTATTTGCGTGTGGTGAAGCAAACAACATTTTATTTTGTTTTAGTAGCACCTAAAATAAATAACGGAGCAAAATATAAAAAAGCTTATAACTTTTGATCGGTAACTCGGTTTTGATGAGTGCGTTTTTTTGCAAAAGTGCTTGTTTTTTTGTGTTCTTTCCATTGGAAATATTTATTTTTAGACTTGCACTATAATTATAAAGTGCCAAATATGGAGTGTTGTAATCAATTGTGGACGCAATTTTCGGTTGAGCCCGACATCCTAAACTTTTGGGAGTTGCAGTTTGTACCTATCATGGATTCTGAGAATGATATGCTTTTCTCTGAAGTGTGTGGAATTTAAGAGGATATTGTAAAATTTGTGGAAGAAAATAGATTGCTCAAGAAGTGAAATTCTCTTCTACAATCACTCATTCACGATAAGGATACAATAATACACTCCCTACAGAACAAACTTGCTAGCCTACAACATCACCATCATATTGTGGACAACCACAACCATGCTCCTAGTCCACTTGCAGCTATTGCTCTGAACCCACTGACATTGATATGTCAGTCTTTGAGTCTGTTCCTGCTCTTGATGCTCATACACCTATGAAGCTTATTACTGCATGCTCTTCCACATATGTGCCTATTACAATACCACATGTTGTGTATCCTATTTCTACTCAGCTACATGGCTTTTTTGAGAAGCATACCACTGCATTTAGTTCTCACATGCTCCATTCTATAGGTCTCACTAGCGGAGTCATTGGAGACATTCACAGGGTATTTTTTCCTCTATTCCACATGTTAAGTGGAATTCTCGTCATGACATTGGTTTTCGAGCAGATACTTCATTGGGATCACACATTGACAAAGCTCCTTTTTTGTTCACTCGACTCTTTCTGAGGATCCTAAGCAACACATGAGTTCTACATCTTCACTCAGGCTTGAGAAACCTGAGATTTCAGCTTGTCAGACATGATCAACTTGAAACACATTCGATGTTCTTTTGCATGCGCACCCATTGTGCATTTTGCACCAAGTTATATGCGAGGCATCTTCTTCATCCATTCTGTTGATTTGGGGTGGATATCTGATCACTCATGGAGGCGACATAGGCATTCGTTGAGAGGACTCTATAGGCATGGCTCCTCCACCATTCGGCCTCTTGCTCCATTTTCTATACCTTCTGCATTGTGATGCTTCTTATTTTGAGCATTTTTCTTTAGCAGGTGTAATGTATCTCTCTTGTTTGTTGAGAGATTTTGTATTTGTATTTTGACACTTTTGGCATGTTGACAGTCTCTCTTATGGGGAGCTATTCTGGTGGAGCCCAGTGTTAGTTTGTCAGTGTTCAAGTAGTTGTTTTGACAACTCATACAGATTTGTAGCGCCACTCCACCCATTCAGCAGTATGGGAGGGTGTGGTGTTGATCTTGCTTCTTCGGGTTTGTGTCCTTGCCTTGTTACCTTGGCTTTTCTTGGATCGTGACACTCTAGATTTTGTGTCCTTGCCTTGTTGCTTTGGTTATTGTTCTTGGATCGTGGCACACCTATTTGCAACACTTGATCGAATTATGTTTGGTTTTTTTACACTTTCGACATCACTCCATTGATAGTCTCCTTATATGGAGCTATTTTGGTGGAACCAGTGTTAGTTGTTTTTGAGTTTTGTGATCAAGTAGTGGATTTCACACAAGTGCACACTAAACTTCTTGACATCGTATGAGTTTTTGAGCCGATTTTCTTGGGATGCCTTGGAGAGGGTCTTTACTTTCTTTACTTTGTTGTTACTGGTTTTGGGTACCTTGTGGTGTCCTTTTTCCAGTTATTGTACATGAGTACCTCATCAAGCCTAGTTGTCGGGACTCATATTGTGGACATGCCACTTCTATTTTGGCCCCTAGCTTCACTTGAGGGGGGGTGTTAGAGTAGGTATTTACCTTAGCTCATGTTCACCTAGGTACTTTATTTACCTTTATTGTATTTATTCTCGCCCACTTATGTGTGTGGATATTTCTTTTATCTTATTTAAATATTAGGAGATATTATCTAGTTGTAAGTTATAGTTCTTTCCTTGATCTATGGTATTGACTAGATCCTTGATGTATAGTTCTCTCCTAAATATATGGTCTTGACTAGTTCTTTGATGACTAGTTATTTCCTTGATTTATGGCTTGATCGGCGACTTTGACTAGTTCTTAGATTGTTATTCCTTGCCTATCTAAGAAAGGCCCATTCTCAATGTATTGCATTGAGTTCCATAATAATATATGATATTATTTCTCATTTGTTTGCAAAGGTTTTATGTAAATTTATTCACGGCAAATTGCTTTCATCTTATTGATTGTGGTGTTTGATTAGCATCGTGTTCTTGGCAGTACGATCTGGTTATCGTTCCTTTCACTGATCTATCCTTTCGGAGCTTCTACACGGTTGTTGCCACCTTCATATTTTCCATTCATCAATGTGACAATCGTTCTACAAGCATATTTCATTCAATCGAGTTCTTTCCTATTACTTCTTGCACATTAGGGTTAACATTTCCTTTTGCATAATTACTTAGATCATTTACATACTTTCTTTATTGTATTTATTTAATTTATTACAGATGTTCATAGCTTAGATTAACTATCCCCACCTACTACATAGTTAATTTTAGTTAATCACTTTGGTGACCGATGTCTTATCATGGCTAAAGATACTTCTTCTCTATATTCCATCATTCTACAGTTTGATAGTTTTGGTCGTGCCTTTATTGACACTCTAGCTGATTTTTCTAGTTATCGACCTTGCCCTTCACTTATTCATTTTCCATCTTTTGACATAGATCATGAAGCTCTAGATGACGTTATTGTTTCTTATATGTGTACCATTGATCCTAATACTTTAGCACGGTTCCTAGAGGAGGCACAAGATCCTCAACCTGATCACATAGTTACATCTCTTACCATTGTTGAACCACAAGACGCTTCTCATTCACATTCACCCATTAGTCCTCCCGCATTATATATAGATGATTCTCTTGATACAATATTTTCTCCTATGTCTCCATCTTATGCTATTGGGCCATGACCTATTGAAGCTCCACATCACTCCAGAAGGTACTATTTGTATGGTTGATGTTGTTCCTTCCACTTCGTCACCACTTCCCGTTGTTACGAATGTTATGGTACTTTATATGGGGTCCACTCCAAAACACTGCATTACTTCACCTACTCCTCCATCGTGCGTGTCTCGTCCACTATCACTACCTCCCTTTACTTGCACACTTTTTATAAATGATTCTTATTGGGAGCACATACCGCTTGACACTTCTTGAAAGCCACCGTCTGTTCACATAACAGTATTCTTCGGCTTGGTTTTTCCTTTCGAGGACCTCCATTCTCCCTTATATGATCCACATTTGTATCATGGATATGTTATTCTCACTGCTGCATATGGACTTCACGTTTTCCATCTTGTTGTTCACCTTGTGCATTATCATACTTCTTCTCCACTTACTCTTGACCACTCTTGGCTAGATTATATTAGAGGCACACTTGACCCGCCATATTGATATAGCTTTTCCTATGCCATTTGGTACTTTGCATATTTGCAATAGCTCTTTTCTTTGTTACTCACCTAATTTTACTATCTGGTATGCTCATGGATGTCCATTTCTCCCTTTTTTATGAATAATATGCCATGGAAATGTATAACTTGCGTGTTCATGGTTATTTGAATGACCACCCATAGACTATTGCTTATCATATTTCCCTTGTTGTTCCATATGGTTTCAATAATGACCATGACAATATTTTAGATGATCTTACTTAACCACTACTTCCATGTACATCCTTGGGGGGCATACTACTTACCACAACACCACGCGCCCCCATTCACTCGTATAAACACATTTCTTATTATCATTTATACCCTTATACATTACTATATCACACTCCTCGTATTTACCCATACTTCATCTTAGTTTCATCTCATCTCGGGCATCGATATGCATAGATTTCATCATCATACGCCTTCATCAATACATGCATTACATGATGGACTTACATTCTTTGTTGTTAGTGGTTAGTTCAATTCATGACATGGGGGCATAGCACCTTATATACTCCCCCACTAATCATAATCTTTATACACCTATCATCTTTGCATTTTTATATAGGCATTTTCCATCCCACATTCTAGCATCGTCATTACCCGATGACACACTTTTGTGCTTCGATTCACACTTGACTATTGAGGGATTACTACACATGAACCCCACACACTACACACCGCACCTATTCATACATTACGCGTCATACACCATACATTCTACATTCACTCTACAACATTTTGACATTTTTACATTTATACACCATACATCATGTTATTCATCATTGTGCATACACCATTATCTACGTGTCTTCCATCCTATGGTTATCCTACATGTTGCATTATCTCGTTATCTACATACCATTCATATTGCACCACACATTCCATAAATATTATACATACTATAATAGTCTTTGTCATATATGATTCTAGTATTACATCATCATACATATTACATTCTTAGACTATCGACATACATTACACTATATATGTTACACTTTCAACGTTCCACACATGTTGCATTACATCCCACACATTATGTCTTTACACATTTCACTCATCACATGGTCTTATTTCATTGTTACATTGTCTTACTACGTTGCACGTTGCACTACTACTTGATGACGTACTTTACTTCCTCAATCCATACTCGACTTCCGAGGGTTTACAAATCAAATGGACCTTACACTCATCACACATTTAATATTCAAACTTCCATCATGCAAAAATACTAGGCTCGTGACATATGATTTGGCTAAATCATTGCTTATTCTATCATTTTGTAGTGGTCTACACTTTAGGTTACATCACCACTCCCTCTTTTTATCTTATAGCAATATACGCTTAGGGATAAATCATCACTCATCCATTCATCTTATAGTGATATACATTTAGGCTAAATCATCACTTATACATTCAATCTGGTCCTAATATACACTTTGGCCATAGGTTTCTTGCACACATAATTACTAGGTCACATATATTTCACCAATCCATACACATTCATCACAACATGTTAGACACAAACACACACTTCGACCATTTCCCAATGACACACTCTTGTTTATGGTTCATTCTTGACTATTGAGGGGAAAACAAAATGAACCTCATTACATACATTTCCATTCACTTAGGGGGCACGTGGCTCCTATCACTCCATTTTGCATTCCATTCCATCCATCCATAACATACTGCATATTATGGTTACTTTTAATCTTTCTTACTTGTGCTTGTTCATGGTCACTTTCTTACACATGCTAGTTAGCTCACTTGTATGTTATTTATCCATATCATCCACACATGTGAGTTCATGCCTTTTTCTATTTTTGATCACAGATATAGGTCTCTTACACGTAGCATGGATGCTCACCTTCTACCCTTCTTACACTGGTCGTTGGGGTCATTCACATTTGTCTCTCACAGGTGTTATTGTTTCATTTTGTACTTAGCACTTTACATTACTTGGTTATACACGCTTTTGACATACTAGTATCTTTCTAACATGCTAACGGGTGCTTCATGTGCAACATTGGTCATGCAGAGGATATTTGTTTCTATACTTGTTTGTTACATTGTTTGTTATTATTTTCTATTGTTTGTGGGCTTTGCCCTATGTTTGCGTGGACACTTTTTTTTGTTGTTTACGACCATAATGGCCTTGCGTGTCTTGTGATATTGTGAGTAATGTCCCATGTTTGTAGCCCGCTTTATGTGATGTACTTTGTTGTCTTGTGTGTTTACATTATTGCTTTGCTAAGTAGCTTTTACACTGTTTTGCATAGCTTACACATTGTTTTCCATATACATGCATGTTTACACCTATCTTTGGCTAGCCTTCTGCTTTTGTGTGTGCCTTGGTTTTTACCAAGCACTTTCCAAGGTTACAACATACATGTGGTTAGTCCTCTTTTAAGTCTACATTTCTCCTATAAGCTATGTCGCATGTTCCCCCAAAGAGGGGGGAATCATTTGGGGGTTTTTACATACTAACACAAAGATTCTACACCGATTCGGTTCAGTTATATACAATGAGTGGGTTCAAACCAGTATATGAACCCCATACACAATGAATTTTATAGGACATGGTGTCCTTAGCATTCTAGGAAACAATTACAGGCTTGAAGGTTACAGTGGGTGTGCATCTCTTCACTAATTCGGTCCATGGCATTGAATCGCCCCAAAAACCAAGACAATACAAATATCTCTTCACACACATTTAGGGAAGTAGTTAGAGCTTGGAGGACACAGAGCATTTCCTCCCTACACTTCTTCGGCCAGGGTGGCATGAGATCACCCAAAAAACTCACAATACAAGATATCCTTCTACACTCTCTTTCTCGACATGGATCAGGTGCACATGTTCCATTTATAATTTTTCATTTACATATTTTACATTTACATACTTTTACATACATCTTTTACATTGCGTTTTTACACATACATACATACATATTTGACTACTTGATCATTTTCTCCTTGTAGGTCCGGCCGTATGAGAAACAAGCAGTCAAATGGGGGACAACAACAACAACAACAACAATGTCAACAACAACACTTCACGACAACACACACTTTACTAACCATGTAGGTACATTACACACCGCAATAACTACACACGTGTTTTGCCATAAGTTCTCTCTCATCACTTTTTCGTGGCACATTTTTCATCTTTAGTTTCTACGCTCCTCCATCTTTTTCTCATTCCATGCTTTCTCTAGTCCTTCGGCACAATTATACTACACTCTTCATGGACATCAGTGCACGCATCTCTATCTAATTTATGTTTGAGCTTTCCACTCACCAACATAAAGTGGGGGAAAATGTCACAAAATCATGCACTTTAGACATTATTTATGTTTCACTTTAGAGGGTTATTGAGTGAAGAAATTATTAATTAACCCCCATCCTTTAGCCATCTTTTTTTTATTTCGTCATTACAAACCTCTTCCACCCATATGCCTAGTCAACTTTTGTCATCCTGCGTTATTTTAGCCTTGACTGGGGTGCCCTTGGGTGCTTGGTCCTACACCAGGGCGCCTCGGTCCTTTTTTACACTTTCCCGCCACTTTTGGGCTCTTTCTAGCTGTTTGAGATCTTTATCTTTCTTATGGTCAACATTTTTGGGGTTAATTACAAAATTAGACCAAGAGAACCCTATAAATATAAAGTTATGAGACCATAATGAGGGACCTAACATCATTCACTACTATCACTCATCTAGAGTTGCATCCATCTATTGCATTATAGATCACTTGCATCCACATAGATCCATAATCAAGGCACAAGGCTAGGACATTTGCATCACACTTCATGGGGAAAGGAGGGATTTATTCTATTTCATGCACACATTCTATTAGATTTTCTACACATAGTTATCTCTTGCTACTTCACAAAAGTGTGATTTGGAAAAAGATCAACCTAGGGTATGTTCACACACACTTGCACATAGAAGTACATTGGGTCTTAGATGTAGTGTAAGCGCATTGTGGTAGTAAGTCCACCATATGCATTTTTCTTTTTTAAGGTTTGATGTTTGTTTTAGGGTCTTACATGTCTTTCTTTCATCTTGGATTATTGGTGACATCTAAAGGAGCATGGAGAATCTGATACGGCACACAACGAAGGTTCCATATCATCTCCCAACCATGGAGAGATCATTTTTGAGCTTTTGCACATACCAGGGCACCTAGATTATGTAGACCGGACCCACAGGCACCCCGGTCCCCTCCGGTGCTCCGGTCTAGATCTATCCTTTTAGGCTTCTGCATAGTCATTTCACCTCCATATTTTCTAGTCATCTTTGTGACACTTTCTCGCAAGCATCTTCCATTCAACTAAGTTCTTTCCTCTTCCTTCTTGCACATTAGGGTTAGCATTTCCTTTTTCATAGTTACTTAGATCATTTACACACTTTATTTAATGTATTTATTTACTTAGATTAACTATCCCCACCTACTACATAGTTAATTTTAGTTAATCAGGTAGCTTACTAATCTTGATCCCCTTTATGTGATATTATAATTGAAATTATATTCAAGCCTTGCTCTTAGCGATAGTGTTTTTAATTTTTGGGACATCCTTCATATTATCATTGGTAAAGTATGTTTCTTGTCGTTTGATTAAAAAAAATAGGAGAACAGATGTGGTGAAGACCAATAAATTTAACTGACAATAATGCAACCACATGTGACCCTTGATATTGCTATACAAAGTCTGATTAGTGTGTCAAATGTAGTTAGAAAAGTATAGAAGAGAGATACCAAATTACACGTATCTAAGAGTTTTTATTTTCAAGTCTAATATGAATTTCATCAAAGTTTTAAGTGAAAATATAATTAAATTTTGTGAAACTATAAGATATTGAATCCAACACTAAAGAGATGGAAATAAAAAGGGGTATAAAAAAGTCATCGGGAAAATGTGCGGTTTGGATGTACGGTAAAATAATGTGTAGTTTACAATTGAAAAGTTATTTTGGGAGGGGGTGTTAATAATAGAAGATTGAAATATAGATTTGGAAATATGGGTATTAATTATTATCCTAAGATCGCAAGTGATAGGCCATACTTTACTTGAATCCCATGTGGAAACATTCGAATCTATGAGTGGCCAATTAACTTAAATTAGGGGACTTCCTTTTCGGTTAGAAATTTTCCTTCTCATTTGGACTTTACAATCTATTGATCTCTACAACCCATGTTTATAACCCTAGCATAGATATCTTCATCTTGTTTATGATCTTTAAAATCCATTTAAAATCACAATACTAGTTAGATGTTTGTTGTCCAAAATTAACCCCCTTGTAATTTTGAACAACTCATCAAAAATGGAATTATCCATTTTTACTTTATGAAAAGCCGTGGGAGATTAACTTAGTCATCCGCAAAGTGCAAGAACTTAGTGTTATGCGGGTTCTCCTAATCCATAAAACAGAGGAGCGTCACTTTAGGACTTAAGTAGAATTTTGATGCGGATAGACCTTGATGGCACCAAATTAGTCTCTCATGGGTCAAGGGCAGGTCGAGCACTTTGTGGGTTTCAGCCGCGAAAGGTTGGAAAATTGGCTAAGGACAAAATCCATGGAGTGAGGGAATGAGAAGCTTCGTGCTTTATGACATGGAAATGCAATGTCACGTGAACCCGTAATACATAGCATCCCGCGTAATTTGGAAATTCTACAAAATCAAGGATGAAGTCCGTCAAGTAGAAGTCACGATGTGAAAATGCAATGTCGCGAGGCACTACACAAAGAAAGGAAAGGCATTTTGGAATGCAACTAAGGTTGGAAGCCGTAGAACACTATTCTAGTGTTCCGTAGGTTTCCCAAGTTATAGTGTTGTGTAGTTTCTCACAAAGCCGCAAGATGATGGAGCATAGCCACACATACTGATGTCGTGCGTGTAAGAAGAAGGTTAGATCCCGTGGTATAGTAGTGACATTAAAATAAAAGTGCAGAAGTTTTCAGAGATGTGATGAAAGTTATGAAACATGCAAAACCGCGCGATAAGGAAAATTTCATGCTAAAGTACGTAAGCCGTGTCCTTTTTTGAAAATCAAACACCAACCACTCCACTAACCGGAATTAATGAAGTATGGGCATTGTTCTTTGTGACCTTCTAATATGATGGTGTGTGATAGAAGCCATGGTATGCACCTACACCTTCCAAAGAAAGCATCAAAGGCAATCGGTCCTTGGTGGTTGAATCCATATTTTGGTGCCTCTCTCTCCTTCTCTTTTCTCCTTCTCATTTTCTCTATAAATATGGAACTCGTGCATTGTAAAAAAGATCCTCTTTTGTTGTAATGACACCATGCCAAAATGGTGGCCAACTTCCCACAAGTTTTAGACCTCGAACTTGGTCTCTGCAATGTATTTTTTCCTTCTACCATGAATGTAATCGATTGTGCATCATTTAAGCAATAAAATTGAGTCTCATGGATTTTCTCTACCTTATTCTCACATTTTATGTGTTCTTTCCCTTATGTTCCTTCTTTGGAAAGTTTCCCATTTCATACTTTTTGCATCGTAAATGTGTATGGGAAGGGTGAATCTACATGGTTACAGTTCGTGGCACATTTGTCTACACTTTATTCCCATGTTTCCTCCCTTTCCGCCCTTGTGGAGAGTGATGGAACCCTTTCTTTATGGTGCTATCACCACCCCTTAGCTTAAGATTTCTTTTCCTGCATCTCTTTCTCCCTAGTCCCTTGGAATTTTTAGCGTAGAACTAGTTTCAACATTAGAGGTAGGTTGTGTTATGCAAGTTTTTCCAAACCCACGTAACAAGGAAGTCACCTTCTCTGAGATCTCTCTTAAGCCGCAAGTCCCACACTTTGAGATAGTCCCATGTTGCCTCAAAATCCTAGATCCGCGTGATTTGGGGTAGGGTGCAATTTTGAGCTCCAATGCAATGTCAACCCCTATCATAGACATGGGATTTGAAACACCATGACTTTGATAGAGAGTAAATATGCTATGGACTGTTTCTATATTATGTAGAAGAGAAACAAGATATTCTATAAACCATTATTAGCTTATATATATGTATGTATGTATGTATAATATGCGCGCGTGTGCGTGTGCGTGCACGTGTGCGTGTGCGTGTGCGTGTGCGTGTGTGTGCGTGTGCGTGTGCGTGTGCGTGTGCGTGTGCGTGCGTGCGCGTGCGTGTGTGTGTGTGTGTGTGTGTGTGTGTGCGTGCGCGCGTGCGTGCTTGTGGCGTGTGCGCGTGTGTGCAGGCGTGCGCGCGTCTTGTGTGCGCGCTTTGCGTGTGTGTGCGTGTGCATAAGTGTCACAACCATTATTCTTTCAATGGATGCAACAAGTAATAAATTATGCTAGATTCTTTCTAAATGCTTGCGTAATTGTGTTTTTGGCATGAGAATGCTTTAGAAATAAATAAATTCACTTCTCTTACAACTTCAATAAATAGCTCTTGTATAAATTTGATAAACCATAATATGGATTGTTCTATATTATGTGAAGAGAAACAAGATATTCTATAAACCATTATTAGCTTATGTGTGTGTGTGTGTGTGTGTGTGTGTGTGTGTGTCCCAACCATTATTCTTTCAATGGATGCAACAAGTAATAAATTATGCTAGATTCTTTCTAAATGCTTGCAATTGTGTTTTGGCATGAGAATGCTTTAGAAATAAATAAATTCGCTTCTCTTACAACTTCAATAAATAGCTCTTGTATAAATTTGATAAGTTGTGTATGGTGTGTCGTAAATGCACTAACGCACATATGTATTTAGCTACATATTTTATGTGAATTTAAATTAGGACCCTAATGATGCACAAATTGAAACACAAAAGATAGAAAACGGAAACAAAATGAGACACAACCCATAAGACACACAAATTATGGGTCAAATGGGCCCACAAATTAAAGAATCAAAACCTTAGTGGTATGGTTTTGGCACTCCAAAATAGTAAGAGTATGGTTCTAGCATACTATACCATTCTTCTACATGGTTTTGGAAAATGTCTAGAAAAGTAGGGAAATGAGGGTAAGAGAAAAACTCTAGAGACGAGAGAGAAAATATATGAAGAAGGGGAAGCACGCATGGAAGAACAAGTTGATAAGAAGGAGACAGAGTTACAAGGAACATCGATATAAAGTTCAAAAGTGTTAAAAGACAAATAAAGGGGAACATATCAAAAGTCAAACAACACAAGAAACACACATCCAACAAAAGCCTAATATAAACCAATAATCAATAAACACAAAAAACACTAGCACCATAGGATTTAAAAGGAAAACATTAAAATCCATCTTATTTAATTCTGTAATAGTCTTAATTGTAACTTAATTCTATCTTTAAAGCTTTCTAGAAAATGTAAAAATGTTTAGTCAATGAGGATTTTTATAGTTGTAGAAGCAATTTCAAGATAGACTAAAGAGGCATATCCACCTTAAGATGGTATTTAGAGGTAACTGAAAGAAGGGAATAAAAGACGGAACAATCAAACATACTCATCCCACAACCAATTAATTATTATATTAATAGAAGGGCAACTTTTATTATTAGCACCATATATCATTTGAGAAAGCATATAATGGGGTATCCAAGCCAGATGTGAACCTACACCAAGCGTATGTTGAATGGTTGTCAATAATGTTGATTAATAGATCTGATACTTGCAGGAGCAGGTCTGTTCTTTATGCCATAGGTGTTTCACAGTGAGGATGGCCTAGTGGGTTCTGACACTTTGCAGGGAATCGACCGCCCAAATAGATTTAGTTGTGTATGAATTGAAATCGGATGGGTGTGAATATTAGGCTAATTTTTTAATTTCCAGTTCCGTTTGTTGTGAATGTTTGAAGGTTGTAATTTCATGCTCTGCGTGTAGATACTTCGAAACAGGGGACCCTTTTAACTGTAAAATACACCGAACGCTCCAGCCGATTGAATCGAATGGATGTCTTAGAAAAATAAGAAATGAGCAGCCATTTGAGTCGATTATATCAAAAATCAAATTCAAGCTTCCCCCTCCAATGTGGCAACGCTCTGCAATGCCTGGTCTTTCTCTTACTATTGTTGTTTCTGCTTTGCTATTGTACTCGTCTTTGCGGGGAGGTGTAGCTTATTTCTCCTCACAGGTGTAGGCATCAGAGGGCTTGTATGAAACTGACTAGGTTTTATTCTTGGGAAAGTGAACAGAGGTTATGCGGTTGTCATTTCAGGGTTAGTGGCTTTTCTTCCGTTGAGTTTGGGGAGAAATACAAAAATTGTTCATACATTGGTCATCGATCAACTTAATTCCAAGACAACGAATTTCGTGGTGAAATAGAATCTTGTATAACAATAATTAGGCATTCTGTTATGATGCAGAGCACCCTGCATTCACAATCCTCTACACCAACAGTTGCATTACAAGCTTCAATTTCAACTTTTACAGTCAATTTTAACTATGAACTATAACCTTTCTCAAGTAGCCAAATTTGCTCAAAAGCACTACAATGCATAAAATCACTGAACGAAACCCCAAATCACATTATGGATGCTTAAATACAACTGAGTAACTTGTCCATGTAGTTCAAAAAGTTTTGTAATACCATTTTTCTTTTATACCTCCTATTTTGCCTTAGTGTGGATATAGAACCTGATGAGCTTGCGAAGAAATCGATGAATGAACTACAGTATTTAACAACACATCATTTTATTTTGGGAGTTTACAGATTGTTAGCATTTATACCTTTGTATTTTGTGAAAATATTGATACTCGTAACTTTTTTTACAATAAATGCCTACTGTATTACTCTAATAACAGAAAAGTTACATCCAACTTACAACAGAGTTGCTATTATGCGAGACATCTCATCAAAAAAGGTCGCATAGTTGAAAATGTGTGCTTGTGTTCCCAAAAAGGTAGTGATTATTCCTCAAATGAATTTTGATAAAAAATGTTAATTCTTGCTTGAAGGCTTCCAACTACCCTACGCTGGTAACTTTGGTTTTGCGGGGATCTTCTTATAAGGTTTCCTTAGTGTTTTCCAAATTAATCCTATAAGCTTCTTGCCATAACCAATTTGCAGCTATGCTTGATCTTGGAGTATCCTTGTGAGTATGACAAGTGCATTGACTCAAACTTTAAAATAATTTAATATTATTCCTATTATTATCATTGTTGCAGCAATTTTTTTGTATAAATGATAAAATGTAGCGAATAGTTCAAGAATAGCCCTTTATCACACGATCTACAAAGAGCTACAAGTAGCAAACATCGGGGCTGAGTTTTGAACCAAAAACATATTGGAATTTCCCCATTTTTTTATTTGGACCCTTTTAGCTTGCGTGAATAGTCGGGTTGCTAATATGTGAGACATCTCATTAAAAAGGTTGCACAAATCGAAATGTGTGCCTGTGCCCCCAAAAAGGCAGTGATTCAACATCTTTTGTGGTACATATTCCTCAATTGAATTTTGATAAGAAATGTCAATTCTTTCTTGAAGGCTTCCAATTACCCTAGGTTGGTAACCTGGTTTGGGAGGGATCTTCTTAAAAGGTCTCCTTAGTGTTTTCCAAATTAATCCTATAAGCCTCTTGCCATAAATAGTTTGCAACTATCCTTGATCATACCATTGTCCCCAAGCAAGAGATCCTTCCAAATGAAGGGCACTAACAATCAGACAAAATTCTACTTGAAACCAATTCCTAAAGGACTTTGCCATGGTACATCTCCAAAATTCTTTGCCACTTGCCCACATGTAGAATCTGTAATACTGACTCTCTCAGGAAACCTTGCTTTTAAACATAATGCTTAATATTGTTCATAGTTTCTCTCTATTTGGTTAATTTGGGCAATATTGTTTTCATTCCATAATCATTCATTTCGTTGTTCTACATCGATTGTAGAACGAGTTTAGCAAAACAAGAAATAGTAGAGTTAGAGAAAATTTTACAAATCAAGTGAGCAGAAGGTGAAGCGGACTTGAAATATCTATCAGGGCTGGGTATTGCTCGACAAAGGCTAGAAATTGTGGATGGGTTGAGAGAGAGTGTACTTGCCTACTCAGGAAAAGTGTTCGGGACAACTGCAAAAGATGTGATGGATATGGTAATGGTGACACAATGAAGGAGATTGGAGAACATTCCAAGTCTTCATCAGTGTTCATACCACATGGACCTGGTGCAGTTCGTGATGTTACTCAGCAGATCAGAGATGGACTGCTTCAAGGATCACATGCCCAATAATTAAATATTTTATTGTGATTCTCCTCTCAACAAAACATGCAACATCAATCAAATTGTTTAAAGGATTTCAAAAGTATGGTGCCAAACTTATGTTTTTTCTCAATGTAAATATGCATTTTTACATTGCATATTTTATGGATTTGTTTCTTTCCTTGCATGTGTGAGCATCGGTACTCCATGAATGGTTTTTCATCTATATCATGTAATGGTGATTTTACAAAAATATCATATGTATATTTGTGATTTGCATGGTGTTGTGCTTGTTCAGATCCAAAATTCCCATAAATATGACACTAAGATTATAGTTGTAAAACATTCCTTGTGTGAAGAAATTAGTATAGATGAGGCTATCTTTTCACCTAATCTTGAAATATCTCTTGAGAAGGTCAAACTTTGCAAAGACCAGGGGTACTGAATTGATCTTCAAGTATCCTTGCAAGTATGATAATCCTACATTGACTCAAATTTTAAATTAATTTGATATTAATCTTATTATTATCATTGTTCCGAGCGATTTTTGTATAAATGATAAAATATAGTGAAATATTTGAGAATAGCCCTTTATCCCACGATCTATAAAGCGCTACAACAAGAAAACATCGTGGTTGGGTTTTGAACCGAAAACATATTGGAATTCCCTCAATTTATCACAACTATCTTTGTAAATTGTTTCCGCTTCATCTTACACATCACCCCTTTTCTCCTTCAAACGCTTCGTCTTACACATCACCTCTTTTCCCGTTTTGTTCTCACCGCCTCGTACTTCTCCACCCTCATACCCCATCTTCTTCACCTCTATTCCTCTCCCATTGTATGTCTCCCTCCAATTTGACTACTTCAAAAGATCCCCTTTGGCGTTTTCATCGTACAATTCACGTGCGATTGCTAGTACTATTTTAAATGTTAATTACAACGGGTAAGACAAGATATCAATGTAAATGTTGAGTATTACATTAGTCTTGGTCTTTATATTGTTACTTAATTAGTTTTGTCACTTCTATTAGTGCTATTGTATTACATGTAAAGAATGACATTGAAATCGCGAAGAGAACAAGAGCTATAACTTGGTTTAACTATAATTAAATGTCAAGAGAGTTTAGTTTGGTAAGAGCTGTAATTTAATTTGATTTAGATATTAACATTCACAAAAGGCCAAGAATGGTTTATGGGACAGAAAACACAGTACAAGGACCAATACATAAAGGGAGTGCCAAAAGCATCTAAAAAAACAGAATAAAGAAACAACAAATCAACTACCAGAAGGTTGAAGAACTGAGAACCAGTAGAATGTACGTTGTCTGACAGATCTGGACCAACTTGTTTGCGTATGAGATCTCTTAAGATTCTTGAAATCAGTTATTTGGAAGTAAGAACTGATATGTCTGTAATTATTTGTATTTGAGGACTTCAATTCAAAAAACAACAAGAGTTTTAACTTGGTTTAACTAGCATTAAATGTACAAAGAGAACAAGTGTTGTAACTTGGTTTAACTACCATTAAATGTCAAGAGAATTAACTAGGTTTAGCTACCTTTAAATGTACAAAGAGAATAAGAGCTGTAACTTGGTTTATCTACCATTAAATATCAAAAGAGTTCAGTAAGAGCTGTAATTCAGTTTAACTATCATTAATTGTCAGAGAGTTCGATGAGAGCTGTAACTCGGGTTAACTACCATTAAATGTACAAAAAGAACAAGATCCATAACTTGATTTAACTACCATTAAATGTCAAGAGTTCTGTAAGAGCTGTAACTAGGTTTAATCACTATTAAATGTCAAGTGATAAGAGCTGTAACTCATACCATTAAATGTCAACGGAGTTCAGTAGGAATAAATTCAATTTGAAGGTCTAGACCAGATGTTTGTGCTTATTGCTTTGATGTACCTAACAGGTATTATCCATACACATGGTGAACCAGGGTTTCAGAAGAATTGGACATATTTATCACAGGTAATTTATTCTCGCTGCTAAGGCAGTCCTCTTAAGTCCAGTAATGTAAATATTAAGAGCCTTAAATTTACTACAATAAATATTAAGACTGCTGAGTCTAAGTAACCTGTAGGTTGAGGAATAAAACAACATATTCTTGAAGTTTCTACTACTTGCAGAAGGCAGCAAGTATTCTTCTGGGTGGTTTAGAGGGCCGCCTTGCATGCTGGACAAATCGATTGTCGATCACAACTACATCACCAACTTCCCAATTCACATCCACACACTCCTCCTCAGCTATCTGGTTGCAGAACTCAATTGCCTCAGGAGGAATCTGGGATCCATCTCCCAGAGTCAAAATATTTGAGTCTGTACTCCCAAATGCTAATAGATTAAACCAAGCTTTCTTGCTCTCTTTTCCATCAAAAGTTCTGATGGAAGTGAGAGGACCCATCTGAAGGCTCATTCTGCTACCTTCCCAACTCACCTTCCAATTGAAGGAAGACTTTGCAGCCCTAAAAAGCAAAGTTACAGCATGGAATGTAACAATATAAATACGTTGTTGCAAAATTACTACTACATAAACCATATCTAAGCGAACAAATTCTTGCTTACCTCTCTGCTTCTTCTTTATCCTCTGTTTGAAACAGGGTTCGCCAACTCTTCAAAAGAAAGTTGGGGTCATCTTCCTCTTTCTCAGGATGAACAGATGAATAAAGGAGCCCCTCTTTTTCTATCTTCTTAACTAAATCTGGGTATCTCTGTTCCATCCTCTGGGTAATCTTATGGCTCAACAAGATTGCAGTCTGCCCACCCTCAGGAGGAGCAATCTCGCAGAAAAAAAGTAATTTGGTAGGAAAGTTCTCAAACTGCGTAATCAGAAGCAGAGCATTTCTCAGGATATGACTTAACAGAGGAAAAAAAAATGAAGGCCTGGGTTTGATGTAGAAGATTACCTTAGACATCTCATGATGGAACTTAATAGGCTGATGCAAAGCAGCTTCACTTGCAGTGAAAACTCTTCCATGTACCCTTTTCCTTGAAGCTGCACCCATATACGTATGTTCTTCCCATCCAAGTGCCTCCACAACAGCATTGAAATCCGAGGGAGATTTGAGCGGAAACCCTCTGAAAACCAATGCTCCCACCTCTTCCAGCTGACTGTCGATCCACTCTCTGTTGTATTGGATGGTGCCCACAAACGATTCCAGGATCATCTTGTCTTCATTGGGAGGAGGCAGTAAAACCATTGGAAAAAGGAGGCCATTGTCATTATCATTTTCCTTGATGACTCGTTGATCGGGGATCCTCCCCTGTTGGAAAGGTGATCTCTGCATCTCCTCCATAGCTCCCTGGGTTTTTAATGGCTCCTTGTATAGTTTTTCGGACTTCCGGCCTGGGCACAATTATTGCAAGGGGTATGTTTTCTCTACTGGACTTCCATGCAGTCTTGAAGTCTGATCTTTTATCGAATGGCGGGAGCAATATTTTAAGGTTATTGTATTATTTTTTGGTTTATAAATTTAATAATGTTGTGCCAAGTTTATTATCCGATCTATGTGGTCATGATGTTGAATTTTTTTTTTTTTAATAAAAATTGTATATCTTTGTTATGTGGTAGAGTTTGGTCTCTTTTGTTTCTTTCAAAAATATTTTTTCGAGGCTTAATGTCACACTCATTGTAAAATTCACAAAGAAAGTAATAGAATTAATAATCAATATGTTATGTAACAAATTTAATGTAGAAGCTTTGAGATTGATTTTCAAGGATGTGTTTTAGATATTTTCATGAATTCTAAAGATTTTAGGCTAGGGGCTTTCAATTTTTGGGTTTTGAAGTTTTTGTGTTTTAATTTTCTGGTTTTTGCTTTTAGTTTGCACAGTTTGAGGACATTTTGTATCAATCAATTTTGTGTTTTTAGGATTTTCAAGTTCAAGATTTTGGGACTCCCGGGTTTTGAGATTCATGTTTCCAAAGATTTCAAGTATGGGGCTTTCACATTATTGGTGTAATGATTTTCTAATTTTTCATGGTTTTGAGAATTTTAGGGCAATGCTTTTGATTTTCAAGTTTTGGGTTACAAAGTTGAGGTATCATGGGGCATTTTATATCAAAGTAGTTTGTTGTGTTTATAGGCTTATCAAGTTCAAATATTTTGGGGTTCGAGTTTTGAGTTTTTGGGTTTTCAAGGTCTTGTGTTTCAAGATTCTTTTTTTTTGGGATTTTGGTTCTAGGTTTGTGGTTTACAAATGTTCGATATCCATATTTTTTTATGTTTTTAGGGTCTCTATGTTTGAGGTTTTCGTGGTTCGAGTTTTGGGGTTTCAAGAATTTTGGATCCGTGTTTAAAGATGTTCATATTTTTTTGGTTTAAGGATTTTAGGTTTTAAAAATCAAACTTTTTTTGATTTTCATGTTTTAAGGATTTTCAAGTTCAAATCTTTTATTTTTTAGGCTTCGTGTTTTGGGGTATTCTATATTAATCTTTTTTTGTGTTTCTCTAGGGCTTTTGGATTCAAGATTATCAAGTTTAGGGTTTTAAGGTGTTGATATATTACAAGGGTTTCCTCATTGGATGTTTGAATTTCAAAAATATAATTTTTTTAGTTTCAAATATGTTCGATTTTGAATTTTTGGTTTTTGGGTTTAAAATTCGATTTTTAGGTTTCGGTTTTAGGTTTGGGGTAACTTATATCAATCAAGGGTTTGTGTTTTCAAGATTTTTTTGGTTTGAGATTTTTGTGTTTAATATTTTCAAGTCTCAAGTTTTGGGGCTTTGGGGTTTCTTGGTTTTGAGATTCGTGTTTTCATGTTTGGGCCTTTCGAGTTTTAGGTTTCATGGTTTTCTAATTTTACGTGGTTTTGGGGTTTTTAGCTTTAGGGATTTTAGTTTTCAAATGCTAAGTTTTGGGTTTTCTATGTGGCTTTTAATAATTTTTGGGTTTGGTTTTGAAGTTTATAGGATTTAGGGATTTAATTTTTGGATTGTAGTTTCAAGTTTCATATTTCGATGGCTCTTTATATCAATCAAATTTTTATTTTTAAAGGTTTTGTAGTTTGAGATTTTTGAGTTTAGGGTTTTCAAAATTCAAGTTTTGGGACTTGAATTTTTGAATTTAGAGGTTATTAGGTTTGGGGCTTTTGAGTATCCATATTTTTTAGTATTTCATGTTTGTAGGTTTTTTCAAAATTTTAAACACTCAAATTTGGTCTTTGACACTTTGGAAACATCAGTTTTGGTGCACTTTGACATACTTGGACAATTCACATATATCTTACTCTTGAGCACACTTTCCCTCTATCAATTTATTCACCATTTTCTTATCCACCTATATCTCTGCAATCATAATTATTCATGACCAATTCACTTCTATAGAAGAACACCTTTAGAATCACGTAAAAACATTCTCCATACTCAAAATCTATTTTTTCACTACTTGTACAATACACAAATGCAAATGACGCTTACTATCAGAGGTGTCTTCCTCAATGAAAGTGTTTATGGGCCTTCAAAGAATAGTTTTCAAATTGGAAAATTCCCATTAGGTCATAGGCCTAGACACATTTCATGGGTAGGCTACAATGGAAAATTAATGACGATTTATATATATATGACCCCGTATGCCATTCATTACCTCGACAACTTAACATCACCTCTCACTTTCTTAAAGTACTCTCATTTACATCCGAGATCATTATCAAAACCATAAAAATAATTGAGATATTTAAGGAGCAAACCTAAAGTAGTGTATAGAACCAAATATAAATATAAATAGATCAAATTTGTATATTTCAAGTTCAAAGTCTAAATGAAGGATCATATGTATATTCACATTATTGTACACACATTCAAATAATTAGGAGAAATATGAGTATTTTAATCTCTCTTTAGAGTAGTGATACAAAAGAAACACTTGGTACATCATGGGGAATGTTGAGGTCAATTCAATTCAAAATGTTAACCGTTTTTAAATTATCTTATGGTTAGAAACATACAATTAGGATTTGGAAAAATGAGAGAGAAAATAGACATCGTAACACATGATGGAAGACATTCCATACATTAGAAAGTTGGTTGCATAGACATGTGAAGGGATCCCAAAAGTTACATGCCCAAAACACCTCAAGGACACTATTTGTAGACCTAGGTAGTGGCAGTAAATTTTGATGTCGACCTTAATTCGCAACATCTAGGTTGTTTTTATGCATTTGTCTTGTAGTTGAACATGTGATAACACTTTTTTGAGAAATTCCAAATTGTTTTTCAGCCTTTATGAGTAATATACAATCATTAAAATCTAAGTACACATCCTTATATTATTTTGTCTATTCTAAATAAACTAATTGCACTTTTCTACTTATAAACAATTCATATTTATTATATATAATGTTTGCATATTATCAATAATTTATGCCATTATGTATAAAATAATCAAAATATTTTAGTGAAATCCACTCTTGATTTGAACAAAAAATCCTAGTTTCCTTCTACTTTAGAGTTTCATATTTTCTTAGGGTTCCAAAATTTTCCCCAATCAAAGTATTTTTAGGGCTAATTCTATATTCTCCAACATTCCATGAACAAATTTAATTTCTATCTTTTCCCCTAGTTTTCTTGGTTCGTCCATGCATATATTCTATGACAACTAATAATTTAATATCCCTTCCACCTACATGAAGAAGTGCAAGATTGTGTGGTGTAACAATTGACCACAATTAGTAAAATTTGACTCAACCACATGTTTGTACACCAAATAAACTGGTGAACATTGATAAATTACATCTCACTTCTTTTATTGATGCAAAAATTGATAATGGACATATGGATACAATTGAATATGTTATTTATGATACTATGTTTGAACTCTAAAATGGTTATGAAGACCGTGTTGAGCTCAATTCTAAATATTATGGTAACATATATCCTAGTGATCTTACTAATGTAGATCCTAAGAAAGTAGAAACCCTTTCCAAATATAGTTAATGAATTAGTAAAAATCTAAGGTAATAGATGATATTTTGATAGCTCTCTTTAAAAATTACAAATACAAAGGAAGCTAAGGAAACCACCCAAGGAATCACATGATGAGTCTTTGGTGATAGTAATCAACCTTCTATATGTTCACATCCTACACTAGATGATTAGAGAAAATTTTAGATATCACTTTTATTCATGTGTCTACACATATGACTACAACAAGTGATCCCCATATCTATCATACCTACTATGATGGGACCATAGTTTACTCCTCATATATATATGGGTATTTCTACACAACATATGTAATATTTTGTGTCTTCTAAACATATACCCCATGTAACACCATATATTTCTAAATATATCTATACATACAACTACCAATCCTAGGAACCATATTTTTATGCAACATATCTTAGATCTTTAATCCCATGTTACTCCAATGTAACAACAATATGATAGATCAGTCTATGCAACAAGATCTCAAGTGTTATTACACTCTATTTTGGCCCATAGATCTCTAACCATATACTACCTGTATGGTTTTTGTGCCTAACATTATGCCATTCAATATTAAAGATGATCAAAAATAACATCTTATAGCCTTTTTATGCAATATGCTTAGATTTTTCAACTAAGGATAGTTTGCTTATATTTTTCCTAGGATCCCTAAGGAATATGCCATGAGATGGTTTTACACCCTTCTTCTTCATTCAATATGTGCTTTTAATCCTTTAATTGTTTATTTCTTAGCTCAATTTTCTATTAACAATAGTAAAAAGGTATCCCATTCTTATATTGCACAATAAAACAAGGACTGATGAACCCAACAATGATTTTGTGCTTCTCTATAAGACCATGCCTTCAAAAATGAAAAATCATATGGCTAACAAATTAAAATATATCACCGATGGGGTGGGAGTGGTGCGGTCAAGTCACATGGTTGTGTGCTTGCCCACCCGGTTTCAAATCCCCCCGAGGCACGATCCTCCTCGGAGGTGGTTTCGCCGCTAGAGGCGGCATCTCTGCTCATGCTGACACTGGTGTTTACTCCTCACTGCTGACGCTGGTGGCTGCTCCTCTCATTGTCAATCGCTGGTGGCTCCTTCTCCTCTCGCTGCTGACGCTGGTGGCTGCTCCGCTCACGGTTGCTGCTCCTCTCGCTGCGGTCGTGGCTGCTCCTCTCGCTGCTGACACTTGTGGCTGCTCCGCTTGCTGCTGATACTGGTGGCTGCTCCTCTCGCTGCCGACGCTGGTAGCTGTTCTAAGTTGTCCCACTCGCTGCGGTCGTGTCGACGGTCGCTGCATCTTCACTTCGGTTTCATGGTTGCTTCAATTGGGTTCCTAATAAGTGGTCCCCTTCATTGTAACCAGGTTGTGGATCCTCTCTAAAATCCTCATGTGTACAAGGATGTGGGTCCTTTCAAACACCCTCAATTTACCCTCAATCCAAAAATAAATTAAAATATATCAATTAACACATCCTACTTCAACACATTCATGATTCCATTATATTTGTAGACACAAAATCACACACTTTGGGTAATTATCTAGTCCTAATTGCATACTACTATTCATATGATTCCTATGTAAGAAAATTACTAATTAACCCATGTCTTTGGCCATCTTTTCTTTATTTCTATTGCCACTTTTGGTCTTACACTCTTTCTATCTCAGTCTGTCTTTTCATACTTTGGCATTTCTCATCCCTGGACACCAAAGATTAGGCACACCCATCCCCTATAGGTGCTTCGACATCTTGCATGTTTATTTTGTTCCTAATTACCCTGATACTTTCGATACCCCAATAGGGTTCCTTCCTATTTTTCAATCTTGGGCCTTGGAAACCCTAGGTTTTACTAGTGTAAGGGTTACTTCCCTTTGGGTATGCAATCTTATTAGTCCTTATACCCCCTTTGAATTCTATCCATTGTGTGTTGGTCTTAGTGTGTCTCTTACTCGTTGCCTTGATACCCTAGTTGAATGGATGATGTTAGTGCATGTTGTCTAGACACATTTTTTCCGTCATACATCCTTGGTGAACCCTGGTGTGAACCTTATTTTGTACCTTCCAATCGGGGATAATTTTAGTCGCGAATATTTATAATATGGAGAAAATTTCATTTTAGGAAAATTTGAAAAGACAATTTTTTTGGAGCATGTCAGTGTTATGTTCGCCTAAAATTTATAGTATATTTTTTTGTAGGGGTTGGCTTTGCCTACATTTGAAAACATCTCCTATAAAAACCTAGGTGATTTGCCGAGTAGTATACTACTAATTAACTACTAGTTGAGGATCGACATATCAAAATCCGTGAACTTACGTACTCTAAGCAATAGTGCAAAGCGCATACCTATTTTGAAGTTTGCGGTCGGGAGACAAGTTCTATTTATTGATGCGCGATAGGAGCTTTCACTAATGCTTGAAAAGGTTTTTTTGTTGGTGTACGACATCGCTACTAGTGATGCATAACAAGAATCTTATTGATGCATGAGAAAATATTTCTATGACCCGTGACAAGGATATTCTGTTCACGAGAGATTTAAATTTTCCATTTGTGTGACATTATGTTTGCTATCATGTGAAAAAACCTTGTTTTTACATATCTTGAAAATGAAATGTTCTTTCACGCGAAAATGTTGCACACAAAACCCAGAAAATTTTCCTGTTTCGCGAAAGTGGTTCTAGGCATATTCGCCAGGGATTTCCCACCTTAGATTTCCCATAGGTATCTTAAAATAAACCCTGTTTCCAATCAATCACAGATTGCTAAAAACATCCAATTTCAGTTTTATCTCATTTTAGCCCTTAAAAATACAAAGTAAAACCTTAAAAATCAATTTTGCGACACTATCAAACCCTGTGTAAAATCTGTGTAGGGTCGATTGTGTGTGTCTTATTCTATTTTCCTTCCTAACACTATCAACCCCTGTGTAAAATCTATGCGGGGATGATAGTGGTGTGCATGGAGGGTGGCACCACTATTTATAGTTGGAAAAATGATAAATTGAGGGTTTAGATTGATCCATTTAGGATATGGATCAATGGTGTAGGATGCATGAGAATGGAGAAATCTTTAGAATTAGAAAATTATAGAGATTGGAAGAACTCTCCGTTGAATTAAAAATTCAATAGATGGAGGAAAATATTTAAATATTTGAATATAGAAGAGGAAAATAGTAGAGGCTTCTAGAAATAGAAGGCTCTAGATTTAGAGGATCATTTAGCTTGGGATTATGTGATATTAATTGTGTTTAGTGGGTTGATTGGATGGAGAAGCTAGGTGTAGAGTAGGCATAAAGAAGGTGGTATATAGGTGGTAATTTAATACTCCTAGAAATATTTAATATATATTAGTTAGTGGGTTTTGAAATATTAATGATGTATTGATATGACTAAGGGTTGGATAGGATTTTGGTATGAATAATGGAAATAGTTGGAATATGAGTAAATATAATAATTAATTAATTAATTAATTATTATATGGTTAGTGATCCAATCACCCTATTATTTGGTTGGAGGTCAGCCATACACATTAGAGCAATATAGGCTAGATCGGGTATTGTAACAGATTTGGTGTTATACAAGATATTCTTCTAAGCCAAAATATATTTACATGTACCATAAGAGAGATAAAGGACTAGGGTGCGGTGATTCTTATAGTTCTAGTGAGAGATATTTTTGATGATGTATAGGTTGTCCCATGGGATCCACTACTAGCAGTGAGAGGATTTAGGGACCGTGTAGGGATATACAGAGGGGTGCGTAGGTATTAGACCGACTAGATTGACAAGACCTCTTGGTGGGATGAGGTTTATGCTTGGTCACCAATAGGTGTTCAAGGGCATGCCACATGGACATGCATTGGTTATACAAAGACCACATGTACAAGTGGAGGAGGAGGCACAGAGAGGGCACCACCTATTATTGTATTGGGTGGTGCTCCGAGTCCTAGCATTATGGTTCCTTTATCAAAGACATAGCCCGAAGAGGTAGGATGTAGACATGTTATAGGTGGATGGTGCTACAGGATGGTATAGAGAGTCATACCACCAAAAGCAGATGTACTAGAGTTGTTTGGTACAAAAGGGTCAAGATCTGGGGTGTATATGGAGTAGGGGATACAAGTGTCAATTTATAGGCATGAATAGACATATTGGAGATAGAGGCTTATGCATGGTCCGTAGAGATAAAGCAGGATCGCAAGTTAGAGGTACATCTCACATGAGATATGTATGATACTTGAGATGAGTAGTGAGTGTGCTGAAATTGGTGGTAAGACATAGGGAGGATGATATTTCGATTACTGGGGGAGTTGTCATGGATAGAGTAGGCGGCGGAGCAATTGAGAGAGGAGAGAGATTAGGCCTTGTGGCACCGGGATAGATATCGTTGTTAGTGGGATACATATAGAGTGAGATATAGCCCATTAGATGTAGTATTAGGGAGTGAGACATAGGGTGCATCTCAAGGAGAAGGAGCAATGACAACCCGAGTACATTATAGAAATCAAGACGGATGGGTCCCCCGATATAGTATCAAGATGTGATGGAGGAGATGAGGTATTACAAGGGCATTTTGGCCCATGAGCTATTAAATATAAGGTGTTATGAATAGCATCTCGGGCTGCAGAGATCTAGACAATGATCAAGACAACCCACAACCTCTGCGGGAGTACTAGGAGTGTGTTACAAAATCTGCCGGGTGGAAAAAGAAAGGATACCGGTAGCTCAAAACAGTGATGAGCACCATTTTTGTAGATGTACACATATTATGGATGCATTACTCCATGTGTATTTTATTGGATATTCAATGATGACCTAGCATGGTCATATTTTTTATGTATATATATGGATGATTCGTGATGTATGATTATTATTTTTGGATGAGGTGCATTAATGACGATGAGGTATTATTCCATGTATATGTTATGTGATATTTTATGATGACCAACATAGTCATTTTTTTGATGAATATGTATGGATGATTCATGATGTATGACGTATTTCTTGTTGAGGTACTGATATTTTTGTGTCATGTTGTTGTTTTGATGATATTGATGATACAAGTTTATGATGTTGTTGTTTATTGATGAGACGATGTGATTTTGTTTTGTGTTGATGATATGGTAATAATGTTATGGATGCTATGATGATTTTTTCCTTTATTTTTTTGTGACGATGACAATGTATGATGATGATTTGGTATTTACCATGATGATTATGTATAGACAAATGTGATGTGATGATAGTTTGTTTTATTCATATTTAGATGATGTGATTGATGATCTATGGTTATGGTGACATATTATGTTGATGATGATGATGTTATTAATGAGATAATGTTATGTTATTTTTAATGGTATATGATGATGATGTTATAGATGTGATGATGATTAGTTACATTGCTTTTGTGGTTAAGATGACATATTATGTGTAAGATGTTATTTTTGTTAACTTATTATATCGATGGATATGATTAGTGATATAGTGATGATAATGTAGTTAGTGATGTTTGTTTATGAGGGGGAGTATTTGTTATTGATGAGTTGATATTGTTAGATGACTTCGGTTGATTGATGATGGATATAGATGGGATTATGGTTTACGTCATAGATTTTGATGTTTGGATAAATGGATGTATGTTGATAGTTAGATGTTAACGTATTTGTTATGTTATAGATGTAATGTTGGTATTTACATATGGGATGGATGTTAAATGTTTTCAAATTTGTACAAATATTTACAACATAACCATTGTGTTAAACTTGGCGAGGAGATAACATAGAGAAAGGGGAGTGATTGTGGAAGGGAACGAGTAACAATAGGAGGTAAATGGGGGATGGAGAGAAATGAAGGCCTTAGGATCTTACAAGGGTTGAATTTCTTGGCATTTGACTTAGGTTCCCTTGAAATTTGTTTCCCAAGATATGATCGTGGACAATGCATCATTTGGCTAAGATCAGGATATGTATTCCTAATCATGACATATCCTTTGCTTCTTAGGGAGATCAGAAGAAGTTTGGATGTAGGAACATAGGATATGAATAGGGATGAAAACATGAGCAGGTATGAAAGGGTGTTTCGTGTGTGTCATAGAGTGCTAGTATACATAGGACCTGATTTACCATAATGCCAAAACTAGTTTTCACTATAGTACTTTCCCAAGGCACCACCAAAGTGGTTTTCACCTTTGGATGGATTTTTATTTATTTATTATTATTATTTTGAGTAATGGTTACTTAGGCATAAAAGCGTCAAAGATGCATGATATTCATGGGCTTGTCCAACTCATACCCATCCATAGTAGCAAGCTTATAAGCACATGAGCCGAATTTGGCTATAACGACATAGGGTCCAAAGCCAGTTAAGTTCAAATTTTCCCTTCTTTTCTCGATTATAATTGGTGTTATGTTGATTTTCTTTGAGGACTAGGTCACCAACATCAAAATCGCGATCTTTATGCACTTACTATAATGTCTGTGGAGGAGGTTTTGGTAGGATTTTAGATAGTCTAAGGCTTGAAGGAATTTCTCATACAAGAGTTTGAGTTATTGAAGGCGATGGAAGTGATAGTATTCATCATCAATGAGGTGTTTGAGGGAAATTCGTAAAGATGGGAGCTCGATCTCAATAGGAAGGATTGCTTTGGTGCCAAAAACAAGGGAGTATAGAGTGGATCTGTGAGAGTGTGAATGGAGGTACGATAGGCCCCCAAGGATAAATATATTTGCATGTGACAATATTATCCTACTTGACTCCCAATTTTTGCAAGGATATGATTTAGTGTTTTTTTAGATGCTTCCAAGCTGCCATTTCCTTGTGGATAATAGGGGTGGAAAATTTGAGTTTAATGTGGAATTGGTCACATAGTTCACAAAATTCCCAAATTTTAAAGGATTTTCCATTGTCTGTGATGAGAGAAGATGGAATATCATAGTAGAAAATGATGTGGTTAAGGATGAATTTAGATATTTGTTTTCCAGTAACATAGGTGAGCAGGATTGCTTGACCCATTTATGAAGTATTTCAGTAAAGCAGTTGATAATAAAATTGTGACCATCGAAGAAGTGGGATTTAATTTTCCCATGAGATCAAGACCCCAGGTAGAAAAGGGCCATGGGGTAGTGATGGGTTGCAAGGCTTGGGATGACGCATGGATGAGGTTGGCATGCTTTTGACATGGGACACATTTACGGACATATGAACATGCATATTTTTCCATGATGGGATAATAATAACTGGTTTGTAGAAGTTTCTTAGCTAGGGCCATACCATTGGTGTGAGCACCACAAATTCCCGCGTGGACTTCCTTAAGTGTTGATTTGTCCTCTTGGGAATTTAGGAATCGTAACAGAGTTCCATAAAAGCTTCTACGATATAGGGTATCACCAAGGATAGTGAATCGAGAGGCTCATTGGATAAAGGATTTATGATGGCTGCAAGGGAGGTTATGTGGGAGGATGTGGTCATGGAGGTAGGTATAGATATCATGGTACTAGGGAGAGTTGGGACCAACAATATCACATACCATCTCAAACTCAGAACATCATAAGTTGGGACCATTAGCTATTCAACCAAGAATTGAGAATTAGGGGCATTTGAAGGCATATCCAATAGAGAACTAATGGTGGCCATTACATTTGCTGATTTATTGCTTGTACGAGGAACCCGCTGAATCGAATATCTTTGGAAGTAGGACTTGAAACTTTTGACCATTCATTTATAGGGAACTAATTTGTTGTCCTTGGTAGCATATTCATCATTGACTTGTTTAATTATTAACTATGAATCACCAAAGACATTGATATTTTTGATATTCCATTGAATGGCCATTTTTAAACCGGCAATGAGTGCTTCATATTCAACTATGTTGTTAGTGCAAGGAAAATTGAGCTGGAAAGCTTTAGAAATTATATCTCCTTGAGGATTGATAAATATAATTCTTGCTCCTAAGCCGTCATTTGTGAAAGATCCATTTAAGTATAATGTCCGTTATTTTATTTTGCAATGGTACATATGGATTCATCTGGAAACCAAGTGGTGAGTGGTGTAGAATTAGGAACTGGAGCTTCTGCTAATTGGTCACTAGAACTTGTCCTTTGATATATTTTTTATTAACATATTCAATGTTGAATTCACTCAAGAGCATGATCCATTTAGCCATTCACCCTATTAAATTTGATTTAGAGAGTAGGTATTTGAGTGGATTGACCTTAGATATGAACTTGAATGTATTATTAAGCATGTAATGTCATAGTTTTTGAGAAGGAAAAAAACAACAAAGCATGATTTTTCCATAGGAGTGTAATTAAGCTCATAAGAAATTAGTGTTTGGCTTAAATAATAAATGGCATGTTCTTTTCCATGGATATCATGTTGCACTAGGAGAGCTCCCAAGGCATGTTGTGTAGCTAAAATGTATAAAAGAAGAGGCATTCCCAGAGTAGGAGGTACTAACACTAGAGGGTGCAGTAGATATTCCTTGAGCTTGTCAAAGGAGGCCTGACATTCCTCGTTCTAATGAAATTCTGTTCCTTTCTTGAGTAGGTGATGAAATGGATGGAATTTATCAGCAAGTTGTGTAATAAATCTTTTGATGGCTTGTATTTTACCCTATAGGCTTCTTAGTTGTTTTAGATTTTTGGGCAGAGGAATTTCAACAACAAAATTAACTTTATCTCGGGTCTATTTTGATTATGTGTCTTGAGACAAGTAAAGCCAAGGAACTTTCTAGATGTGACGCCGAAAACAAATTTCTTGGGATTGAGGAGAACCTTGTATTCCCGAGTTTTTCGAAGATGCAGCGAAGAACCATGGGATGTTCCTCACGGGTTTTAGATTTTCCCAAAATGTCATCGATGTAATCTTCAATGATTTCATGCATCATATCATGGAAAATAACATTCATGACATGTTGATAGGTGGATCTAGTGTTTTTGAGTCCAAAGGGCATGACTTGATAGCAAAATGTGCCCCAAGGCATTGTAGAAGTTGTTTTATGTTGATCTTCTTCTACAATTTTAATTTGATTTATAGCCAAAGTAAATGTCCATGAGGACAACATCTCATGCCCTGCTATAGATTTGACAATCATATCAATGTTGGGTAATAGGAAATCATCCTTAGGGAAAGCTTTACTAATATTACAAAATTCAGTACAAATGCGATTGCCCCCAGTTTTTTTGCCTACTAGGACAATATTGGAGATCCGGTTAGAATAATCAATGGGTCGGATGAAAACGATGTCTAGTAGCTTTTTAAATTATTAGTTGACAACCAACGTGACTTTTGAATGCATTTTTTGGAGCTTTTTTTGACCGGTTTAGCATCTTTACGCACTACAAGATTGTGGACTACTAGGGAAGGATCAAGGCCATGCATATCCGCATAAGACCATGTGAATACTTCCAATAATTCTTGTAGGAGTGTCGTAAAGATGACATGTTCATTTACTAAAAAGGATGTCCCCATTTTAAGGATCTTGGGATCTTCCTTCGTGATGATGTTAATGTCAATGGTTTCCTCAATTAATGACGATGATCCTTCTTACAACGTTTTAGGAGTCGGAAAAAAATTATCTATAACCGGATTGTGTTCGGGATGTGGGAAATATTGGAGTAATTAAGTGAGGGGATCCTCCTCATCAAGATGACAAGAGGATTTGGGATGAGGGATATTAGAGTGGGATTGAATAGAGAGGGGGGACTCTTGTTCACCAAAGTAGGCATCATCATTTAAACATATTTGGAAACCTTTTTTATGATCTCCAGTAGGTATATTATCTTGAGTTCCCATGAACTCAAGAATTTCTTCATTGTTTTGAAATGAGTCAAGAGGGGCATGCTCTAATTTTTGGTCCCATTGAATGAGTTGTGGATAAGTGAGAGTGATATTGATGGCGAGAACAACAATATCATGGAAAAGGTTAGTAGCAGAGAGGTCTTCATATCGGCTACAGATGAAACTTATTTCAATATTGTTTATGGCATCCTCAACCATGTTGGAAGTATCACTAAGGTCATCATGAATACTTTCACTAGGTGGTTGGTATCTAGTTCCAGGGCCATTGAGGTTGTGGAGAATGGCTGGAGGTTCTGGGGATGCCTTGTTCGTTGTGGCCTAGTCCTCATCCAAAATAACCCATGTGGGCCATCATCCTTTTAGGAATAAGATATTCATAGTTAGAAAAAAAGGACGGTATAGAATCAACAAGTGAGCCATGTGGTATCGAGTGCTCAAGGTACTCATTAGAAAGGTACCCAAAATAGATAAAAGTGGATGAGCCTAATAAATATTTTTGCCTTTTTTTTTTACAGATACCAAGCTTGCCATGCTTTGTTTGGGTGATAGTGGTAGCTAGTCAATGCTGAAAGTTTGATATTCTCCACACCCTATCAATTTCAACTTAAGTGGTGGAGTGGGTAAAAGGGGAGTGGATATGGATGGAGTGGGTAAGAGAGGAGTGGATGATATGGATGGAAGATTATCGGTGAAACATAAAAAGTGGTGGATGATGATGGCGGTTATGATTGTCAGACGGGTTCGATGAATAGGACAATATGGTTCCCAATTAATTTATACTTCGATTGCTTGAAAATATTGGAAAGGTTGAGGATCACCATGGATGGTGACTTCTATGCCAGCATGCTCGAATTTGAGACATTGATGCAGTGTAGATGGTACGACATGCATTTCATGGATCCACGGTTGGCCAATCAATAAATTATATGGGAATTTTATATCCATGACGTGTACTAGGGTGGGGAGCACAAAATTCTTGACATTGATAGGAAAATGTATAGTGCCCACTAATTTATGCTCAGTATTATCATATGCATTGATGGTAGTGATATATTACTTGAGATATAACTCATTGTACTCGATTTTTGGACAAGAGATAATGTATAAAGATTAAGTACAGACCCATTATCCACTAATAGGTGTTTAACACATATATGTTCAATATGAAATTTAATATATAGAGGAAGATTGTGTGTGGGGCCTTGTAGTGGTAAGTCTTGTTGAGTGAAGGTGAGTGGAAGTGTTGGATAGGGATAGAGATGGGCGACGAGGGCTTGGAATTGTGTGGGATTGATATCATTTGGAACTCACGTTTATTGGAGGGTGTAATAAATGATATCTTTGTGGATGGAGGATGTTTTGAGAAGATCCATAATAGATATTTGTGGGTTTCTTCTCAATTTGTTCAATGATATTATATTGAGCTTGTGGTATGGGATTAGAGGAGGATGGGCGCTCCTTGGACCACTACATGGATCCTTTGAGTGGTGACAGCACACTGGGAGTTATGTGAGGGGCATTTGATTTTAATAGTAGCTACTTGGTGTGGGAAATGGTGAATGTGGCCAACAAGTGACTCGTATTGGAATGGTACACAATGATAATTAATGTGGTTAGAATGATGATTGGATGATTGAGTTTGTTTCTAGAATTTTGTTGACCCTAGTTAGAAGCATGGGTCTGACCATGATTAGGAAGTGGATTTTGATAGATCCCAAGCTTCTGATTTTGAGAGGAAGTAGATGCATTGTCCTCAATTTCAATTTCACCTTGGTCAATTAGATCTTGGATATAATTCTTTAGTTTCATACACCTATTAGTGGCGTGACCCTTGATTTTATGGAATTTGCAATACTTGTTCTCCTTAAACCATGAGGGTTTATGTCAAGACTGTAGACACCCATAATTACACCCGAGCAATTTAAATACTTAAATTGCTCTAATTATCTCCTTTCCGCAAATTGGAAACATATCGTCAAAAGGCGCTCATCTTCTCTCTTATTGTCATTAATTAATTACAATACGCTAATTAATTAAGTCACCTATCCAACAAATACCCTAATTAACGACCTTCGTTAATAAATCCCCCTTCTATCTAGACTAATTAATTATTAATAATTAATTAGCTTCCCCTTTCATCTAATCAATAAATCAATATTTAATTGATTTAATCCCCTTCTATAGTCTAAATCATGCTAATATTCCTCTAAAAGCTTCTATAAGCTTGCACATCTATTAATTAAATCATCTTGATTAATTAATAGGCCCCCTTTATCCACATGAGTCACTAAAGGACAAACAAACCCTCCTAAAGTTAACTCAACCCTATCTAAACCCCCCTTATCCACAACTAACTCAACATCCCTATTATCCCACATGCAAAGGGATGTAGTGATTCCTTTATCCATTGGGCTATATAAAGAGCCCTCCTCCTACCTTTACACTTACACCTAAACTTCTTGAGAAGACAAAAGCAAAGCATATAACAAAATAGACTAAAATATTTCCTTTGTTTTCTTGAGAATTCACCATTTTGGAAGAGCTAAAGCCTCTTTTCTAGCCAAAGTGCTTAGGTCATATGGGAAGAGTCAAAAGGGTCTTGTAGCCCAATTTTGATAAGCTCCCATTCCTAGGTTCTTGGAATATCAAGAGCAACCAATTTGATTGCCATGGAGCTTACATAGGTCCATTTAATTTTGTTGTTAATTAAGAGAATAGAGGTTTTTAGACAATTAGCATGTTAGTTTCAAAGTTCTAATATAATAAATGTTAGTGTCTAACCTTGTTTAGTTCTTATCTTGATGGTGCTTTGGACTTTGCTTTAACTTTGTTGATTAAAAACTACTAGGTGTTAGTTTTTATTTTCATTAACTTAGCTTAAGCACGAAACTATGCACACATTTGGCATGCCCAGTGGGACCTAGTCCCTTGGCATTTTAGTTTAAATTCTATTGTTTTGGCTAACTTTTGATATGCACATGTAGTAATTAATGTCCATTTTCTTGGAATTTTTGCTAATATTATATGTGTAGGTTCTTGTTCATAGCCATCATTTTAATGGGTTGTTGCCATTTTTAAAACTAACTTGCTAAAATTTGAAGTATTGTGAGCTTTTTGTGTTTTTTTTTGTGTTTTGGTTGCAGGGGAGTGGCGCAGTGCACTAACAGGAGCACATGCACATTTATGGTGGGCGCAGCGCACCTGTTGGAATTTGAATCTCTATTTATTGACCTTGGTGCAAGTGCACTAACCCCAAACAGTGCACATACCCTAACTAGGGCACATGCATGTTAACCCAAGCACGTGAGCGTCATTTCATACTATACCTTCACTGCAACGCAAAACCTGTCAGACTAGCGCATACACCCTAACCCCGGTGCACATGCTTTTCTGGTGGTGCAGACACATTTCTGGTGGTTTAAGCATTCTTTTGGAATATGATATTCTTTTCATTAACAGTGGCGCACACACTTTTTGGTGGTGCATATGCTTTTCGGTGGTGCACACACTTTTCCGGTAGAGTAGATGCTCAAGCACGAATCTAATCCTATTTTTATCTAAGGTGGCGCATACGTCTTTCTGGTGGCACACATGTCTCTCGGGTGGCACAGTACACTGTAAGTTGGAAAAACATAGAGTGGCACATCTGCCCTAACCCATGCATAGACACCAAAATAGGGGTGCAGGTGTCTTTTTGTTTTCTTGAGATTAATGTGTTAGGGTGCTAACTTTATTGCAGGTTTTATCTAATTAAATACTCATTTTTACTGGGGTGTTTTACATGCTTTTACTTGATTAGATAAACTTTGCATGCTTGCTTACAAGAATAAGATCGCGTATGCTCTTCCCTCGCATCCCTTGGGGCAATCTTGGGAATCAGAAACGATTCTTAAGTCTTTTTGATGCTTTGAAATTGTTAGGAATATTTGAATTGGAATGGGTTAACTTGGTGTGTTTGAATTAAAGTATTTTTCCATTTGATATCTTCTTGGATTTTGGAAACATCACGTATGCTCTTCTCTTGTGTCCTTGGACGATCTTGAGAATCAGAAATGATGTTTACTCTTTTGATGGAAAACTACTAAACTCGTCGTGTAGGACCAAAACACCACGCTTGTCAAAGAAAAGAGGAATCAAAACAAAGTCAAAAACTACTAATACAATTGTCATACAGGTTGCCAAAAGGTGTTCAAGAAAACCACACCTAATTAAACAAGATAAAAATAACAACATATTCAAAACACTATATTGCAGGTTTTGGAAAAGGGTACGTCCTATCACTCAACTGGAACATAACCCCTTTGGCATAACACCTTAAGCTACAACAATGGGGGTGGTTCCAGGAACCCCAAAGTAGTCCACACAAGAGGGAACCTTGTGGAAAAAATGGGAAGTGCTCCACACTACCTACTTGACTAGTGATTCCTTTGTGAGATAGCATTACCGGTTGTCTATATGGCAACCCCAGTGATAGTACATGTAGATGCACTAGTTGCCTACTATTCTTAAAGGGGGTAAAGTAAAGCTAAGATACTCCCAAACTAGTTAGTGTGAATTTTTGGGTAAATCACGCTCGCTTAAGACAAATTTGTAACACCTAGGATGAGAGAACCACCTAGGAAGATATACTTTGACCAGGAGCCCACTTTGACCATTCTAAAATAGTGTTGAGTTGTGAACCATATTTTCATCACGAAACGTGTGACGCATTACTTTTGCTTAGTTTTTCACTTTCCTTAAGGTGAGGTGAAACTCTACCAAAGTGAAGCCAACATTTTCATCCCCATTTTTGATCTACTTCCTTCACATTCTTTTGACACTTTGTTGATCAAAAGAAAGGTGATTACCTTTGTGTTACCAATCGATTGTTTCTGCCACTTTTTTGTCCGTTTACGCCCATCCATGTTTGCGGTTGGGTAAGTTAAACGTCTAAAGTGTGCGGAGGTGTATTCATATCATTGGTGGCCTTTGTGATCTTGATACCCATGTCAGGATCATCATTGTAGTTAGGCGTGGTTCTTCATCTTGAACTTCCTTAGAAAGGTTACCTTGTTTGTATCGTATCACTACAATTTTGGTATTTACGTCTTGTTTCTTGTGAACTTGACCTAAATATCTATATTGTAAGGTTACACTACACACATTTTAAAAATTCCTAGTTATACTCTAAGCTTTTAGTTTGAATCTATTATTACCTTGATTTTGAAGAGTGCTACGTGTTACCACTTGTGCGTGTTGTATCAATATCATCTTGATATCAATACCTTACTTTCTCGCAAAGTTTGGTTAACATATCTTGGTGACATTGTTGTGTCACTCACAAATTGTAACTAGCACTTTTTGGGATATAGGTCTTAATCGAATTTGAGCTCACTTCTAGTATACCTAGTTAGGAGGTCACATTAACTTCTTGTAGTTACTTACGTTTTGTTCATTCTTTTGAACTTGGCATAAGTGAGAACATCTTGTTAATTATCTTGCGATACCAAACTACTTTGTTGAAACACAGTCTAGGAAGTACTTCATTCATTTGATAGGCTTAGATACCAAACATTTGTGTCACTGTTGATTTATCACTCTATCACATTGGTATTCTCACATTGTTATTCATTCATATTCTTGGCATTCATCTTGCATTTCACTTAAGTGTGGTCAAAAAATTTTAAACACATTTACAACTTACCTTAGTGAAACTATCACAGATCATGGCTCCCAAAACATGATTAGGATTTAAGAAACAAACATACGAGGAACAAGCGTAGGCTTGGGAAGCCTCAAACAGACAAGGGTCAAACCCTTTCATTGGACATGATCTAGGGCCTCTATTTTCCGTGGAAAAAGAGATAGAAGATATGGTCGATCATAGTGGTGATGAATTAGAATCCCCACACACAGAGTTTGAATTTGACCCTACTTTATTAGATGAGTTTATTTTTAGAAATAAGGATAGGGTGCTAGCATGGGTTGTGGAATTAGGGGCCAAAATGCCCACTGAAAATGAGACAATCCCACCTACGAACAACGCTAACGAAGAAGAGCAACCCCTTATCAACATGGAGGATATTTTGACACATGGACATGCTTCTACCTCCAACGCAGGAAATGATAAAGTAGTGGGACATAGAATACCCTTTATCAAAGTGCCACGTAAAAATAGGTTAGGACATGAGAATGTTGAAGAACCTCCACAATACGAGGAAGAGGAGGAACCTTTAGAAGAAGAAACCACCATTCAACAATAGATTAGTACCCTAAGCCAAAAATTAGCTTTGCTAACCTCTCATGTACAAAAGGAAGCAAGAAAAAACATTCAAAATTCAAGGCCTAAGGTCAAGATCAGTGAACTCCATAGAGAAAATCAAGGAGAAGACGATATGGGGTATCATCGAGTATATATCCCCGCTTCTCCCACTAAAGAACAATTGCTCGCATAAGAGGTATAGTCTATGAAAGCAACACTCGCAAGCCTTCAAGAGAGCAATATGGGGAGCATTAGAAAGTATCAATATGAAGAATTATGTCCCTATCCTTTTGACAAGACTATGACCCTTCAACCTTTTCCTAAGAAATTCGACAAATATAAAGGGAAGGGAGATCCAAGGGATCATGTCAAAGATTTATATATGGCATGTCAAGAGGTGCCCTTTTCTCACTACAGAGCTCTCAATAGTTTTACACATAAGGGCACATATGCATGTCCCTCTGCCAATATAGTGGTCCCTCTCCAATCTAAGGCCATGGAATCTCAGATAGATTCAGATTCTCTCAGTTCTTGTGCCCATGGTGTGTCTACATCAACCTCTCCTTTTGATTCATGGGAGATGAAGGTTCTAGAATACGACTGTGGAGAATATAATGTGCAACAAGCCCTCTTGGTTTTAGACCTCTCATTGTCACCCAAGACTAGAGGTCGACCCAACTATCACTTTAGAAGACCTAGAAATGAACGCACTATTGGGTCATTCTTACCTGGAGGCTTGTTGGCTGAAGAAAAATTATTAGACCCACCTACAACTTGGGTCCCAAAGGATACTCAGCCAACCTGTTATCAAACCCCTGAATATGAGAAATCCAAGTAAAATGATGTTCTCCATGGGCTACAAGGGTCTAGGATGCAGAAGAAATGAGCAAGGACAATGAGAACCATTACCTATCCCGCATTTTAAAATAGAAAGATACGACATTGGAATTCTCCCTTATGGGCACACCCCAATGATCAAGATGCTACTTGCTCTAAACATGAGGATAGTTCTGACTATCTAGACAAGCGATACAGATTCCCATTGTAGCCAATATGAGGATCTTTCCTCCACAAACCTATTCATGAATACCGCTGTCCTAACCATAACCCCCACGGAACCAACCCTTGACCTTGTTTACCCTTCCCTTGTTGAATGGGACCAACAACGTCATATGTCACTAGATCTATTTGAGAATGATGAAGCTATCACATAGTTCATGGGCATTCGAGATACAATTCCCATTAGAGACCAAAAAAGGGCCTCTATATTGAATTGGATACCTACGCCTACTTCGGTGAGGAGGCTGAGCTTTGTGGTCAGGAAAAATTAAGAAAAGGTAAGGGAAAAAATTCCAACGTAAAGCCTCAGCAAAAATCAAAGTCCAAGTCGCATAGTGAAAACCTCTTTGAGGCACTAGCCGACAAACAGGTGCAAAAATCAAAGGACAATAAAAGTGACCATGCTAAGGATGAAAATATCATGGAGACATCCTTGGACGAAGATCTCAACCTTCCTCCCGATCCTATGCATATGGAGGACTTGTCAAAATTGCTAGTAGAGGAAACTATCGATGTCAACATTGGTACAAAAGAGGACCCAAAAATAGTCAAATTGGGAGCATCACTCTTGGCACGGGAACAAAAACATTCACTATGCTACTACGGGAGTTTATAGATGTATTCGCATGGTCCTATAAGGACATGCCAGGCTTAGATCCAACTTTGGTCGTGCACAACTTAGTTGTACATGCAGATGCAAAGCCTATTAAACAGAAGCTCAGAAAGATGCACCCAAGGGTGGCCCTACTGGTTAAAGAAGAATTAGAAAGATTTCTTGCAGTAGGATTCATTCGGCCTATTGATTATTCTGAATGGATATCCAACATCGTCCCTATCTAGAAGAATCCCGTCGGGATCAGAATTTGCACGGATTTTAGAGACATTAATAAAGCTTTCCCTAAGGATGATTTTCCACTACCAAATATTGATATGCTTGTGGATTAAACAACAGGATATGAGATGCTATCTCTTATGGATGGCTTTTCAGGATACAACCAAATCAAAATAGCTAATGAAGATCAAAGCACAAGACGGCTTTTACAACTCCTTGGGGTACTTTTCATTATCGTGTAATGTCGTTTGGGCTTAAAAATGCGGAGCTACTTATCAAAGGGCAATGACAATAATTTTCTATGATATGATCCATGATATCATGGAAGACTATGTAGATGACATCCTTGGAAAATCTAAGACAAGAGAGGATCACCCTGTTATTTTGCGGCATATCTTTGAGCACACTGCGAGAGTATAAAGTCCATTGAACCCAAAGAAATGTGTGTTTGGCATGCTATCGGGAAATTTTTGGGTTTCATTGTATCAAGAAGGGGAATTGAGGTAGACCTTGCTAAAGTATCTATTATTACTAAGATGCCTCCTCCTAAGAACATTAAGCAACTATGTAGCTTGCAAGGAAAAATACAGGCTATTCGCCGCTTCATCTCCTAGCTTGCAGATAAGTGTCATTCGTTCACCCACCTACTTAAAAAGGATGTCGCCTTCATTTGGGGACCAAAGCAGCAGCAGGCCTTTGCCTTGCTTAAACAATACTTGGCCAATCTACCTATCCTCATGCCTCCAACTCCTAGTGAGCCACTCCGCTTTATATCTCTACTACTCAATTTTCTATTGGTGCGTTGCTCACCCAATACGACCTTGGTCACAAAGAAAAAGTGGTGTACTACCTCTAGTCACACTCTCATTGCTTATGAGCTCAACTATCCCCAAATTGAAAAATCTTGTTTGGTTGTTGTCTTTACTTTTCAAAAACTTCACCATTATCTATTGAATACCAAAACCAAGCTTATATCTAAAGTGGACCCACTCAAGTACTTGTTATCAAAACCCGCCCTCATTGGATCATTCTACTAAGTGAATTTGACATAGATTTTGTGCATCGAAAGTCGGTTAAGGGACAAGTGCTCGTAGATCAATCAATGAAGCACCTTTGTAAGGCATCTGAACCTTTGAATCTGGATTTGCCAAATGCCTCATTATTATACATTGAAGAATCTATCGTATGCCAGATACACTTTGATGGGTCCTTTACTTTTTATGGTTCAGGAGCAGGTGTGGTCCTCATTACTCCTTCTGAAATCCCTATACCACAGGATTTTCACCTAGCTTTTCCTTGCACAAACAATATCGCAGAGTATGAGGCACTTATTGTAGGGATGAAACTTGTTATCAAATGGGACATCCATCATGTCAAGGTTGTGGGTGATTCTCAGTTAATTATCAAGCAAGTTAATGATGAATACAAGGTTAAGGATGAAAATCTCATACCTTACAAAAATTTGGTAGAAACTCTAAAAGATTACTTTGTGTGCATCACATTTTAATAAATCCCAAGAGCATAAAACATATTGGCAGATGCTATGGCGAAAATGGGTTCTATGCTTCGTATTCTGCCAGGGAATAATGACATGTCATTCTTTGTGGAAAATTTATGTTAGCCCACGTACGACATGCTAGAATCCTATCTAGCTTGTGATGTTGTTGGTCCTAATTCCCCATGGTATGAGCCCATCTTTACCTATCTCAAAGACAACACGTTCCCTCCTAACATCTCCCATTCCGAGAAACAAATCCTAATTCACCAAATAGCCCACTATACCCTTTTAGGAGGTACACTTTATTATCGTGGCTACGATGGGAATTTGTTACGTTGTCTCGATATGACAGAGTTGATCCAAGTGATCAAAGAAGTACATGAAGGGGTGTGCAGAGCACATACTAATGGAATGGTTTTGGCCAAGAAATTGTTAAGAGTAGGCTACTATTGGCCTACCATGGAAACTAAATGTTGCAACTATGTCAGAAAATGTGTACTTTTTCAGAAGTATGGAAATTTCATCCATGCTCCATCACAGCCATTGCAACCCATCACTACCCCATGGCCATTTTCTAAATGGGGACTTGACTTGATAGGGAAGCTTACCCCTACCTCATCTGATGGCCATACCCACATCATCATGGCTACTGAATACTTTACCAAGTGGGTGGAGGTTGTCCCTTTAACCTATGTAATAGGAGCTCAGATTTCCAAATTCATCATGAATCATATCATTTTCCAGTATGACATTCTGCAGCCATTTTTACTGATAATGGAAAGTCATTCAAGAATAAAATTGTAAAAGGTCTCTCATTAGCCCAAATCAGTTAAAATGGTCTACACCATATTATCCCCAAGGTAATGGACAGGCCGAGGCCACAAATAAGACTTTGGTGTGAATAATGGAGAAAATGGTAAGTAAAACAGGTCGTAATTGGCATTTACAAATCCACCCAGCTCTTTGGGCTTATAGGACCTCTATTCGCACTCCTATGGGTACGATGCCATATTCTCTAGTATTTGGGATGGAATCTATCATCCCACTAGAAATTGAGCTTCCTTCCCTAAGAATCTCTCTTAGGGATTATCTAGATAAAGATGAAGATTACCGAGTAGCTAGACTAGCTGAGTTAGAGCTCCTAGATGAGAAGCACATCCGTGCCCTTAATCACCTCAAAGTGTATCAGAATGAGTCTCCAGAAATTACAACAAGCGAATCATACCTCGTCAATTTGAGGTTGGTGATTTAGTCATGAAGGAGAATCAGTTTAACACAAGGGCAGAACGAGAAAAGAAAGGAAAGTTTGAACCGCATTGGTTAGGACCCTATGTTATTGTGGCCAAGTATGGCACAAGGGCATACAAACTTGCTCACCCTAATGGTGATGAGCTCGTGAGCCCATGAATGCCATGCATCTTAAGTGGTTCTATGCTTAAACATGGCACAAAATCAGAAAAGCAAAAAAATAAAAACATGGTAAAATAATCAAAATACAAAAAAATCAAAAAAGAGAAAAAGAAAAAGAGAAAAATAGGTCATCCATAAGTGAAAACCACACAATTGTGGTGCTTTGGATAGGTCCTTGGGTGAAAACCAATTTCCGGCACCTTGGGAGGATTCATTATTCACAAGCATCTTGCATCTGAAGGGTATTTATACTTAGCCTAGGGCTAGTTCCACGTCTACTTCTGAGATTCCCTGTGGGCCCAATCTTGTCAAGCCTCGATCCGGCTTTGTCTCCTTTTATTCATTTGTGAGGGGCATAGTTTTGACCTATTCCCATCTTACGTTGGGGGCATTTCTATGACTTCACCTTCTTGTGTATAAGTGTGTGGCATCTACCTTGTATATTCCCATCTAACACTTTGGGGTATCCACACTTTCTTGGTTACTACGTGCGTAACCCTGGAAAATTGTTTCACAAAACACAAAAACAATAGAAAATTGTTTCACAAAACACAAAAACAATAGAAAATTATTTCGTAAAATGTAAAAAAATAGAAAATTGTTTCACAAAACATAAAAACAATAGAAAATTGTTTCACAAAATGCAAAAACAATAGAAAATTGTTTCACAAAACGCAAAAACAATAGAAAATCATTTCAAAAACGTAAAAACAATAGAAAATTGGTTCATAAAACAAAAGTGCTAAAACATTTACTTTAGTTTACTTGCATTGTCTTGTTTCTTTCTTTGCTTGTTTGCTTGTATAGTTGCTTCATGTTTGTACATTTGTGTTGTTTGTTGCTTGGGCATACTTTGTTAGGATTCATCTTTTCTTGATTGAATTAGATTTATTCTTTCTTGTTCATATTGAAGTGTGTTTTTGCATGTTGGTGAATCATGATACATTGTTGTATTTGTTCATTATGTTCTTTATGGGCATTTGATTGTGTTTGCTTGTTGCATGTGCATTGTTTTGTTATCACATCATCACATTACCGTCAATATCATCACATATAACATCATCTATACATCATATATCAAGAAAAAGATAAGTATACATCATACATGAATGCTAAGCTAATCATCACATATCGTATCATCAAATGGGGGCAAGAGGGATCGCAAATATCAAAATATATCCCCCACACCCATATCATCATATCATCCCGTCCACTAAATATGGAACATCATATAAGAAAATACATTTGGTATACTCTAACAAGATCTATCATCTAGTAATCAAAACACATGCGATACATCAATAAATCATGATACATATACATGTGAAATCAAATCATCTAACATCATAAACACAACTATCTACCCATGTGCACCATCGAAATAAAAATAATGTCCATCTCATAAACACATATGTCATGTCAAAAATGTCCATATAATACATGTGTGATGTATATGTCTAAAAATGATAGATATACATAACTGTTGTACATTAAAGAATAAATGCCTTCATCTGAGGTGTACAAAGGATGATACATATATCAAAGAATAAATGCCTTCATCAGAGGCATGTATCAACATTGCTATACATAAAAAATGATTTCATCTGAGGCATACAAAGGTGATACATCTATAAAATAATAAAGGCCTTCATCAAGAGGCATATATTTCACTAGAATATAATCAAGGATGACTCGAACCCTAAGAGGGGGTGGCTGGTATGTCTCATGATGGTGGTATAACGAGCACATCACTCGGTCACCCTGGCTATCCTCGTGGCTGCTCCACTAAGGCCTGAGGCCTCTCTTATCTGGTCCCTCTCTTTGGACTCTTTGGCTATAGGAGGGCCTTCACCACTCAGCTGGAACTACCTCAAAGTATAAGGACCTGTAATAAGAAGCTCTACCCTCTACTGTAGCTAGATCTCTATGTGTCTGGGCAGTCACCGTTGTACCATCTGTGCGTCGGTAAGATGTTATCTCTACCGAGACTCGGGAAAGCTTATCCTGGCACACTACATGCTCATCCCTCAGCCTATCTCGCTCAAGTATCATAGGTTGGAATTGGGCTTGTGTCGGCCATTATAGGTCTGTCACCTAGGCCATCTACGCGGCCATCTATCGTATTATGCTAAAAATACACAACACTATCACCTCCCTGGCCAACTTGAACCTGTGCCTGATCCCACTCGACTGTCACTACTATAATCTGAGCTCATTCTTGATCCCTCTTTGCCGTGACTAGGTCTCACTCGCTTAGTGCCTCTTTGTAAAATGGCTATCGTGTCGTGGAATTTGAGCCACCTGGGGCTGTCCTGTATCACTCTGGATGACTGTCCCTGCTCAAATACTCTGGGCCTGGAAGGTTGTATGGGTGGATGTCTTGGACCCTACGGCCCTAGGTCCTGTGCACTATGCGGTGCCCTGCTCATCATGGGGTAATCCATTGAATGGATCCTCTAGGTTGAGACTGTTACACCCTCTCTCTTCTCAACGCCATGCCAAATATCGTAGGTGGTCGGGTCCGCTGCCTAGGCCTCCTCCGGGATAGTTAGATGTTGGGTTAAGAAAATGGCATACCAAGTCCAATAAACCACGGTAGTCGGATCCATCGTCGTCATCTTTGGGTCCCATACGTGGGACCGCCTATAAGAAAATCACCCGGCTTGGGTCACTGTATGTGTGGCCCCATAGTCTGCCTCTCTGAGTCTCGGTGGGCATACCATATGTTTGGCTGTGGAACCCCCTATACCATACCGAGCATTCTTTGGCGGCACTGTCAACCCTGTATAAATTTATGATATAGCTACGATTGCAAGGATAAAATGCTCTACTGTGCACACACTAAGCTCTACGGCATCCTCTGGCCACTAAATGTGTATGTAGGGTCTCCATATGATGTCTCTCTCCGACAACTCATCGAACTCTCGCCGGTACCTGTATAGGCTGCCTAGGTGGCCTCATACATCACCACTTATTGATACTCATGCCATATAAGATGGTTCCTCTGGGTCTTGGACATGCAGAGTGCCCACAGGGCGTCCGATAGCAATGTGGTCCCACGACCAAATATGTAGTAATGAGGTTGGCCCCACTATCTTTTGACAATGGTAGGTGATCAGATGTAAATCCCAATAAAAGTGCGTCAATATGCATTGCCCCGTGAATAGCGCTCACCGCTGAAAATACCATGTACTAATGGTAGTAGCCCTCTTGGGAAAGATGTCCCTGTCTTATCAGTGAGAAAAAACCCACTGATAAGTGACATGATATATAGGGGCCCCGATGCAGTGTCAGGTTAGAAATATAATTGTGCAATGTGACACCATACCATCATCATGCGGTATGTTGTCTCTATCAAATAGGTCACTACAAGCTGCTCTAATCTGCCCTATATTAGAGGTGTACTCAATCAAAGAACCCATGATTGGCACGTGGAGAATCCACCATACATCCTCTAGGGTCATAGTCATCTCCCCAGTAGGAATTCTGAAACACTGGCTCTCGCTATGCCATCGCTCGGCTAGTGCAGTAAGTAAACCATGGTCTAAAATGATGGATGGCATATGAGCTATAAGGCCTAGCCCCACCACCTCAAGAAGTATGGCCATAGCACGCTAGTCTCGATGACGCATGCTCCCCTCCAACTTGGCGGTTTGGGAATGATGCTCTCATGTCTACAAAGATTTGGTAATTATCTCTGTAAAATTCAATCCACTCGTTAGTTACTAACATTTCTTCTAAAAAATTCTATCTATCATTTTTCTTTTAGGGTCAACCCAAAATCCTAAATTTTCTTCTAAGTGCCATCTTTCTACCATTTTCTTGTCTATCCTCCATCGGCCTAGGTGCTTATGCACCCTTTTCAGTGTGTGTGCCTCCCTTTTGGTGCCGACGTGTGCGCACAACTATCTTAGGGCACTTGCACTATCACTCGTGCGTCTGCGTGCCATTTTTGGTGTGTTGCCACTCTTTCGGTGCTTGCACCATCACTGTATCCGTGTGCGTGTGCGCATGCATACCCCTTTAGTATGTGTGCTACCCTTTTATTGCTTGTGCATGTGCACACATATGTGGCACATTTGCGTGCACGTGTGTGCGTTTGAGTGTACTTACGTGCGCGTGTAGGCACCCTAAGGTGTCTGCGCCCCCGATGAGGCACCTACGCCATGCGGGCACACCCAACATGGCTCCTAACCATAATTCCTAATTATAGGGCATTAATGACAAAATTGATGAAGAAGGTTCAGATACTCATAAAGGCGCCATCGTCGGCGTGCCATTGGTACCCTCGACCGTGTGTCTTCTGCCTTAATTGGTCCCGTGAGATCACCATCATTCTCATCGTTATCGAGCCTCGCGGTAAAAAATCAATAGTGGTCGGTAAAAATGAATTGGTTGCGGCGATTTATCCCCCGGTGGGGTATATCAGTGTTTTCCACCGCCGTGAGTGTCGGAGAGGTCCGTTTTGACCACCATTCTCTTCTTTGATCACCGTTGAATAATTATTTTAATTAAATAATTATTTTTCTCTTATTTTTCATCGTGTTGGCTCATTTTTCTTTGTCCAATACCCCTTTCTTCTCACTAGGACAAGTTTGATTGCTCCTAAGTAATTTTTCTTCTTATCCACACTCTCATAAATAATTATTTTATTAATTTTTTCACTACACAAGGACATGATTTGTTGTTTATTTCTTATTTCTTCCACATGGAGCATGTTTTGTTGTGCCTAGGCCCTTCATTCTATTTCTTCTCGCTTTCTTCTACCGTCCCATGCATCTCGGAATACGGAAAAACAATATATATATATATATATATATATATATATATATATATATATATCAATTCAAAAATTCAAAAATAGGGTAAATTTTTTCACAAAATCCTAAAAAGTAAAAAACCTACAAAAATAGGTAACCTACTTATTATGGCTGAAACTTGTGTCTTGCACATGGTATTCTCTCCATATCCTACTGGTTTGTTTCACATCTTCCCCGATTAATATGACTCGTGGATCACCGAATTCACAACCATTCACAAAGCTACCATTTGCTTTCTTAAATCGTACTCGGGGCACGTTTGTTGCTTGGTGTCGTTTCGTTGCACACAACAATTTTTACTTGGACCCAATGTCCATTATCATTTTCCTTGCATATATCCTTGCTCGGGGCATCATTTTTAACCCTTGTTGTTAATCACGAACATGTGGATCTCTTCATCTTGATAACAAAACATTTGTACAACTGTCTTGACCGTTGTTGGGTTGGATATGTGCGTTTGTACTTGTTTTCCCTATTAAATGAGCTTGTTTCCTTCTCGTATTGCATTGCATTGTTGTATGTTGCATGGAGTTGGTGTTTTCAGCAATGGACAATCATTCGTAGTATGGATTTTCATGTCATTCTACTTTTGTCGTATGCTTATATTTTTCATAAGGACCAATGACGTAGATATTTTGGCAATATGATGACACCAAAATTGTTCCAATATAGAGGCTAGAGGCTAAGTTCTTCTCTCCACTTCTCCATATTTCTTCTACATCACTTTTCTCTCACCACTATTCTTCTGCTTCACCTGGGGCATTCTACCCCTGCTCATTCTCCTATCTATTTTTCACCTTTTTTTCAATCGTCAATCGTCGATCGTCTTCCTTCATCACCCCATCAACACTCGAGGGGACATCTCTCCCTCCTAATAATTTTTCTTCTATCCCTTCAAATTTCAACCATCTACTATCTTTGAAGTGGTGTCACTTATGCCACCCCAAAGAGGGGCAAATGTAGACACCCATAATTACGCCCGAGTAATTTAAATACTTAAATTGCACTAATTATCTCCTTTCCGCAAATTGGCAACACATCGTCAAAAGGTGCTCATCTTCTCTCTTATCGTTGTTAATTAATTACACTACGCTAATTAATTAAGTCACCTATCCAACAAATACCCTAATTAATGACCTTCCGTTAATAAATCCCCCTTCTATCTAGACTAATTAATTATTAATAATTAATTAGCTTCCCCTTCCATATAATCAATAAATCAATATTTAATTGATTTAATTCCCTTCTATAGCCTAAATCATGCTAATATTCCTCTAAAAGCTTCTATAAGCTTACACATCTATTAATTAATCATCTTGATTAATTAATAGGCCTCCTTTATCCACATGAGTCACTAAAGGACAAACAAACCCTCCTAAAGTTAACTCAACCCTATCTAAACCCCCCTTATCCATAACTAACTCAACATCCCTATTATCCCACATGCAAAGGGATGTAGTGATTCCTTTATCCATTGGGCTATATAAAGATCCCTCCTCCTACCTTTACACTTACACCTAAACTTCTTAAGAAGACAAAAGCAAAGCATATAGCAAAATAGACTAAAAGCTTTCCTTTGTTTTCTTGAGAATTCACCATTTTGGAAGAGCTAAAGCCTCTTTTCTAGCCAAAGTGCTTAGGTCATATGGGAAGAGTCAAAAGGGTCTTGTAGCCCAATTTTGATAAGCTCCCATTCCTAGGTTCTTGGAATATCAAGAGCAACCAATTTGATTGCCATGGAGCTTACATAGGTCCATTTAATTTTGTTGTTAATTAAGAGAATAGAGGTTTTTAGATAATTAGCATGTTAGTTTCAAAGTTCTAATATAATAAATGTTAGTGTCTAACCTTGTTTAGTTTTTATCTTGATGGTGCTTTTTACTTTGCTTTAACTTTGTTGATTAAAAACTACTAGGTAATAGTTTTTATTTTCATTAACTTAGCTTAAGCACGAAACTATGCACACAGAGACTCATCAATTGGTTGGGTTTGAGGGAAAATGACCATATTAGCAGAACTAGTTTATCAAGGATCGCTTCCATAGACTCACCGAGGGGGGTGTATGTTCTTCGTTTGGAGTCTTGGGTGGACCGAGGTTGACCTTTAGGGATAGAGATGGTAGTTGTTGTGTGGACATGCTAGATATGTTTGGTTTTTGTTACTCCATCACCGACAACATTTTTATTCTTATTAAAGTACTTAGGATTCTCAGACATGGAGGGTTGACTAGATTGGTTGTAATTTTCTTGGGAATAAAACTTAATAAGGCCTTTGGTGATAAGGGATTTTTCAATTTGCATTCCTTTCTCAATGATTTCATCGAACGTATTGGTGCAATGGACTTGTAAGTGGAAAGCCTAGTTCTTAGTAGAGATTGGAGACAAAGATGGTGACTAGATGATTTTCTAGAATGGGCCATAGTTCGACTAATAAGGGCCCGCCATTGTTGTAAGAAGGATGAAAATATTTCTCTATTGCATTATTTGGTATTACACATATCAATCATTGTTATGTCATTTTCCACGTTATATGATAATTACTTGATAAATTTTTTCAGATAGGTTGGCGAATGTAGTAACAAAACCTTTGGGTAGATGAAGGAACCATTCTAGGGCTGGACCACCTAGGCTTTGTGAAAACAATCTTAACAAGTAGGAGTCATCATAAGCAACTTCTTGGAAAAGCATATAGAAATCCTTAACATGCTCATGGGGATCACCTTTTCCCTTATATTTTTGAATTTGGGTGGTTTGAAATATGGTGGGAAAGGGATCCATAGAATATCACGGTCAAAAGGGTAGGAAAAAATTTCCTCAAATTTATATTTTCATCCTTGTGTGCTGAGTTGCAACCCTTAAAGTGTTTCCTTCATAGAATTTACTTTCTTTCTCCAAGGTGGGTTCTTGAGGACCGACGGGTGGTGGATTGAATTTTGGTTGGGAATGTTGGGATCCATGGTCATTAGATGGTTGTGGGCCAAGTTGAGAAGCTAACTAAGAAATTTGGTTACTCATTTGTTGTAGTTGGGACAACATGACTTCTTTAGATACGTGTGGGTTGTTCTCTTTGATATCCCATCCATATCCAATGCGAGGGTTGTTTGTTTTATGGAGATGATTAGATGGTGGTCATTGGCCAATTCCATCACTTTCATCATGGATGAGAATTTGGAGTTGGTCATGGGTGTAATTAGGAGGAAGTTTTTCCCCCTATGATATAGTTAGAGCAAGAGAGCATCTTTATTTTTTTGATGAAGTGGTTAAGAATTTTGTGTCTTCTTCCTCATGTAAAGTATGTACTTGAATCATCATCACTACTGGTATTGACCATGGTCTCCTTGTCTTCTCCTCTAGTATGGTTTTCTTCAGCATTGACATCATAGTAGTTGTGGTTAAATAGATTGTGTCCTATGTTTTCATTATCATTTCTTGATTGGGATCGAGTTGGAATTCTCCTAGGTGTCATTAGACTCTAGTGATTTTAAGATGTACTTGATTAAAATGAGGGTGTGGTGAATTGATAAAGGATGTGTGGATGAAAGAGGTTTTGATTTCTTAGTTGACTTAACGTATTAATCTTAGTAACCAAATATTACTAGTAGGACGAAAGAAATTTGGAAGAAATATTTTCCTCGGTAGTAGAGGGATTAGGGTGTGCCTTGTTGTAAGGGATTAGAAGAATAGGATAGGTGATAAGGATATTTTGTCTATTTGCAAGGTGTCGATTATCAAGATTAGATGGTCTTGTCTATAAGAAATCGTAGATGGAGTGTTTAGGGATGAATGTGTTTGTGTATAGGTATGGACGAAGGTGTAATGGTTATAATGATTATTGTAATCAGGAGAGTTATGTGATGTGAAATTTTTTATAGTCTTATAGAACTAGGTTAGTGTTGAAATACCAATGGAAATGATAAATGATTAGGATGGAAGTTGTGTGATGATGAGGGGTGATTATCTAGATCATATAAGGTGGTATGGAATGACTTACGTGGATTAGGATGGAGGATGTGTAATATCCAGAAAGAGATTTTTATGAATTATTATTAGTGGGATGGAAGTGTGTTGTTATTTATGTGTTTTTTTATTAAAAGGGTGATAATAAGTGAAGGGTGAATAGTGTAAGTCCAAAATTTTGGTTATTATGGAATTTATTTAATTAGATGAAAAGGTTGGTTATTTATTTGGATTTTGGATTTTTATGGTAACGTGGAAAGTGTGAGTGATAGTAAGTGTGTGGATAAATATTTTGGTTATGGTAAAAAAATTTGATTAGGGAAAAAGGTTTATTATTGGCAAAAGGTGTGTATAATGGTAAGGGGACGATGTGTGGTCAAAATTTATAGACTAGGTGGAAAAAGATGGTTATTTTGATTTTTTTATTTACGTGATGATCGTGGAAGGTGTGATCAATGGTAAATATGTGATGGGGAAGTTATGGTCAAAGGTTGATGATGTATAGTCAAAAATCAAGGTCAAAAGGTTGTGGTCAAAATGGATGGATGATGGGTGTATGGTTTAATTAGAAGGATTAGTGTGAGGGTTATTTACTGGTTTCAACAAGAAAAATCAAACAATTACAATCATGCAAGCACAATCCTAGCTAGTCAGGTGGGATTGCAACCAAACTATAGCTCACTTTCAATACCACACACCGATGGTGGTGCCATAATTGGCTCTCCACCTATGTGTCAATGTGTGATCGACTAGCAAGTAATCTTGGGAAGTGTGGACTCCTTGCACTATTCCCGATATACCTTGCGGTACATGGGCCCAAGTCTATGTTGTAAGGATGTTGTATGAGGTCTAGGTTTTGGTACATGAAATCCCCTCACTTCGCACCTCTCTTAAAACAATCAAGCACTTAGCCAATAATGATAGATGTCCTTGAATTTATATACCCCATCGGAATATAGGGTGTTTCTACGTGTGTGGAGATGAAGTCCATGGTCACAAGACCCCTAGGACCATGGTAAGTGTGTGGATAACACTTCCACATCACATTACCCCCTGAAAATGAAAAAGGGAAGGAAGACTAGCATTTTTTGATCCTTAAGATCATCCTAGGACATGAGAGGAGAGCATACATAGTGTTTTCTTAGGGTAAAAAACAAGAAGCAACACATAACACAATACACACAAGATAATAAAAATTAATAACGCAGTTTTATAATGGGGCCTTCAACAAGGGCACATGTAAAACAAAAGGATTAATAGTTTGTTTTATCCCACAGTGTTCTTGGATTGTTCGGGTTGAAAAACAAAAGGTTAGTAGTTTTCAATTAATCAATGTCCTGAAACCACAAACATTAGGTAAATATAAATTGAGTATTAAATTTGGTAGAGTTTCCCCTTATTCCTACAAAAACAGAATGTAAGAACCTACAAAACACCACTAAAACACAAAAAGTGGGATTAGTTTAGTTAGTACTAATGCAAAATTGTTATCAGGACAAAAACACTATTACAAGCCAAAAGTGCTATTACATGATAAAAACACTAACTGTAAGTAAAAATGCTAGAAAAATGACAAAAATGCTACAATCTAAATAAACGTGCCAAAACAATAACAAATAATATTATCTCGAATATATTTTTTTCCAAATCGCACATAAGTGTTGATATACATACAAAAGTGTTAGTTTAGAAACAAACGCGTAGAACCCACACATGAAAAATTTAGATACACAAAGGTGCTAAAGTAGTGACAAATATGTCTGAAGTATAAACAATTACACCATTATGTAAACAAAATCACTAAGCCATCACAGAAAAATTTAGAGACACATACATGCTAATCTACTAACAAAAGTGCCAAAATATAAACAAAAGTGCTACTATATGAACAAAAGTGCTAAATTTGCACAAGATAGAGGTTAGTAGACACAAAAAGTGATATAGTTGTCATAAAAGCAATAATATAGATACAAAAGCGCGAACTTGCGAGAAAACAAAGTTAGAAGATAAAAATCTTTGAATATTTTATAAAAACGCTATGGGTTTTCCAAAAGCGCCAAAATAAATCCCGCAACCACAAAAATCAGTGGTTCATCCAAAATTGCTACTTCAAGTCAAAACCACTATTTTGTATGTATAAGTTATTTGAATAATAGGTCAAAATTACTAAAATGGATGGCTGCCACAAAAATTTAAAGTTTTGAAGCGTAAATCTTAACGAAAATTTCTCAAATTTGGACAATTTATTTATAATATGAAATGCTACTAGAACAAGTGTTTTGGGGGTTAAGCCCCACGGTGGGCACCAAAATGTAAGCAATAAAATGGTGTTAGTGTGAAACTTACAAACTAGGAAATAAACTGATTCAAATCCTAAACTAACACAACTATTTACCTACCTCAGATTGAGCAATGATAGAAAGAGGGAGAAGATCATATACCTATACTTACCTACCTTTGTTGGAAATCCTCCTTCTTTGATATCTTAGATGTGCTCAAATGGACTATTTTCTTTTCTTCATATTCTGGATTTGATTTGGCAACACTCCCCCTTCTTGAAATGATGATTCTTACTTGATAGAATGCTTAGTGATTGAGAGCTTGGCTTAGTATTCTAGCAGCATGTATTTGCAATTATTATAAGGTGGTGTGCATAGAGGGTGGAACCACTATTTATAGTTAGAATAATGATAAATGGAGGGTTAAGATTGATCCATGTAGGATATGGATAAACGGTGTATGATGCATGATAATGGAGAATTATCTAGAATTAGAAAATTCTAGAGATTGGAAGAACTCTCCGTTGAATTAAAAATTCAATGGAGGGAGGAAAATATTTTAATATTTTAATATAGAAGAGCGAAAATAATAGGGGCTTCTAGAAATAGAAGCCTCTAGATTTAGAGGATCATTTAGCTTGGGATTAGGTGATATTAGTTGTGTTTAGTAGGGTGATTAGATGGAGAGGATAGGTGTAGAGTAGGCATAAAGTAGGTGGTAGGTGGGTGGTAATTTTTAATTCTTAGAAATAGTTAATAGAGATTAGTTAGTGGGATAATGAAATATTAATGATGTATTAATATGACTAAGGGTAGGGTGTGATTTTGGAATGAATAATGAAACTAGTCTCGAATATGAGTAAATATAATAATTAATTATTATAAAGTTAGTGATGGTAGAGGGATGGATGTGTTATTTGCTAAATGATCATGTCGACATTTTACATGTCTACACATGTTACTAAAAATTTATCTTCTATGTTAGAGGTCGCTAATGCATCTATTTCTAGGAATTGGTGCCTTAAGGGGTTCATTATGGTATGGTTATTCACGTAACCATTGGGTTTGGGATGATACATGGAGAGAGAATGACTTTTGGTCCTATTTATGCATGTCTTTTGCTCTTATCTTCATACTTTTCTTTGCACCTTTCCGACACCTTACTTTCACATGAGCCTCACTTTTATTCTTCGCGACACATTACACACACCACTTGTCCTTTTCCCTCCCTAGTTGAAGCTATCACCCGTGGGCGGTGCGTCGGTGCATTTTCAAATTCCTGGGAAACGCAATCGCCCATGGGCAATGGCATCAGTATAAATACCAAAAATACATTTCACACAAGAGACACATCACAAAGATATACATGAACTCACCATTTTCTCTTCTCTTTTGCATCAACTTGCATCTTCTCGCTCAGCTCTTGGATTTCTTGCACCTTGACTCTTGGATTGGATCTTCTTCTTGTTGGATTGGTTTTCTTGCACTCTTGGGTCACCTATAGTGAGTTAGGACAAGATTATTTCCCTTCTCCACCCAAAATCTATTCTCTCTTGGTGTATTATCCTTTGGGAAATAGATGCATCAATGACCACCCCCAATAGGTAAGTGTTCTAACTCAACTTGTCATTTTGCATAGAGTAGTCTCCTATCTCTTTTCTCATACACATGTTAATCTAGCATCTTATGCACATGTTAGTTTAGCATATTGTTATTCATCTCTTTATCTTATGTTGCATGTTTTACTTTGGTTAGCATAGATATTGCATGTTTATTTTGTTCCTAATTACCCCCATAGTGTCGATACCCCAATAGGGTTCCTTCCTCTTTTCGATCTTGGGCCTTGGAAACCCTAGGTTGTCCTAGTGTAAGGGTTACTTCCCTTTGGGTATGTGATCTTAGTGGTCCTTGTACCCCCTTTTAATTCTATCCATTGTGTGTCAATCTTAGTGTGTCTCTTACTCGTTGCCTCGATACCCTAGTTAAACAGATGATAGGAGTGCATGTTTTCTAGGCACAATTTTTCCCACCACACAGTCTTTCTTTTTATCATATGGATTGATTGTGAGGATTTGATGCTTAGTTCTTGTCTTTTTCTTCTTATTTTGTTGAGTCACATAGATATCTATAGTTTTTTATCATCATTTAACTAATCTTGATCTCAATATAAGATCCACTATTGATCCTGCTATAAAGTGGATGGTTTTAAATTGGGACCTTTATTAATCTCTTCTTTTATCTTGGTCATTTTTTTACTATTATTTTCAATTAGCTCAAGTCTATGGATCATTTTTTATGCACCACTAGGTACTACTTTCAAAGTAAGAGACCCCTATATATACAAATGTACTAAATGCTCAAATACATTCACAAGTAAATACAACAAGGCCAATATAAGGGATAACAAGGGAATTATTACTAAAGTGCTCAATATATATTCTATTATGCAAGGATAAGTTTGAAAGTACATTTCAATTATTTATATTGTGTTTTTATTGCACAAATACATTTAGATCATGCATTATCACGATTGCACATCCAATGGTGGGAGTTAGGTTTGTGCTCCATATAGGGAACTATAGTGTAACACTCGGTTAATAGTGGGGATCTTGAAGGTCAATCCAACTCATAAATCTCTTAGTTCCCTATTCCCTCTATTCTAATGCCAATTTGAGTGATTGTGTAAGAGAGATGGGTTTTTAATTACAAGTATATTTGTGCCCATCTAGAGTGAATAAAAATGAAAAATGGTATAGTAGATCGAGATGAAGGTGCACCAACTTAAATAGGATTCTAAAACCATATAAAAATGCCCATTCAACTTTGGAGAAACTGTGGTGGTTATTCTTTTCTTACTAGTCGATCCCAAAGCATATAAAAATCTAGTTTAGAGACAAAACATTTACAAAAGATTTCAAGCTTGTTCCTTCCGGTTTTACACCCAAATCATCCCATAGATATAAAATAGGCAAGTACACTATCCTTTTGTAGTTTTATTTTAGTTTAGAATGTGGCTTGATTAATTGGATGCCTTAAATCATTTATTATAATTTCATATATGTGTACGATGTGTAATCTATAATCTAAATGCACATACTTTCTAGACTTCAATCGTAATTAGAGATAAACCCAAATAAGATGTTTTTAATCTAAATTAAGGTGTAATAAAAAATAAATGTAGTGTACACAAGTTTTTAAGCCCTTATCTTTTCAAATATATGAGACAAGTAGAAAATGCTACATGTTCTTTAAATTCTCGAATTCTTTTTTTGTCACATGGATGCTTCAAAAATAGAATAGATTCTTTGATCTCTCGCAACATAAATATTATTCGCTTGTTATTGTTATCCATAAATGCACAATTAATCTATGTATTTATATAATTTTCAAGTTCAAATTGGGATCTTATTGGCCCACATTTTGATACAAAATGAGTGCAGAAAGTCAACTTGAATAAGGGTTGAAATCATGAGGCACCCAAGTCTAAGGTACAAAGGACCTACAATGTGAATAACCAGGTTCCATAATTATTAAACTAATATGACTAATTTTGTATAATACGAAACTAAGAAAGTGCCAAAAATAGAGGAAAATAATACTTTTGGCATTCCAAAAATGTTAGGAGTCAAAGAAGGAAAAACACATAGCTATTTTATATGTTTTTAGGTATTTTAAGTTATTGATGAAATTTTCAAAGGTTCAAAATAAAAAAAAATAAAATTAAGAAAAGGAAACTAACAATCAATAGACACAAAATACAAGTAACACCTAATTTAAACTAAAAAAATAGCAATTGTATGCGAAGTGTAAGTGTACGATGGAAATTCGAGTTTGATACATCGAAAAAAATAATGTAGAAAGTAACAAAGACAAAGGAACAATGTCAATCAAGAAGGGTTAGAGGGAGGAGAAGGCGTAGGTCAAGAGAATTGGTTGGGGGAAAGAGTGTTAAAATCTTCTTTTCTATAACCACATGTTATTTTTGTAAATTGTTACAAGGAGAAAAGGAGTGTGGTGTGGAAGGAAACAAGGCAACATATTTTGGAGATATGTTAGATGGTAAGTTTTAGGAATTACAATGACTATCAAGCTATCAAATTATTTTTGCTCCACATTATCATCTCTATGCCACTTGCATTTTTCACATGAGTGGAATTTGTAGTTAAAGGGGTCAAATAAAAAATGGGGAAATTCCAAGAGGATGCAGGTTTGAAACCCAATCTTAATGGGGACATATAGAGGGGTCACTCAGTCAACAATGAGTAAGAACAATACATGACACCCTTGAGACAAAATAGAGAAATTGCCGAAAAGAGTAGTAGAAACAAAACAAAGCTATGCAACAAAACCGCAACAAAAATGCAACAAAAGCAGCATAAAGGCTCACCCCTAAAAGAAAAAGCAAAAAAAATTACTCCCCTCATGGCTTTCATATGTATTGTTGATCTAATTGTTACATGGTAGGTGGAATATTTCTTAATAAATACTCTTATACTACATATTAAATGTGTGTCCTCTTTTTCCAATCTTCAATCTACTTGTCTTTTACCTACATATCATTTTATAATAAATTATTTATATCTCGTTTACTACATATTAAAACACATTGAATCTCCCATCCACCTATCAAGAATATATGCAAATAGAGTGCTCTCTCATTTCCAATAATAGAAATAAAATTAACATATTATCATTGGTAAGTAAGGCAACTTGCTTGCACACATTATATTGGTGTTGGGAGCTTTCACAACAATTAAACCTCACCCACACCTTGTATGCCTTTTTATCAATATTTCCTTGATATGCCAAGTATAACAATGAAATTTTAGGGTTTATTTTAGATTTATCCTCATCCTCTATGCCATTATAAATATTTTCTTAATAAGAAAAATTTAATGTAAGAAATTTAGGGTTTACAGAGTTAGGACACATTTTAGATTTGTTTTTAAGGGCATTGATATAGATATTCCTTAGAGTGATAAGATTCCAGTTGAAAAGATATTATATGAATCGTATAGCTTCAAAAGTATCGTATCTATTGTTTGTTTCTCCATGTATTTAACAACAAAATAAAAGTTGAATGGGAAAAATAGACCCATGTCAAACAAACCCACCAACTAAGTTAAGCGCTCTTCAAAACCCAAAGCGAGAACATGGAGAGTGACACATCCTAAACGGCCTTTCAAACTTGTCGTTTTCATTGCATAATAATACAAGCACTTTATTTGAGATCCAAAGGCGTTAACCATGCTGAAACCCAAGTTAAAGTTGTAAATTTAGCAATAATTGGATAGTTGTAATGCGAGAATTAAATTAAATAAATAAATAAAACGTTACGGGGAACTGTGCTAAACAGAGCTCTCACTAATAGCCGTCCTAAAATCAGCACCATTATGGGTTAAATCAGACTTGCACACGAGAGATAAATCGTAACCCTAATATCTCCTCATTTTACTATATACAAATTGATTGATTTGGATATGTATTTGTATCTGAAGCGGGTTCGACTTTTCTCTGCGAAAGGAAACTATACGTCGCCGTGTTTTGTTTGTTGTATGCGAAGAAGAAGAAGAAGATTGAGGATTAGGAGGCACTTCATTCGGGCGTAATGTCTAGTTGTATTGATTTTGCTTCTTCGCTTCGAGCCCCCGTGTTATGTGCAATGTAACCTTTGCAACACCATTCTCGCGGTAGAAAACAAAAGTCCTACGACAGATGTGGATTAGATTGTGACAGTCCAACCGACAATGCACTCATTCCATATTAAAAATAATATGTCAATGATATGATTTGTCCATTGTCGAACCCCCACCTCGAGCCTAACTTATACAATACATTCGACATAATTAATAAACACATAAATATACTAACATATTTTTGGTCCCTTACCAAAATCAAGAGTGTTGGTTTCCTTTCTTCTATTAAATTTTAAAAGCCAAAAATACACCACTATTGTTTTAAAATTCAAGCCCACATTTGATGACCAAACGAGGCATCTTTTGGATGGCTTGTGAGATAAATGCGGTGGAATAACAACAAAAATGCATTACATATTAGGACGAAAAAACTAATATTTCTTAGCCAACATGAATCATGCATTACATATTACAAATAATGGAGGGGACAAAATTAAAACTAAAAACATGTGCACCAACCAACTGAAAGGGACATTTTTCTTTTCTAACAGTCATGCCGCATGGTGGGTCAGTGCATAAACGGTAAATATATTTGGACAGCTAGTCCATAGATTTGTTACCATATTTGATCACGTGAAAATAAATTTCATGCGCGGCATACGAGATATGTGAGTTTAAATGCATGTACAGGAATTATTTCTTTATTTTAATTAAATCAGATTATACGTATTTCCTGGGTCTCATCTTTTTCACTTTTAATTATTCTAATGTAGGTTTGCTGGCCAACATTGTCTTAATTTAGATTTAATTGTCTAGAAATACCCATGTATTGTAGCTCATTTATACTTAAGAGATTACATAAGATATTATCAACATTCTATTTCCTTCGCACTTCTTAATGCAATACATTCTAGAGATATCAAACACTCATTAGAGTATTTATTATTATTTTTTAAAGCTAATATTTTTCGTGGAACACGTTTAGTGGCATTACCTAGAGGTTTATGTATATTTATGAAGTTATTTCATTTATTATTTTTAGTAGTTTTATAGAGTTGTTTTTACCATTAGAGCCTTGATGATTGGACGACTTATTATAGAGCCATGTTAACCTCAACAAACACCCCAAAGCTCATATTGCTTCCCTTCGTAATCATATATCATGACTATTTTAGGGCAAGGAAAGTAAAGTTTCTTTTGTAGGTTACATATGCCACAAAGTGTGCCTATCGAGTGATCAATTAAGAGATTTGTAATAGGAAAGCATAGTCATCCAAGATTGTTCAAATATATATATACCATTTGTCTCAAACACCCTTATAACATTATGATTATATTTGCCAAAAGTGCCCTCGATGCTCCATATGTTTGTCTCTTACCAATTTCAAAAAAATTGGCAAAATTTGAATCATGATTGGCAACACATTTATAGGTTCATTTTAGGAATTTGTTACAATATCTTGATTTGATTTAAGATAAGTACTAAAATCTTATCCGAATACCCCACTAATGGTTTTGGATTAATGAATCATGCATTATAGAGATATATATCATACATGTATTATATTATTTTAAACTAATTTTTAATTACATGTTTGTATTGTAATTGACTATAATTTATCGTTTAGACTACATTCTAGTGAACCCAAATTGTATTGCATAATTTTAGGATTTTCATCTTTTGATAAAACCTAATTTTTTTACATCCCCTAGTATTATACATGCTTTGTATTGTGTTAGATCTCAAAAAATTAACATATAAACTATGGTTAGTGACATTGCATACTCCACAAGGATCATTTGGTTCAAAACATTCAAAACATGTGCAATTGCATTTTTTTGAAAACTTCCTTTAATTTGAGAGTTTAAAAATGCTTTTGTAATTCTTGTAGCCCCTTTCTAGTACAAATTGTATTTGTAGTTTTATCTTTGGTACTAAATTTGTAAATACTAATTACACTATACATGGTTATACATAGTTCTAAATACCATACTAAGATGATGCCCTTTTGACATGTCCATAGATCCAAAATGTATGGCTTCGTTTTATGTGATTTGTTTGATCCCAAGCCCTATATTAATCCAAACTTTGAAAAATTATCATACAATAACTATGTTTTTGTAAATGTTCACCTTATAGATGTACTTTTCTAAGATGTTCCAAATTATTCTATGAATATCCCGTATTTTCAAAATGACAATGACATAGAAGATAGAGAGTATGATGACTAAATTTTTTTATAACCTAATAAGATTTAACATGAAACCTAATAATTTTAATGAATTAATATCTTGAAGGATGTAAGGGGTAACAACATGTGATTATTCTGATTAATTAACTTCCAATATTAATTACTAATATCATAATAATTCTCCAATATTTGTAATTGATATGCTAAATAAGATACAAAATTGAAAACACAAAGGAGTGAGTGTACTTACTTGATTATAGATGATTTTGGAAAGTTATGGGAGGATGGACAATTGGAATAAAGAGATCTAAAATTGATGATGCATTATTTTGGAGAGATCAAACGGAACTAACCTGGGGTAGGATTGCATAAATCTACCAAGATTGTCTACATGGTCTCGACCCTACTATATAGTCTTGGACCTATTTGGTTTTTGGATCTATAACTTCTCAACATTGTTAGTTTCTTGGAAATATTTTTCTTTTTAAACCCTAGTTATCAGTCATGTTGTGAAGCTCTCTAAATATTCTGAACATGATCTCAAACCCCGATGCGGATGAGAAGTCCTACAAGACAAACATTAGTTGGGTTGTGGGCATCCTCGTGCACCGCCAATATCGGCACTACTCAGAAGAGGACTCAAATTACATGTCGTTATCCACCTAACATGTGATATATTAATGAATACATCTAGATTTTACAACCACCTTTGAAAATACTTGAGTCGAGTTGGCTCTTCTAAGATACTTGGGGACATGATGTTTGACCTGCTTGTAGAAGAGAAAGACTGTTGTAATTGACTGACAAGAAGCTTCAAAAATATATAAATTTCTACCCTAATGATGACTATAGGTGTGTTATTGCAAGATTTAGGGAGCCTTGGGAACCTTTTACAAGTTTTTAAAATGAGTGTATCAATGTAGTGTCATAGGATTTCTAGGTTAGAAAATGAGGTAGTGTTTAATTATTTATATAGGTTTATGTATATGATTTATCTAAGAAAGGATGACCCATAGGGATTATAAGACCCAACAAAGAAATGAATTTGAAAGTAAATTTGGAGAACATGTTGGTCCAAGATAGTACAAGTTAGCCAGGACTAGATAATAATGTCCTAACCAAATTGTTCAGCCTTAACCAAGGATGGAAAACATGCAATTTGAAGTTTTTAACTTGTCACTTGATGTTTATCTATGAATTTTATGCATTGTGTTCTCACAAATTGACATCATGTTAGTGTACAAGGATAAACAATCTAAACAAGAAACCTTAAAATGTGGTAAGTGGGAATGGGAAGGTTATAAGTCTCTTAAGTAAGAATGCATCATCAAAACTACCATTTTCAAAGAGTGAATTGCCAAATTAGAGTTTCAAAGAGTGAAAGGAAAATATACCTAGGTGTGTAGACACACTTTGTCTTCACTCATATTTTGTTTTATAGAATTCCATTGTGCTTGGTGTTGGTATGCTCCACGATAAAACCTATAACATAGAGTGTATTCAATGTCCATGATAAAGAATTGAACTTTAACTCAAATGTAAAGTGTAACACGAAATATTTGCATTTGCATAAAAATGAAATGAAAGAGATGTAAATAATAAAGGAATACACATGTTTTTTATGCAAAGGGAGAAACTCCTCTGATTTGCTTGTGCTTAAAGATTTGCATTGCTAAATTTACTGAAAGTTACTAAAGGATTGGGGGTGATCAGTCCCCAATTGTGCTAAGGATAAAATGAAGTGTTAGGTGCATGAAACCTAACACGGAATGTCGAGGAGAAAAGAAAAATAATGAAGTTCGAAATACCCCACTAAGGAATAAAATTGGGTATCAAAGTTATTTATCAACTTTGATATCTCCCCGTTGAGCATAAGAGGAAAAAAAGTATCCCTATGAAGAAATTAGCCACTTCGATAACTTCCATAACCCCAAGGACCATACCATTGTAGATGGATCTAGGCCCAATTCTATGAATAAAGAAATACAATAAAAATGGAATGAGTGCCTCCATTCCCTTCCCATGTGTCATACAATTGAATAGCAAATGTTATGTACTAAAATTTTGATGGAGGAAGGAGATTCACGCCATAAGATTCTGAAACTTAGTATAAATTGATTGTCATGGTGAAGGAGTGAAGTAATTCATGCCCCTATATTGGCCTAAACCGAGTGAACCATGTCTAAAATAATTTCAAAAAACCTAAAACTATAACTAAAAATCTAAAAATATTGAGAAATTTGATGTAATTTCCCCTGGGAAAAAATGTGTGGTAGGGTTAGGACCATCAATATGATCTTGACAAAAATGTAAGGTTTTAACATATGCATTTTTATTTAAATTTCTATGTCTCGACTAGTTTTTGAGTACTTGCACCCTATTTATACCTAAACATTACCCCCAAGTTCTACCTATACCTGGTATAAGTGTAGAATATACCCAAATGAATGCCCCCTCTTTTGAGGTATGTACAAAAACCATGTTGAGAACTTGGCTCAAAAGAAAATATGTGTTCCCATGCACTAGATGTCTAAGAAATGATAAGAAAGTGTAGAATGTTGAGGAGGTGACCACCTTGAAGAACCTATACCTGTAAAAAGGAAGGTGTTTGTGCATAGTGGCAACCATGGTGTGCAATAAAATAAATGACAACAATAGATATAAACCCCATAGTTAATAACAAAAATAGTATGAATGCATGTCGGAGAAGACAATTACAACAATAGTGAAATAAGATATAACAATTATGCACATGATATCACACAAAAGGTGTAAAGCCACAAAAATGGGACTCCCACAATGTCACGAGATAATCAATTCCCGTAGGCATGCAAACAAGAGCAAGTAACAATACATAAGATATGCATAATGCCACAAACATGGGACACCCATGGTGTTACAAGATAATCGAGGCACATAGGCCATAAGAAATGATAACAAAAAAACATATACAAAAGTAAGTATGCATGAAATATGAGTGTGAAAACATGATAATATGTGACAAAAAGATGTCAACAATGTATAAGACACATGTATTAGTCATGTTAGCTCAAAAGCTAACATGTACATAATTAATGTAGTCAAGCATAATGATGAATTAGAAATGAACTATAATAAAACAATAGTACTTGGATTTAGTGTAATATATATGCCCCAGATGTATAGGAGGTCTAGGTAAATGGTGGCTAATAGCTATCATCATGCACCGCTATATGTATGTCTTTCATCAAGATATAAATACCTTATGAACACATATGTACAAAGAGTAACTAATAATGTTATCTATTTAACAAAAGTGAAAAAACAATATTTATAATACAAAGTGCTAACAACTCATTATATATGTTCGATTTTGTATTTTTACAAATATGTGAATGTTGTTCTATTTTGAAGTTATATTAATGTTTTTCAGTTTTAAAATTTATTAGCTATGTACATGAAAGAGGGGCAACACGAATTATACCATGTGGTATCAAGAAGATCATTAGTGTTAGGATCAAACCGACATCGCCGGGGTCGTTATGTGGTGAATCCTTGAAGTGGGGACTAGTAAATAATCCAATCGGGTAAAAGTAATACAAGGCCATAACGTATGCTTCATTAGTATAGGGAGGGCCATACATCCTCATAATATGAGTCCAATGTGTCATATTATGTTGGTAATTAGAGTAACCGTTATTACAAATGAAAAGCACACTAATGAGAAGAGGAAAGTAAATACTAATGTTGTGTTGAGTAAGAGTTCCAAATATGGATCGTAACCAAGATCATCTAAGAGAAAATGGTATGATATGGGGATCAAGAGAGAACGAAATTTTTGTGGCAATAAGGCGAAGGAAACAGAAATAATGATCATAATTTAACCTTGGAAAGTATTAGATTGAGTGGAAAAGGGTATGATATCTAAAGGTGTTAACCCCAAGGTATGTAAAGCCTCATAAGTACAAATATATTTGTGCATATGCAAATTTAGTGGGATATCTTGTTATAAGTGACCATGGATATAGATAGTGCAAGTGAAAGTGTTGAATCCTAAGGACAGGACCTAATTGTGGACTATAATTAGGGGTCTCAACTTGATAGGTGAGAATGTGGTATGAGAAATAATGACATATCCATGGGTCTTGAGATAAGTGACTATGTCGGTCAAGACTGGTGATGAGTTAGTGTCATGTCTTGAAATATGATGATAGTGACAAAAAAGGGCTACTAGCTTATTGAGAAACATTTTTGATAGAGCAATGATAATTAGATGGAAAGGAAATGTAGCCATGCTGAAGTAAGATAGGAAAGACTTTTGATGGTGAATCTATAGGCTTTGAATCAAATTTGCACACACAGAATAATTATATTATATTCAATTCATTCCGGATCAATACATACTGAACAAGCTGCCAATATATAGGGAGATAGTTTCCTATTAAGTAGGAAACAACTCAACCACAAATATCTCCTATTTAGTTGTGATTGTTACTCACGTAACAATACACAACTCAAATCATATGAGTTGTTAAAACAACTCCAACCAATATATTATTGTTAATATAACAATAATATAATTACTAACATTTGTATTTAATGAATACATAAATAATGATACTTTCTACGACATTAAAATTTTTGACTCGACACGAATATCCTAAATCACCTATTTGATTGACAATGACTTATAACTCACAATGACTATTAACATTAATGTCATAACAAAATTAGGCTCGATACCAAATATAGGCTTTGAACCAAATTTGCACACACAAAATAATTATATTATTTCCTATATCTAATTTCTTGTGCAATACACTAGGCTAATATATAGCCAATATAATAGACAAACCAAGTATCCTATAAAATAGAACCCATATAAACAAATAACCCGTTAATAGATTTACAGTACAACAATACTTCTATGAATAATATATTGTTGAAACAATATATTCTTTCAAACCTAATATTTATAATGTAAACATTAATAATAATTTCCTAACATTCCCCCCCTTAATGTTTACATGGTAACAAAAGAACTTTCACACTTCCTTTGCAGCCTGCCGCCTCTGCGCGCTCATGATCTTGGCACACACTCGAACTGAAGGTAGAAGAAGGAACACATCAACTTCTTATCGACCAAGCACTGTCGGGAACACATCTGACCGACGAGGATGGGAACACGCTCAGGAATCATCTGCTTATCAACCAGTCACTCTAGGGAACACATCTGACCTAGCAGTGTGGGAACTCAAGCAGGAACACATCTGAACAACCTTCAATGGTTTTCAAGAGGCTAACCACAAACCTAGGTACGAACAGGAACACATCTGACTGTTCTACCTCATCAAGCCTCATGATGTTGTGTTTCACTGTGTTATTTGTTCTGTACTATGTTTTTTTCATTTGGGGAAATAGGAAAAGCCACATACTCAACTGAAAAATTGAAAAACTGAAAATGGAACATTGGATCATGCTGATCATGTTCCCCCCTCAATGTGAACATTTCACTTATTCAACACACAACATGAACTCTGAAAAAGAATCACACCAAGCTGAAATTCACACCACACAACTGAATCTGGAACACTGCAAAACTCAAAAAACAAGTACTCACACTGCACACCTGTGCCACCAAATCATTCTGTGCGGCCCCGTCGTTGGTGACTGACGAGAGGTCGTTGTCTGACCTCCATCCTCCGGTGCCTCCATCCTCCATTATCATGCTGCTAACTCAGCCAGATTTGGATATGAAGCTCAACAAGTTTCACATTTTACTTTATTTTGTCTCTCCTCCCGCAATGTGAAACAATTTATTTCCGAACGTCGGGTAACACCGAAAATGCGTTCAAGAGGAATTTTTTTTCTTTGTACAATGACACGACTCTTGATGACAATAACTTATTTTTTTACTCATTGACAACAAAATGACTACTTTTATTTTTAATAAGACGACTCAACACTTGATAACAATTAAAAAATCCTAAAATAGAACTAAACTCACCACGTGGACAGAATTATGCCAGACCGTTCGGTGGAGGGGATGAGGTCGAAGCACCATGCCAATGCCACTGCCGTAAGGAGTGCAAACCAAGCTTGTCAGTGATTTCTGCAGCATTCATAGCATTTGGTAGATCCTGCTTGTTCGCAAACACAAGGAGCACTGCATCTCGTAATTCATCCTCATTCAACATCCTGTGAAGCTCGTCTCTTGCCTCAACTACACGGTCTCTATCATTGCTGTCTACCACAAAGATAAGACCTTGCGTATTCTGGAAGTAGTGTCTCCAAAGCGGTCGAATCTTGTCCATTAGAATTCACATCTCCTTCTTGGCAAACAACCGTTGAAAAAGCTTGGTAAATGTCAGACCCATCTCGACAACTCTAGAAGCTCCGCAGGGGAAAATATCCAGAGAGTAGTTTGTAGCCAACTTAGCAAAGCGCTGCCTCCACAAAGAAAACACAGCCACCGAAGATGAATCCCAAATAGCTCTAGAAAACGTAGACAAATAAAAAGAAGTTTTCCAGGGAAAGGGGTCCGATGTAAGAAAACACCAATTTGTTTATTCCCACGTACAGGCCGTCCTATCTCGAAAAAACATCTATTTGCATAAGATCTGCACACCAGATCAGAGCAGCTCAATGCAAAACTCAAAGAGGCACCACCCAAATTTCTTCTGCTGCGAGGAGATCATTTGATAAACAATGATATATTCTACAACATAAAATAATGTGAATGATAGCCGTGGGCATGCAAAGAAACGCCCAGATCTGTCAGAATCGTTGGAGGTAGAAACCACGATCCACTGTATGCACAGGCACATGGATATACAGATTGCCTCCAGGACGTGAAGAATTCACCTTATTTCTATGCAGCAGTCCGCAACCGATTAATGGACAACATTTTTCAATGAGAAATGACTCTCATTTTGACACAACCTCGGACCTCCATCGCTCGATACCAAATATTAATTTTGGATCAGATTTGCACAGTAAATCACTCGAGAATAATTATATTATTTCCGTATCTAATTTCTTGTGCAATACACTAGGCTAATATATAGCCAATATAATAGACAAACCAAGTATCCTATAAAATAGAACCCATACAAACAAATAACCAGTTAATAGATTTACTAGTACAACAATACTTCTATGAATAATATATTGTTGAAACAATATATTCTTTCAAACCTAATATTTATAATGTAAACATTAATAATAATTTCCTAACGAGAATCAAGATGAGCAAGTATCTCAATAGATTTACTAGGTGGAATAATATCTAATGTATTGATTGTATGTTGTAATGGATTGGGACTACTATTATTATTCGAATGTGAGAACCAAATGGAGTAGTCTTAAGATGATAATTATTAGGGAGAGTGGAGGTAAAGAAAGCATGGAACATGAAATCATCTTCATCAATTGGGTTGAATTCAAGCTTATGTAAATTATCATCAATAAGTTCAATGGGATTAGTGTCACTACTAGTAAATTATGGTTTTGGATCAGTTTGACACAACTGAATAATCAATAAAACTCTGTATATTATTCCGCACAGCATCTGAGGATATTATATAGCTTAAGTATATTAACCAAACCACCTCCTAATAAATAGGGAGGTATTACAACAAATAACTGAAATAATATTCATGGTTAAAACATACTCTATGAATAATATATTATAACAATATAAATTCTAACCTAGTATTTAATAGATAACAATATTAAATATTAAATAACAAAATACTTATTTACCTTTTGGTAAATACCAAACTATAATGTAAACATTAATATCCTAACATTCCCCCCCTTAATGTTTACATGGTAGCAAACAACTTTTACACTTCCTCTATAGCTCGCCACCTCTCGTGCGCTCATGATCTTAAGACACACACAAACTAAAGGTAGGAGAAGGAAAACATCAAATTCTTATCGATCATGCACTTTCGGGAACACATCTGACCGATGAGGATGGGAACACGCTCAGGCTTCATTTGCTTATCAACCAGTCACTCTAGGGAACACATCTAACCTAACAAAGTGTGGGAATTCAAGTAGGAACACATCTAAATACCCTTAAATGGTTTTCAGGAGGCTAACCACAAACCTAGGTACGAATAGGAACACATCTTACTATTCTACCTCATCAAGACTCATGATGCTGCCTTTCATTGTGCTATATGTTCTTCACTATGTTCTAGCATTGGGGAATTATGTAGGAATAGCCACATACAGTGAACAAGAACATACCACATCTGTTCTTATTTTTCACACCACACTAAAATGTTGAAATCCACACTATATTGCAAAAAACAGTACTATGAAACTGAAGCACACAACTGAAAGAAAACTCACACCAAAAAAATTCCACCATAGCTTCGTGTGGCCCCATCATTTGGTGGGTCGACGAGAGGTCACTATCGACCTCCGGCCTATGGTGCCTCCATCCTCCAATAGCATGTTGTTAACTCAATTGGATTTAGATATGAAGATCAATTGTTTAAACATATTTTATTATATCTTCCCTCCCACAATGTGAAACACTTTATTTTGTTGGATGTCGGGTAACACCGAAAATGCGTCTGTAAGGCAAAATTTTTTCAGACTTTTTACAATTATATGACTTTTGATGAAAACTCACATATTTGACAATGACTATTTTGAATCAAACAAGAAGACTCGAATAAATTAAAAAGTAATAAAATGAGATTACTTTTTAAATAAAAATGAGTATTAAAAATCCTAAAATCACCTATATGGAATTATTTTTTACAACACTTAACTCTAAATGAAACTAACACAAAAAAATTTAAATAACATAACCTAGATGGTATACAATGGTCTTATTGACTTTACTTGACAATACAAAACTATGACGTGAATTTTTTGATGAAGATGAATAATAACAAACTTGTAAACCACAAATTGGCAAATAAACATAATACAAAAACTAAACTATAAAACTAGACAAAAATATCATGACACTTAAGCTAAGACCATGGGTTTAACCCTAAAACCACCAACCTCACCTAAAACCGCTTGAACCAAAAACATATTTGCATTGAAACATACAGTTGGACCTTGTTCATGAGTAAATGCCAATGCATGCATTACATTGTTACAACTACGACCACATCAAATGGAAGATAGATATGATAACATGCAAGAGTGACATGATCCAATTAGAGGGCACGAGTGATAGATTTACAGGTTTCAATACTCAAGTCATTTTTGTTGTCTTCAATGCTGAGTTCGAGGATTCTATGCAATGTTTGAAACTCCCAATGCTACGCCTACAGGTGTAAAATGTTTACACATCCCTTTCTTTAATATTCTTTGTCTGGTCAAATATGTAGATGGAAAGGTACACGATCCCCACAGATTTCGATCAAGCTTCCACATGCAGATACATGGCCATCATGAGGAATGTAGAATTCCTTTGATGTGTAGAGAATATCAATGATGAGTGTTGAGAGATTAGCCAATGCAAATTAATAATTGATCCAATGAAAACATAAAATCATTAGGACCTATAAATTCTAATGCGTTGGGCTCAAATTGACATATGAAGGTGGAAAATGGATTATCTTCTATCTATCAAATTTGAACAATGTACATGTCTCTACAACATTGCACATGTAGAAATTATATGACTTCAACGTGGATAGATGCGAGCAACGATTCACATAATGGCGTGTCCCTTTGACAATACTGAATGAATTCAGACTCTGCACAATTCACAATACAACAAAGGAGTTTGATTTGGATGGGCCACACATGAGTTTGTGTCATGTATTGCATAATTATTCAACCTAGTGCGTAATAAATTGAAGCTGTATGCACTTTTATCTCACTGAAATGTTATTGAAACACCAATATTTGGTGAAGCACAGCTAGGTGCCTAGTATATGGGCTGATCATTTATGTGCATGTTGGGAAGATAACATCTGAATCTACTACTGACAAAGATGTACATTCAAAATATCCTCATAATAGGGCTGATCCTAAATAGGAATAGATCTTCCCCTCACAAGCTCAGGAAGCCATTGCTCTGATACCAAATAATGGTTTTGGATCAGTTGACACAACTGAATAATCAATAAAACTCTCTATATATTATTCCGCATAGTATAAGGGCTATTATATAGCCAGAAGTATAGCCAAACCACCTCCTAATAAATAGGGAGGTGTTACAACAAATAACCCAAAATAATATTCACGGGTAAAACATACTCTATGAATAATATATTGTTGAAACAATATATTATAACAATATACATTCTAACCTAATATTTAATATATAACAATATTAAATATTAACTAACAAACTACTTATTTACCTTTCGGTAAATACCAAACTATAATGTAAACATTAATATTTCCTAACAAGAAAGTAATCAGTGCATTAGGTTGTTGAGTAGTAGCATCCAAAAGGTTAGGGAAATCTTCATTGGAGGAATAATATAAATAGATGAAGGCTCTAATGTGGAGGTATTTATATTTGGTTCAATGAATGGGTAGGCATTGGGTCCAAAGTAGTGGCTAGTTTCACTAATAACATACGTGTCTATTTTTTTCAGAGGAATTGGTTGAATGGGGAGTGATAAAAGGAATTTTTGGTTAGAAATATCGATATATAAATATTGGAAGAGCTCGGGATAGATGGGAAAATATGTTTAGATTCATTATGGAATGATTTGCTACATCGATGAAAATTAGATAGCACAAATTACATATCACGAATCTAAGGACATCATAAAAATAAATTATAATGAAGAATATTTTCCATGATGTGAAAGGTGATGGTTAACAACTTAGGACCAACAAGGAGCCCCAAGTAAGAGGTGTTGAGCATAGATCGTGTGATGTTATCAAAGCCATGCATAATAATATTAGTATTGATTATATTCGAGGATATTCCCAATTACATCGGGAGAGTGTTAGGACAATTTTAAGGCTAGAACCATTATCAATCAAAACCCATTTGATAAGGAAGTTGTGAATACTTGTAGTAATGAAAAAGGGAGAACATGTGTTGGAAGTAGGTACCATCAAGAGATCATTAGTGGTGAAATAAATTGTGTGATAAATTTCCTTAAAGGTATCCATGATGAAAACAAAACTAGCTGGTGAGTATCATCCACTGAAGTGAAAGAGTGTAAAGTATCTTTAAAAATATCCTTATAAACATGGGATTTTGAAGTAAATATAAGAGAGATATCTTAGTATGGGTGTTATTAGGTTTTTCTAAGAGATCATACCCTTTAGAAGGTGCAATATCCTTGGTCATATGAGCTTTAGGTCGATGGGAAAAGGTGGGTCACCCTTGAGTGGTTTCTTGTTATGTCTTGTAGATTAAAATTGATGGTAGGCTCCACTTGGGCAGTATGCAAAGCGTGGTGGCAACTACATAGTGACAAGGATGAAATTTGGATATTCCTTGTGGAATTATTTTTGCACTAGATAGGTAAGGGTTGTATCAACCATGTGACATGCAAGACTAGTAGAAGGAGATCACCCATATGTGACGTAGAGGCATTGATATAGTTAGAGGTATAATAACTAGTGCTAGCATAAGGATGTGAATGATTATTATTAAGTCAGATATCATAAAACATGGGAGGCAATGACATAATGAGGAGAAGTAGAAAGATAAATTCAATACTAAAATAAAAGAGGAAAATCATAAGTAAGCCCTGCGATAGATGCTAAGGTTGAATTACAAGTCATGTTCACCAAAATGTTTACATCCTAATTAAATTTAAAATGAAACCACGATGATTTTAGTGAATTAGTACAATAAAGGATGCAAGGGTTAGAAAAAAGTGATTATTTTGATTAATTAACTTTTAACATTAATTACTAATATTAGAAAAATTATTTAATACCTGTAATTTATATGCTAAATAAGATACAAACTTTAAAAACATAAAGGAATGAGTACACTTAGTTGATTACTGAGATGATTCTAGGAATTTCTAGGAGGATGCATTTTTGGAACAAGGAGATCTAAATTTGGTGATGCATCATTTTGGAGATCAGAATCGAAACTAACATGGGGTAAGATCAGATGAATTTTTCAAGACCATCTCTATGGTCTTGACCCTATCATTGTATGGTCTTGGACCCGCTTATTTTTAGGATTTATAACTTCTCAACATTGTTGGTTACCTAAAATAAATTTTGTTGTCAAAACCTAGTTGTCGGTCATGTTGCAAATATCTTTGAATATTGCGAACACGATCTCAAACCCTATCTCGTGGTTGGGAATTCCTACAAAATAAACATTCATTGGGTTACGAGAACCCCCATGCACCGTAAATGTTGGCACTTTTCTAAAGAGGCATCAAATTGCATGTCATTCTCCACCTAACATGTGATATATGAATGAATTTAGCTAGATTTTACAACCTCCCTTAACAATGCTTGAGTTGAGTTAGCTCCTTCTAAGCTACTTAGGGAAGGGATGTTTGAGTTCCTATAGAAGAGAAATATTGATGTCTTGACTGGTTAGAATCTTTAGACTTATAAAGATTATTTCCCTATGAATGTAGGTGTTCTATTGTGAGATCTATGAATCCTTGGGTGAATTTTGCAAGTGTTGTAAGTGATTGTATCGAGTGTAGTACCATAGGATTTCTAGGTTAGAAAATGAGGTAGTGTTTACTTGTTTATAAAGGGTTTTATAGATGAATTATCTAAGAAAGGTCAAACCAAAGGGATTATAGGACCCAACAAATAATATGAAATTGATAACATGTCAGTCCAATACTGTACAAGTTATACAAGACTAAATATAATATCATGACTAAACTATATACAAGCTTGAAAACATAGAATCTGAAGTTTATAACTTGTCACTTGATGTTTGTGTATGGATTTTATGCATTTTTTCTCATAATATAACTACATGTTAGTGTGAAAGGATAAAAAAGCTAAACAATAGACCTTAGAATGTGCTAAGTAGGAATGGGAAGGTTGTATTTATCTTAGCAAGAGTGCATTGTCAAAACTAACAGTGTCAAAGAGTGAATTTCCAAATTTGAGTGTCTATAATACAAGTGAGGTATATGAAATAGATGAACATTGTTTCATAGAATTTTTAATATAAAATGTGTCACTCTTACAAAAACATACTTGAAAAATATGGGTTCGGACTTAGATGTATATAAAAGACTATTTATCCTCAACCATCAAATTCTTCCATAGAGTATGAGAAATACCCAATATAAACTATTATAGATAATGTTGATTTAGATTCATGCTATATTTATGAATGCCAATGATACTTTTTGAATGGCAATGGATCTCAAAATGATTAATGGAATATAAATGTAGAAGGTGATTTTGATTATCAGAGACACCCATAATTACGCCCGAGCAATTTAAATACTTAAATTGCACTAATTATCTCCTTCTCTCAAATTGGTGATGTATCGTCAATAACACTCATTTTCCTCATATCGTCATTAATTAATCACACTACGCTAGTTAATTAAGTCGCCAATCCAACAAACAACCTAATTAATGACCTTTCGTTAATAAATTACCCCTTATATCTGGACTAATTAATTATTATTAATTAATTAGCTTTCCCCTTCATTTAATCAATAAATCAATATTTAATTGATTTAATCCCCTTCTAATAGCCTAAATCGTACTAATATTCCTCTAAATAGCTTCTATAAGCTTACATCTACCTATTAGTTAATCACCTTTGATTAATTAAAGCACCCCTCCAACTCCCATGACTTGCTAAGCATAAATTAAACCCTTCTAAAGTAAGGTTACCTTTTATAAAGCAACCTTATCCATTCCTAATCTTGTTTTACCTTTATCCCACATGCAAAGGGATGAAGTGTTTCCTTTATCCATTGGGCTATATAAGGAGCCCTCCTTCTACCTTTATACCTACACCTAAACTTCTTGAGAAGACAAATGCAAAGCATATAGCAAAATAGACTAAAAGCTTTCCTTTGTTTTCTTGAGAGTTCATCATATTAGAGAGTTAAGCCTTTTCCTAAAGTGCTTAGGTCATATGGAAGGTGTCAAAAGGGCCTTGTAGCCCAAATTTGACAAGCCCTCATTCCTAGGTTCTTGGAATACCAAAGAAAACCATTTTTGATTGCCATGGAGCCTACATAGGTCCATTAATTTATTTTTTGTTAGAGAATATAGGATTTAGATACTTAACATTGTTAGTTTAAAAGTTTTGAATATGATGAATGTTAATATCTAACCTTGTTTAATTCTTATCTTGATGGTGCTTAGTATGTTGTTTAATTTTTGCTAATTAAGGCTATTTAGGTGTTAGTCTTTATTTATATTAGCATTAGTTTAAAAACAACTCATGCACACAATTATGAAGATTATTTATATGCTAAAGATATGTTGGTAAGTGACTTTACATGGGAAAAATGATGGGTTTTCAAAATAATGTGAGCGAGACTAAGTCCAAATCATCTCATCACCCTCATTTCTTGAAATCACACACTTAAGTCCACCATTAGAAGCAAAATTTTGAGACTCAATTATCTCTTCTAGTCCTTCAAGTGTTCTCCACTCTTCACTTTGCTACGTAAGCTGATCACATACTCTCTCATGAGCTTGTTCTTCATGTTTATCTTCAATAGGTTCCAAAGTATACAATTATTCAAATTATTCTTCATCATTGAGCTAATTCATTGGCTCAAATATTTGTGTACCTACATTCACAACATCAAAAACAACATTAAATAAAACTTTAGGCCATTCATCCCTTTGAATTGTCTTTGGTTCAAACACCAATTATTTATGGTCCTCTTCCTCTTCAAATAACTCCATATTCATTTGATATTCCCTCATCTCCTCCTCAATTTGCTTGCATAAAAATATCTTTCCTCTCACTCTTTCTCTTAGTAATATTCTTTTGCTTCTATATGAGCATATTTATAGGCCACTTGACCTTCCTTTTCATTATCTAACCATAATACATGGGTTCTTCTTCTCTCATTTGTGCTATCAAGAATTCTATCTCCTTTAACCTTGCATTTATCCTCATTTTTTCTTCTAAATTTATATTTTCTATCTCTCCTTTCATTTTTTTACTCTATTATTTAGGAACTCTTCTCCTTGACTCCCTTACATTGTTCACGTAATGTTTGTATCCTATTAGCATCACCTTACCTTCATTTTCTTCTTGCTCAACATTAAATGGTACTAGAGTATGCTCGTGTCCATATTTTACACATTCGTAGGTGTTTAATTTCCCATTATGAACTACATGCCTATCATATTGCCACGGTATTCCTAGAAAAACATGGCATACGTCCATAGGAACTATGTCACAAATTACCATGTCCTTGTAGCTTCCAATTTGAAAACCAACATAGCTTTGTTTTCTTACCATCATTTGATATCATTATTGCACCCATGAGACTTTATATGGGCTTAGATGTTGTATTCTTTGCAATCCTAGCTTAGTTACCATCTCTACTGACATTAGGTTCTCTGTACTACCACCGCACAATTATCATTTTTACAACATTTTCCTCTTACCTTACATCTTGTTATGAATAAACTCCTCCTCTGAGTTATACTCTCCACTATCTTACCTACTTTTGATGGCATACTTTTCATTAAGAATGATTTTCCATTCTTGATCTCTTCATTATGAGGTTTCAATTTTCTAGTTTCTCCTCTTTCTACATGCTTCATTTTACCATCTTCTCCTTGGCATACATAGGCTCTATGAATTACAAACTTTTGACAATTGCAGCATCTTCTTGAATTGAAATCTTCCATCAACCATTCTTCTCTAATCCTTCTCTTTTTCTCTTCATATCTAATCATCTTGGTTTTCAAGAAGATAACATCTTCTTGGATCCTTCTTTGAGCATCTTCTATGCTTCTCAACCGCATAAACAACTCACTTTACATCTCTTCTACCCTCTCTTCAACTAAAACTCCTCCTTTTAATCGTAAAAGCTTATTAGTCTTGTTTAGTATGCTCTTTCTCTTGAGCTTCAAAACATCTAAAACTATTATCGACATAGTTCCCTTTCATTTCATTTTCTTAATAAAGTGATGACAACAATAAATAACTAACCTCATACTCTACCATTTTCATCATCTCAACATAAAACATAAGCACAATGAAACTGAAATTATCACCCTGCATGTAATTTGACACGAGAATTTATTTTGCATCCAATTACTAATCTCACCTTATGTTTCTTGTTGTCTATATTTTCCCTTCAAGATTCTCTTGTTTGAAAACTCTTCTTGTCACCTCTTATTTCCTCTCTCCAAACTATAGACACAACTAACTTTTATGCACAATCTCCAATGCTCTAACCAATCAAGTCTTTCACACTTGCACAAAAAAATTAATTAGACAAAAGAATTTTGATTCACCTTTCCCAAGAGCTTCAACCTCCCAATTTCACTTCTATGTATTCCTACATTCATAAATCTTCTACAAAATATCATTAATATAAATCAACATTCCAAGAGAACCAATCTTTGATACCAAAAATGATGCACCTTTCCTCTACTTAACACAATACTAGTATGTATAAGATCTTTCTCATCATCTAACATTTTCAATCCTTTTCATTAACTTAGAGACATCAATCATTTTTAACTGTACCCAAGGTGCATATGAGGATCCTTACATATATATGTTTTATCAATTCTAGCAATTCTAGTATATGCCTAAGAGAAATTTGTTTATCTTATCTTCAAATCCTCAATGATCTTTGTCCCGCAATCCAAAAATCCCCTTATACTGATCTATGAACCTGAGATCCTTCCATATTCATCAATTTGACAAGGTACTAGGAAAGTGTGAGTTTATAAGAGTAAAATATTTTGAGGCATGCATAATAGTTACTAATTTATTCATCCATTTCAATTCTCTGTCTATAGAACAATTTTCAGCTTATAAAAACGAAAACAACCACTAAGATTTGACCATACCGATGATTGTTCCTATGTTGTAGATGATCTCACTCCATATCCTTCAATAGGTGATAACAAAAGAGTTATACCTTTTCCTCATTATTACAACATCCACTTAAACCTCTCCTCTTAACTCGTATCAACTATATTTTCTTCTAAGTAGATGACTATGTTTTGGTCATAATTTTTACTATAATGATCCAATTAATCCCAAACCAATTTCATTGGATTCCTAGCTTCAACACGCACTTATTTTCCATTTTTCAAATTTTGTTTGGGTATATTTTGAGACATAATTATTTTTCAGTGTGTTCCCTATGCCCGATTTAAAGACTCATTGCTGTATTTTGATCATATCTCCTCGACATAGATCTAATCGACTCAAGAATAATTTTTTGGATTCGTATTTCCAAGACACTCGTATTTATAAAAATTTCATAATTTTTTAATTGGATAATTTGTAAAATATTATCAATTTACTAGTCGTTCCCTAGTTCTTATTTTACAGTCATTAAGAGACCCGAGAGCTAAAAATTGACATAACTCAAGAAAATGAACACCTCAAGACTTCCTTCTTACATCATGAGAAACGTTTCATCTTTTGGAATATTGTCTTGAAAATTCTTAGTTTTGTTAGATCTATGAGCTTTATACCCAAAAAGTGACAGTAGGGGTTTTGTGAAGTTCTATCAAAAAAATTTTACCAACAAAACTCATTCAAAGGTCTACGATCACGTTTTTATATTTGTAGCATCAATTTCTTCTTGAAATACAATGCATTTAGGTAGAAGAATGAATATATATTTTAATGGAAACATAGTCACATGATTATTCCATGTAAAATTGTAACATAAACAATATGAAGTCTTAACCAATTTACTTCACATACATAACCGAGATTGGGATACTTGAGATTTGTTTCTCAACATCATTTATTTTCTTCAATATTCATGCAATTGAAAAAGAGATTTATGCTTGAACTATAATTTTATATTCAATGTTTCCAATGCTACCAAATGAGCCATTTTACACACACCGACTTCTACTATTCAACTAAATATATATCTTCTACATTACTCAAACTTGGTATTCACCCTCCATTTCATGATCTTCACATGGATTGTGATTATAATCCTCCTACAAAAATATTCCATCTTGGGTTTTGAGGTTGAAACAACTCCACGCTTCTCTCAACAATCATGCCAAATTTTGCAACTTTTCTTTGTTTGACTTCCAACGTAGCATTTTGCCTTCTTAGAGATTTATTTCACTAAAGATCAACTTTACGATAATGATTTAATCTCCTTACTAAAATTTTTCTCTTAAAAGATATTTATTGACTCATTAAGGCTTATTCAAATGAAATGACCCCCTACATGACTCTAATAATCTTTAAATTAAAACAAAAATCTTATTTACAAGTTTGGAGTGATGCTCCTGCATCACACATCTACTTTACGCTTCATCACCATCTACACCCACATCTTCACATTCATTGCATTCTCCTAGGTATTTTAGCTTCATCGAGCCCCATCACCGATGCACTCCATTGACTAAGCCACTTTCCTTTATTCTCATAAAATTTGTTTGATGCAAATCTCATAAATCTCCCTCCCAAACCACCCCCACCAAGAAGGTATTCCTCCTATGAAACGTGTCCTTACCATCATCGACAATTACTTGACTAACTTACATCCCTATCTCTGCAACATCATTTAAGACCTTCTTGACAAGGGGACATTTTTTTATCCTTAATCCCTCTCGCCTTCACCTCGACCACCCATCCAATAACTTCACACAATACAATTCCCACTTCTTCTCCATATGTCATGTCTCCCGATTCATCAATTCCCACTATCGTCCAAACAACATGTGCACTTGTGTCTCTTCATCCAATTCACAACACATATCATCACATACTTCCACCTTGGACTCCACATTATCATGTTTTCCTAATATCTCATCCTCTACATCATCTATTTCTCAATCTACCTCATCATGTGTATCAACTTTCGACATGTCATCCTTCTCCTTTCCATAGTCATCCCATATATCTAGTTGTCAACCATCTATATCATCACGTGATTCCATCTCGCCTACCATGGACTCTACATCTTCACTTTCTTTGATCACCAACCATCCACTTATCCACCAACCCATTAATACACCTACATTCCACTCTTAATTCACCTTTCCCAAGAGCTTCAACCTCCCAATTTCACTTCTATGTATTCATGTATTCATAAATCTTCTTCAAAATATCATTAATATAAATCAACATTCCAAGATAACCAAGCTCGATACAAAAATGATGCACCTTTACTCTACTTAACACAATACTAGTATGTATAAAATATTTCTCATCATCTAACATTTTCAATCCTTTTCATTAACTTAGAGACATCAATCATTTTTAACTATACCCAAGGTGCATATGAGGATCCTTACGGATATATGTTTTTATAAATTCTAGCAATTCTAGTAATTGCTTAAGAGAAATTTGTTTATCTTATCTTCAAATCCTCAATGATATTTGTCCCGCAATCCAAAAATCCCCTTATACTAATCTATGAACCTAAGATCCTTCCATATTCATCAATTTGACAAGGTACTAGGCAAATGTGAGTTTATAAGAGTAAAAGATTTTGAGGCATGCATAATTGTTACTAATTTATTCATCCATTTCAATTCTCTCTGTCGTAGAAAAATTTAGGCTTATAAAAACCAAAATAACCACTAAGATTTGACCATAATGATGATTGTTCCTATGTTGTAGATGATCTCACTCCATATCCTTTGATAGGCGATAACACAAGAATTATACCTTTTCCTCATTACAACATCCACTTAAACATCTCCTCTTAACCCGTATCAACTATATTTTCTTCTAAGTAGATAACTATGTTTTGGCCATAAATTTTTCTATAATGATCCAATTGATCCCAAACTAGTTTCATTTGATTCCTAGCTTTAGCACGCACTTATTTTCCACTTTTGATTTTGTTTGGGTATATTTTGAGATATAATTGTTTTTCCAGGCGTTCCCTATGTCTGATTTAAAGACTTTCGACCTATATTTTGATCATATCTCCTAAACACAGATCTAATTGACTCAAGAATATTTTTTTGGATTTGTATTTCCAAGACACTCCTACTATCAAAATTTCAGGATTTTTTAATTCGATAATTTGTAAGATATTATCAATTTACTAGTTGTGCCCTAGTTCTTATTTTACACAAGTCATTAAGAGACCCGAGAGCTAAAAATTGACATAACTCAAGAATATTAACACCTCAAGACTTCATTCAAGTTCCTATATCTCTATTACATCATGAGAAACATTTCATCTTTTGGAATATTGGCTTGAAAATGCTTAGTTTTGTTGGATCTATGAGCTTTATATCAAAAAACATGATAGGGCAGGGTTTTGTGAAGTTTTATCAAAAAGTTTACCAACAAAACTCATTCAAATGTCTATGATCACGTTTTTATATTTGTAGCATCAATTTCTTACTAAAATACAATGCATTTAGGTAGAAGAATCCATATATATTTTAATGGAAACATAGTCACATGATTATTCCACGCAAAATTGTAACATAAACAATATGAAGTCTTAACCAATTTACTTCACATACATAACTGAGATTGGGATACCGAGATTTGTTTCTCAACACAATTTATTTTCTTCAATATTCATGCAATTGAAAAGAGAGATTTATGCTTGAACTATAATTTTATCTTCAATGATTCCAATGCTTCCAAATGAGCCATTTTACACACACCGACTTCTACTATGCAACTAAATATATCTCTTCTACATTCCTCAAACTTGGTATTTACCCTCCATTTCATGATCTTCACATGGATTGTGATTATAATCCTCCTACAACAATATTACATCTTGGGTTTCAAGGTTGAAACAACTCCACAATTCTCTCAACAATCATGCCAACTTTTGCAACTTTTCCTTGTTTGACTTCCAATGTAGCATTTTGACTTCTTAGAGAGTTATTTCACTAAAGATCAACTTTACAATAATGATTTAATCTCCTTAGAAAATTTTTTCTATTAAAACATATTTATTGACTCATTAAGGCTTATTCAAATGAAAAGACCCCTACATGACTCTAATAATCTTTAAATGAAAACAAAATCTTATTTACATGTTTGGAGTGATGCTCCTGCATCACACATTTGCTTTACCCTTCATCACCTTCTACACCCACATCTTCACATTCATTGCATTCTCCAAGGAATTTTAGCTTCATCGAACCCCATCACAAACTCACTCCATTGATTAAGCCACTTTCCTTTATTCTCTAAAATTTGATTGATGCCAAACTCATAAATCTCCCTCCCAAACCACCCTCACCATTATGGTATTCCTCCCATGAAAGGTGTTCTTATCATCCTACCGCGATTAATTGACTAACTTGCATCCCTAGCTCGTAACATCATTCATGACCTTCTTGACAAGGGTACATTGGTTTTGAACCTTAATCACCTCGCCTTCACCTCGACCACCCATCCAATAACTTCACACAATACAATTCCCACTTCTTTTCCATATGTCATGTCTCCCCGATTCATCAATTCCCACTATCATCCAAACAATATGTGCACCTTGTGTCTCTTCATCCAATTCACAACACATATCATCACATACTTCCACCTTGGACTCCACATTATCATTTTTTCCTAATATCTCATCCTCTACATCATCTATTTCTCAATCTACCTCATCATGTGTATCGACTTTTGACATGGTCTCATCCTTCTCCTTTCGTGATTCATCCCATTTATCTAGTTGTCAACCATCTATATCATCACGTGATTCCATCTCGCCTACCATGGACTCTACATCTTCGCTTTCTTCGAACACCAACCATCCACTTATCCACCAACCCATTAATACACCTACATTCCACTCTTAATTCACCTTTCCCAAGAGCTTCAACCTCCCAATTTCACTTCTATGTATTCATGCATTCATAAATCTTCTACAAAATATCATTAATATAAATCAACATTCCAAGAGAACCAAGCTCGATACCAAAAATGATGCACCTTTCCTCTACTTAACACAATACTAGTATGTATAAAATCTTTCTCATCATCTAACATTTTCAATCCTTTGCATTAACTTAGAGGCATTAATCATTTTTAACTATGCCCAAGGTGCGTATGAGGATCCTTACGGTATATATCTTTATCAATTTCGCAATTCTAGTCTATTTTTAAGAGAAATTTGTTTATCTTATCTTCAAATCCTTAATGATATTTGTCTGCAATGCAAAAATCCCCTTATACCGATCTATGAACCCGAGATCCTTCCATATTCATTAATTTGACAAGGTACTAGGCAAGTGTGAGTTTATAAGAGTAAAACATTTTGAGGGATGCATAATAGTTACTAATTTATTCATCCATTTCAATTCTTTGTCTGTAGAAAAATTTTTGGCTTATAAAAATGAAAACAACCACTAAGATTTGACCATACTGATGATTGTTCCTATGTTGTAGATGATCTCACTCCATATCCTTTGATAGGTGATAACACAAGAGTTATACCTTTTCCTCACTATTACAACATCCACTTAAACCTCTCCTCTTAACCTGTATCAACTATATTTTCTTCTAAGTAGATGACTATGTTTTGGTCATAAAGTTTTCTATAATGATCCAATTAATCCCATTCCAATTTCATTGGATTCCTAGCTTCAACACGTACTTATTTTCCATTTTTCAAATTTTGTTTGGGTATATTTTGAGACATAATTATTTTTCCAGGTGTTCCCTATGCCCGATTTAAAGACTGTCAGCCTGTATTTTGATCATATCTCCTCGACATAGATCTAATCGACTCAAGAATAATTTTTGGATTCGTAATTCCAAGACACTAGTACTATCAAAATTTCATAATTTTTTGATTAGATAATTTGTAAGATATTATCAATTTACTAGTTGTTCCCTAGTTCTGATTTTACACAGTCATTAAGAGACCGAGAGCTAAAAATTGACATAACTCGAGAAACTGATCACCTCCAGACTTCCTTCTTACATCATGAGAAACATTTCATATTTTGGAATATTGGCTTGAAAATGCTTAGTTTTGTTGGATCTATGAGCTTTATACCCAAAAAAGTGACAGGGCAGGGATTTGTGAAGTTCTATCAAAAATTTTACCAACAAAACTCATTCAAAGGTCTACGATCGCATATTTATATTTGTAGCATCAATTTCTTACTAAAATACAATTCATTTAGGTAGAAGAATCCATATATATTTCAATGGAAACATAGTCACATGATTATTCCATGCAAAATTGTAACATAAACAATATGAAGTTTTAACCAATTTACTTCACATACATATATGAGATTAGCATACCTGAGATTTGTTTCTCAACACCATTTATTTTCTTCAATATTCATGCAATTGAAAAGAGAGATTTATGCTTAAACTATAATTTTATCTTCAATGATTCCAATGCTTCCAAATGAGCCATTTTACACACACTGACTTCTACTATGCAACTAGATATATATCTTCTACATTCCTCAAACTTGGTATTTATCCTCCATTTCATGATCTTCACATGGATTGTGATGATAATCCTCCTACAACAATATTCCATCTTGGGTTTGGAGGTTGAAACAACTCCACAATTCTCTCAACAATCATGCCAAATTTTGCAACTTTTCCTTGTTTGACTTCCAACGTAGCATTTTGCCTTCTTAGAGATTTATTTCACTAAAGATCAACTTTACAATAATGATTTAATCTCCTTACTAAAATTTTTCTCTTAAAACATATTTATCGACTCATTAAGGCTTATTCAAATGAAATGACCCCTACATGACTCTAATAATCTTTAAATGAAAACAAAAATCTTATTTACATGTTTGGAGTGATGCTCCCGCATCACACATCGCTTTACCATTCATCACCTTCTACATCCACATCTTCACATTCATTGCATTCTCCTAGGGCTGATAGCTTCATTGAACCCCATCACAAACTCACTCCATTGTTCGAGCCACTTTGCTTTATTCTCTAAAATTTGTTTGATGCCAATCTCATCACTCTCCCTCCCAAACCACCCCCACCATTATGGTATTCCTCCCATGAAATGTGTTTTTACCATCGTATTGATGATTACTTGACTAACTTGCATCCCTAGCTCTGCAACATCATTCAAGACCTTCTTGACAAGGGGACATTGTTTTTGAACCTTAATCCCCTCGCCTTCACCTCTCGACCACCCATCCAATAACTTCACACAATAAAATTCCCACTTATTCTCCATATGTCATGTCTCCTTGATTCATCAATTCCCACTATATCGTCAAACAACATGTGCACCTTGTGTCTCTTCATCCAATTCACAACACATATCATCACATACTTCCACCTTGGACTCCACATTATCATGTTTTCCTAATATCTCATCCTCTACATCATCTATTTCTCAATCTACCTCATCATGTGTATCAACTTTCGACATGGTGTCATCCTTCTCCTTTCCGAGTCATCCCATATATCTAGTTGTTAACCATCTATATCATCACGTGATTCCATCCACCTACCATGGACTCTACATCTTCACTTTCTTCAATCACCAACTGACCACTTATCTACTAACCCATTAATAAACATACATTCCACTCTTAATTCACCTTTCCCAAGATCTTCAACCTCCCAATTTCACTTCTATGTATTCCTGCATTCATAAATATTCTACAAAATATCATTAATATAAATCAACATTCCAAGAGAACCAAGCTCGATACCAAAAATGATGCACCTTTCCTCTACTTAACACAATACTAGTATGTATAACATATTTCTCATCATCTAACATTTTCAATCCTTTTCATTAACTTAGAGACATCAATCATTTTTAACTATACCCAAGGTGCATATGAGGATCCTTACAAATATATGTTTTATCAATTCTAGCAATTCTAGTATATGCTTAAGAGAAATTAGTTTATCTTATCTTTAAATCCTCAATGATCTTCGATCCTGCAATCCAAAAATCCCTTTATACTGATCTATGAACTTGAGATCCTTCCATATTTATCAATTTGACAAGGTACTAGGCAAGTGTGAGTTTATAAGAGTAAAATATTTTGAGGCATGAATAATAGTTACTAGTTTATTCATCCATTCCAATTCTTTGTCTCGTAGAAAAATTTTTGGTTTATAAAAAGCAAAAAAACCACTATGATTTGACCATAATGATGAATGTTACTATGTTTTAGATGATTTCACTCCATATACTTTAATAGGAAATAACACAAGAGTTATACCTTTTCCTCACTGCTTCAACATCCACTTAGACCTCTCCTCTTAACTCGTATCAACTATTTTTTCTTCTAAGTAGATGAATATGTTTTGGCCATAAATTTTTCTATAATGATCCAATTAATCCCAAACCAATTTCATTTGATTCCTAGCTTCAACACGCACTTATTTTCCTTCTTCAAATTTTGTTTGGATAAATTTTGAGATATAATTTTTTTCAGGCATTCCCTTTGCCCGATTTAAAGACCATCGGCCTATATTTTGATCATATCTCCTTGAAACAGATCTAATCGACTTAAGAATATTTTTTTGATTTGTATTTCCAAGACACTCCTACTATCAAAATTTTATAATTTTATAATTGGATAATTTTTAAGATATGATCAATTTACTAGTCGTGCCCTAGTTTTGATTTTACACAGTCATTAAGAGACCCGAGAGCTAAAAATTGACATAACTCGAGAAAATGAACACCTCAAGACTTCATTCAAGTTCCTATATCTCTATTTCATCATGAGAAACATTTCATCTTTTGGAATATTGGCTTGAAAATGCTTAGTTTTTTTGGATCTATGAGCTTTATACCCAAAAACGTGATAGGGCAGGGTTTTGTGAAGTTCTATCAAAACAGCTTTACCAACAAAACTCATTCAAATGTCTACGATCGCATTTTTATATTTATAGCATCAATTTCTTACTGAAATACAATGCATTTAGGTAGAAGAATCCATATATATTTCAATGGAAACACGGTCACATGATTATTCCATGCAAAATTGTAACATAAACAATATGAAGTCTTAACCAATTTACTTCACATACATATTTGAGATTGGGATATCTGAGATTTGTTTCTCAACACCATTAATTTTCTTCAATATTCATGCAATTGAAAAGAGAGATTTATTCTTGAACTATAATTTTATCTTCAATAATTCCAATGCTTCCAAATGAGCCATTTTACACACACCGACTTCTACTACTGCAACTAAATATATATCTTCTACATTCCTCAAACTTGGTATTTACCCTCCATTTCATGATATTCACATGGATTGTGATTATAATCCTCCTACAACAATATACCATCTTGGGTTTCAAGGTTGAAACAACTCCACAATTCTCTCAACAATCATGCCAACTTTTGCAACTTTTCCTTATTTGGCTTCCAACGTAGCATTTTTCGTTCTTAGAGAGTTATTTCACTAAAGATCAACTTTACAATAATGATTTAATCTCCTTAATAAATTTTTTATATTAAAACATATTTATTGACTCATTAAGGCTTATTCAAATCAAATGACCCCTACATGACTCTAATAATCTTTAAATGAAAACAAAAATCTTGTTTACAAGTTTGGAGTGATGCTCCCGCATCACACATCCGCTTTACCCTTCATCACCTTCTATACCCACATCTTTGCATTTATTGCATTCTCTTAGGGATTTTAGCTTCATCAAACCCCATCACAAAAGCACTCCATTAACTAAGCCACTTTCCTTTATTCTCCAAAATTTGTTTGATGCAAATCTCATAAATCTCCCTCCCAAACCACCCCCACCATTATGGTATTCCTCACATGAAACGTGTTCTTACCATCGTATCGACGATTACTTAAATAACTTGCATCCCTAACTCTGCAACATCATTCAAGACCTTGTCAACAAGGGGACATTGTTATTGAACCTTAACCCCCTCTCGCCTTCACCTCGACCACCCATCCAATAACTTCACACAATACAATTCCCACTTCTTCTCCATATGTCATGTCTCCCGATTCATCAATTCCTCTCTTCATCCAATTCACAACACATATCATCACATACTTCCACATTGGACTCCACATTATCATGTTTTCCTAATATCTCATCCTCTACATCATCTATTTCTCCATCTACCTCATCATGTTTATCGACTTTCGACATGGTGTAATCCTTCTCCTTTCCGAGTCATCCCATATATCTAGTTGTCAACCATCTATATCATCACATGATTCCATCCACCTACCATGGAATCTACATCTTTTCTTTCTTTGATCACCGACCATTCACTTATCCCACAACTCATTAATACACCTACATTCCACTCTTTATCACATATGGTTCCACACCCTCGGTTTACCTATCTTATAATCGTCTTCCACCTATATCTCAATTCCTTCATCACTAATCAATTAATCCTCATTCTTACTTATGATGCATCTTTTGCATCCTCTACCATCTATTACAATTATTTATGCTCCTCTCACATCTATTCCCCGATATCCACATATATGCTTTCTTTCATCTTATTCACACAAATCACCTCCACGTGCTTCCATTGCTTCACCTCTTTTGGAGCATTCTTCTACATCTACCTTCTTGTATGGAAAAAACTAATTTTGGCATCATTTTTTCTATCATCTATCCCTACCGCATTCACATCATCAATCACACTCACACGACCATTTGTTCTTACACTTGGGCATCGCAATCCTCCATCGTATTTAGTTACACTTTCCAATCATTTTAATTTTATCCCACATTATCTTGTGTTGGACATTAATTCTTACATGTCTCTTTCTATTCTATATTGTCATTCTCTCATCACACCCGTTCATCACAAATTCACTCCATTGGCTCTCACACTTCCTTTCAACATCACTATGTTTTCCACTCCTCATCTAACCGACATCGTCACTGCTCCATTCTTCCTAACACTTTACCTTCTACCATTGATCTATTTTCATGTCCTAGACCACTAGATGTTATTGCACATCCACCATTCTCAACACCTTTATTTTGTGGTTCATCCCCATACTCACGTCCTTCAACTATCACCATACTATGGCTTCTATTTGGCATCTTTTCTTCACTTATTATCCACATCATCACCGCCAATCCAATCATCTATCTCCTCTATTGCTTTCTTCTCGTACATAATTTCCATTATTCATTTAGTCTCTATATGGACTGGGGGGACTTTCATTTGTCTTCATTACCGCATTACACATGCTACTTATATTGTGATTCTCTTCATCTTTCCCGGATTTGAAACCCAAAATGATTCTCCACACATCTTTCTCTATCATCATTAACATCCAATTTCTCACAACTAAACATTTTTCAAAAATATAAAAAAACCAATATATTTCAAAACATTGTAATAAATAGTTTTTTCCCATGGATGTTCTTTCATATTTTCTCCATTTAATCATATATTTCACTCCAATTCTTCGCTCAATGCTACACGTTTAATTTATATTTTGTACACATTCCATGTTTTGATTTGTTTCACAAATTTTGGTGCACACTTTGATCATCTTGTTGTCATGTTTCATGAGTCAATAATCTCTACTAGAGTTGCTTAACCTTGGTATCTCCTTACTTGGTGAATTAAGAATTGTTGTCATCTTTGAGATCTACACATACTTACAAACTTAACAAATTGTCTTGAAGACCTGGAGCATTATTTGTTGATGCTTGACAAATGTCGTATCCATCATTAATCCTATATCCTCTATCAAGCCACTCGTTGTGCTAAAAACCTTGGAAAACTTAGAGAGCTGAATATCATGTGAAAAAATCAAAACAATCAAAATCAAGAAAAATTCAAAAGATGAAAAAGAAAGAGTAATATAAAACACTCTCTCGGGGTCTTTCCAATATCTCTATCGGGCTTTAGACACTTGGTTGGCAAGAGAGAAATGTTGTGACTAGAATCAGATGTATCTCTGTTAGAGCTATGGATGCCTGGATGGTAGTGGTGAAATGCATGAATTATAAATATTTTCCATTTCACTACTCACCAATCACCTATTTCAATCACACATAAACGTTGGATCTTGTTTTCACTCACTGTCTCATGGGTCTTCATTTCAAATAGTCAATTAAATGTCACATGCACACACCCGATCTCCATGAGTCGTTGGGCTAGTATGTCACCTTGTGTGGTTTAGAATTTGTTCACGCTCTCATATTAGTTAACTTTTTGTCTCATGTCTCGTGTCTTAGGGATCATTAAGACTTCTCCAACACTCTTATGGCACAACCACATTTCTTGTAGTCCCTCATCACAATCGCAGTACCTTTACATGTTTACGACCCACTTGAATCAAATGAACATCCTTGGGCATTCGATGCCTTCGTGTACTTTTTCCATTACCTCACTCTACATGACCTCATCTCATTATTTTCGTTAGTTTGTATTTTCCATTGTTTACGTCATTTACGTTTTTAAACATTTTTATCTTTTTATGTCATCTTCCTTGGTCTTTCCTCATATCCTTTTTGCCTTGTCATCATATTCCCACAACCCCCACTTGCTACTCTACCTCATCTCTTCTCCACTAAACTTACCATCCTACTTTATTCATCACCCCACACTTTACCCTACTCACTCGCCCCACACCTTATCCAAATTTCGGCCAACCTGATTCCATAGCTCCTCGGCCTTAACCCACCTAAGTGAGTTACTCTAGCGACTCTTTGAGTTTATCTCACCTAACTCCACGAGCCACATTCTCATCCTATTTGCTATTGTGACCGATCTCATCCCTCACCCACTTCCTCATAACATGTTACTCCACTCCTAACTCGATTCATCTATCCACCCCCTCTCGATCACTATAGTGACGAGGCTAGTCCATCCCTACCCCTCAGTTCTATCACTTACCCGTGTCGATGCACATATTCAACTTGGCCTAGTCCCACTCTCCCTACTCCCTACACTACTCACCTTACCCCACCTTACCCCATACCACCCTTCCCATTCTACCGTATGAGCCTCCTTATGACTTGGCCCCCTAACCCTTTTCCCTTATCCCTATTTTGCCACCAAGTCATGCATGCAAAACATATCGAGCTCCCCATGCCTATCCTTTAATGGTATGTTACCACCTATCTTGGTCATTATAGCAAACACACTCACTCTAGACCCCAACCAAGACCTATCACCCCCTCAACCCGCCTCAAGGTACTTAAGTGACTTGCTTCCATGATCCTACTCCACACCCACCGATGAGTTATCATAACAACTCACTTTGCCACCCTTTACCTACTTACTTACTCCCGAATCGTTCTCCTCACCCCCAAGCTCCATCCCATATCTCAACATTATCCTTCACCAGTTATACTCATGATTGGATCACCTTACGGACCTTCAGTCATCCTTCCACTCTCCCCTCTTCCCTAGCTCTGACCGATCCCAACTTCCCTACATTTGACACGACTTGTATGTTTCCTTTCCCCATTGCAATTGTGACCACAACCTCTTTTCCCACTCTCCTCACCACCAACCCCAAGTGAGCTCACGTCCAATACCTCTCTCGAATCTCCTAAGCTCAAGAATCCACCTATTTCTCCCCAAGTCACTTCTGCGACTCTCCCATCACTTCCTATGGCTCACATGTTGACCCTTCTCTCCCAAAGATGTGAGCTTCCCCCCTTATTCCCCATCATCGTAGTTACTTATTTGTGACTCACATCTTCTCAATGAGTCCTCTAACCTCATCCATCTTGATATCTACCCTACCCCACACCTCATCCTACTCGGTCTATATGGCTTACCCTACCCATGCCTAGCCAAGCTGTTTTGCGTGAATCACCCAACCACCAACCTCTAATCCATCTACACCAGCTTGCCCCACTTGGATAACTCCTTATCTAGCTCGCACAACTTGAAAAAATCTCCAACCCACTCGCTTAGTGTTTTTGTGCAAATGTGAAACAAGGAAATTGAAAATTTCCGAGCACAACAACTATAACCCTATGCCAAAATTCTCATGTTTTATCTTTTCTAGGCACCCTGAGTCAAATCCGTTAGTCTAGTCACTCCTTATTTGATGTCAAATTTAACCCCTGTGTGATTTTGGGAAGTTCAAAAGATTCTATCTTTTGGCAAGATTGGGAACGGTTATCACTAGCCTTCCTAGGACTGGATCAACCCCTTGGAGTGGAAAAGAATGGCCAAATTCAACATGGAGGTGAATTAAAGTCCTTATAACATCATGGAAATGATTTTGGAAGGTTTGGGGAAGTTTTGAAAGACTTGGAGCAGTTTGAATGAAAAGTAGGGTTCACAAGCCTAGGTAATACACAAGCCTAAAATAGATTTTGAGCTTCAGAAGAAGATTTCAAGAGCTCCAGATGGAGTTAGGAGTAAAAAAAACATCTCTAGAAAGATAATTCTAAGCCCTAAATGATGGTGAAATCATATTTTTCACAAAACTTTGGCGCATCAGTCTATAGGAAATTTTTCTTAGAAAGGTGGAGTACCAATTCAAGACATGAGACCCACACCATTGGATTCAAAAGGAAATTTCTAGTCAGGATCATATAAAATTTCACCAATAAATTCCAGGAGCTCAAGTTATCATCATTCCAAGTTACCCTCTTGGAGACAGTTCAAGAGTTAGTCAATTTTTGGGAGGACACATGTCAGCACCAAGAGCCTGGGCCAGATTTTATGTCCCCGACGCCCTGAGGTCAGGTACATCAACCTTGGAAAAATTCACCCATCCCCCATGTGACCTTTGGGACCCTCATGTGACCTTCAGACTTGATAATTCAACCCCTAGGTGCATTTTTGGAGCTCAAATTCCCTACCGTCGGATCAAAGACATGTGTCAACTCCAGACCACCGTGGAATTTGATGTCCCTCACATCCCTAAGGTCAGGGAAAAATTACATGGAAAAATGTACTTAGCCCCTATAGGAGTTCTTTGGTCATCGACGTGACCAACTTTTAGCCCCCAGTGCTTCTAGTGTTTTTTCAAGCAAATTCCCTACCATCGGATCAAGGAAACGTGTCATCCTCTTGCTCACTGTGGAATTTGATGTCCCTCACATCCATGAGGTCAGGGACATTAGACATGAAATTTTTTTCCCCACCCTTGCATGAGCATTTTTGAATATTCAAATCCAACACTTAGCCATTTCTTCCCCCTCATTTCTCCTTCACAACTTCTCACCATGCCATGGCCTTGTTCTTGCTTGTCTAGACACCCGATCTGCCATTACTAATCCAAACCAGATCCATCATGGTCACCAAAATCTCCACACCATGAAAACACAACAATATAAGAGAAAAAGTGTTGAAGAAATGAAGAACGGGAAGAAAATGAAGGTTTTTTGCTAGATAACCATGAAGTCACCCAATCGAGAAATCTTCATATCTCACAAGATACAAGTTAGATTGAGGTGCAAAAATTTGAGGTCAAATGGTGCTCAATTAATTTTTCTAACAAAATCCTCACTTCGTGCATCGGCTCACATTTGTTGGATTTCCCATCATTCCAGCAATGGAAATGAGATAAAACTTGCACACGAGCTCTAAATGAAAAACATATCACAATGGATTTTTTTTCATCACAAACAGAGACAAAAACTAGACCTAAAATTTCAAGCTCCATTAATGGCCGCCATGGTAGCTCCATGCTCGAAGCCACTGCTAGGTGAAAAGTTTAAAATTTATTTCTAGGCATTCTAGTGGGGAAAAATATGTGAAATTCGGAGGGTGTGATCATAACGACAAGATGAGTCCAAAAAAATATGTTCTATCACAAATCGAGCACTAGAAACACACTTTCTAAAAATAGTAAGTTTTCCTATACATACTTGCTATGTTTGGAAAGTCATCATCAAAAGCAGTGGTGGAAAAGGCAGTGTGCACTGAAGATCTCCAAGAAGCCAAAATGATTTTCCAGAGTAGAAAATAATGAAAATGACCACTTACTAAAAATAGTAAGTCCCTTATATGGGTGCTTACTAAAAACGTAAGTCACCCCAAGAAGTGGTCAAAGAAAAGGCAATGTGCATAGGATTGAATGAAGATTTTCATCACATCAAAATGATCAAGAAGAAGAAAGAATCACATATTACTAAAAATAGTAAGTCTCCCATCTAGGCATTTAATAAAAATAGTAAGTCACACTCAAATAGCAGTTTTGGCACAATGGGACATTCAAAACTTCATCGCATAAGAGCTTTCCATCAATGAGGATCATTAAACTTCATCAGGGGAAACATCTTCTCCTCTTCTATCTCTTCCCTCTCCCCCAACTTTGTCTCCCTTCAAATGTTTTAATTCTTTGTTGGGGTTTGCACTTTTTGATATGCCTTTAAGTCACCTAAAAGTGACTTTAGAAACATAATGTAAATTAATTCACCTTGATTTTATAAAAGGGACTTAAATATTTTGTAGGAATAGTCTAAAATTAGAAATAAGGCATAAGGAGTGTCATGAAGAAGACGAGGAGTCAAGTATACTCTATAAATTGTAAATCCATTCCCATCTCAAAGGGTTGGTCATTAATTTTGTAAGCTCAAGAGTGCATTCTACCTTGAGAGAACAAAGGAGATAGCCAAATTATTCCTTTCCCCCACTCTCTATTTTTCCTCCATTCTCATACTATGTACAACTTGGTTTAAGAAATCAATACAAGAAGGAGTTTCAAGCCTTTTTTGACTAAGGGGTTTATTGATACTTTGTAATCATAAATTCCATTTGGTCTTGTTGCTATGCATAGAGTTGTTTCCTCCTAATTTTAATGCATGTGATAAAACTTATAATTGATGTATGTAGGAATCTAATTTTCTACCTACAACATTAGTTCTCCTATCTAATTTCTCACTCCCCTTTCCCTCTCTACAAACAAAGTCCTCTCTTGTAGGTATCTATAAGCTTTCTTGCGGGGGTCGAGTGGAGTGTCCCTGTTGGATCCCTAGTCGAAGGGCCACCATAAAAACTACCTTTTCATGTGCATACATATATGGTAGTTGCATTGGTTAAGTAGAAGAACTTAGATTCCTAGAGCATTGGCAAGAAATCCACAAGTTTGTCCACTCAAAAAATTTTCTCACTAAAACCTAGCTTGGCAACCTCCCCATCCAGCTCGACCATCTCCCTAAAAACTCACCCCCAATTTTCTAGCTTGCTCCCAAATCCCTTCGAACTCATCTAGCTTGACTAATCTCTCTTCTAACTCATCCAACTTGACCCAACTCACTTCCAACTCTATCTCGAATCATCTAGCTCAACCCATCTCCCTTCTAGCCGGGCTCCGACTCAAACCAAATGGCTTCCACCACTTCCCTACTCACCTAGCTCACCCCTAACTCACCTAGATCACCGTATATTTCTTCACCTCACCCACACCATGTCGCTCATTTTCTCACCCGCCTATCTTATTCACCATCAACTTCAAGTCAATCAACCCACTCTCTTCACCCCAAAAATTCTCGGTGCTTGTATTCACCTCTGTATACACCCATAATCACTTTTTCACATGCACATGAATGGGGCACATGGTTCTTCTTATTACTAAGCATGCCTTTTATCACGGTTCGTTTCCTACCTCATCTTCAACTACAAATATTTTTCTTGTATTGTATTAGGGAAACATGCGGTTCCAAAACTATCGCTTGAGGGATAATCCTTCACAAAACTTCTCATCTGATTCTATAACACCCAATCAACATTCTTTAATAATCTAATTGTATAGTATTTGCCTCAAAAATCAACCTATTGATCCGTTTGCAAACTCTAATCGAAGTGGCCCATTGATTGTATTTCCGGTCCATGTCTATCTAGTCAAACATATAATCATGTGACCGCAAAACCACTATCATATGCTTAGACGAACCCTATCTCATCTTTAATTTTTGTATTGCATCTTTCCTGTTGTAACATGTAGCCCAAAAAGGGGAAAAATCTAGACACCGAAAACACACCTTACGCATAAGGTCCCTTATTCAAAAACACAAAAAAACCATAAAATCATAAAACCCCACAAAATGAGGATAAAAGACAACTCACCACTCATTTACTAAACCTCACCCACTCATATTTATCACACCTTCCCATGTACATGGCCAATGTACATTACACCCATGTGTATTCCACTCCCATATGCATTCTAAAACTATATAATACCATTCCCCCCTTATTACAACCCCTTGCTCTTAGTACACTAAAGTTATACTTGAGTTTTCTTTCTCTCTTTCTCGCATATCTCAGTCTTAATGGTTTTGAAGAAGGAAATGCAAAGCATAAAGGATAGATCTAAGTTACCGCAACACTATTCTAGAAACATTTCAAGATAGGTGGGAAAGGAAACTACGATTGGCTTGCGATCTCCATGCGATTCTTGGTGAAACACAATTGCAATTTTCCTACGATCCGAGTCAGGTACACTTGTCATTTAATAAATTGTTTTGTCATTTTACACCAATTAAATTTCTTTTATCTCTTTAAAAGGTTTAAGGATCTGATTGAGGTAGGTCCCCTAACCACCAAAATCAACTAACATTTTCTAGGTGTGCTTGTGTGTAGGTTTAGATTAAGATATGAAGAGTTTTTACCCACTTTATTTAATGAAAGAAACCAAAATTTTCTCTCTCTTCAAAATGGAAACATAAGCCCATTTTTTTTATAGTATCTAATTTGGGGTTTTTTCTTATTAACTAATCCATCTTACAGGTGATCCAAATCTAGGCATGAATGCAGATCCCAAGATGTTATGTTTTACTCCTTGAATATCAAAGGACAACCTTATTTGAAAAGAGAAGAGAGTGACATCAAACATTTTGGTCTCAATGTTCTTGGCCTTAACAAAAGAGGTGCATGTATATTTTCCAACTGATATCGAGAAATATATTCCTACCTCATGTTTACTTGAAAATATTTTTGTACTTCCACAAGTTAGTGTACCAATTCCATTAATATCCACTTATCAATATAATAAGTGTGTAATATGTATGGTTCAATCAATATAATAAGTGTGTAATATGTATGGTGCAACTTCAAATCCACATATATGTATGTAGGAGAAAGTGGGGAATTGCATGAATAATGACCACCATTTAGTTATGGTTTTAGAGGACTTAACCAAACACTGCATCTTGACAAGTTATCATTTAATTTACAAATGATACGATAAAATAAAGCATCATTGATTTGATGAAAATGCTTACTTTTTTATGATAGTGTGAGCTGTGGATAAAAGTCTTAAACTTTGTCTATATTCATCTCTCCCTCCATGGTTAATCTAGGAAACAAACTTATTCTAGTTGCAACATACACAAGGTAAGAAGTTACGTATAATTTATTGGTCATTTGCACTAAAAAAACTAATGTATGGAATTTCTTGATCAACTCGAATAAACATATATATTTCATATATGCCCTTATAATATAGATGTATTGATACATCCATTCTTAAAAATGTTTGGCCATTAGATTCCCCACTAAATTATTCAAAAGTTTAATACAATCATTAAGCCTCTTTAATGAATTCAAATCTAGGAGGATTCTTTGAAAACCTTGAAATGGAAGTCCTTGGTTTTACTAACCACCTTTTATTAATTTATTTTATGCTCATCCCAATATATTTTTGAAGACTTAAGAGATACATCTACATAATCATTGAATTTTGGAAGTTTTAGTAGGTCATCAATGTAATCTACATCAAGTTGAAGGATAAATTCACCTTGTGAGTTTGCAATCGATCTTGGGGGTCTAGTCATAGTGATGAGACAAATCTAAAATGATTTAGGACATTGGGATAAGAAATGAAAATAAATAGACATGGCTATACCACTATTGAATATTCCTTGGATCCACTTTGTGTTGTAATCAACAATTATTCTAGTCCATAATTTTGTGAGGTTGATATGACCTAATTTGGTATCCGTAATTTTTCTCACATTTGAATCTAAATTTTATGGACTAACCCCCTTGAGATGGAACTTCATATATCTATTTCCTTTGGATTCTTCAGACATGGATGGGAGAGAAAATGAGAAAGAATACTAAAGGTGTTTCTGAATGAGGCTTTGTGTACTTTCATCTTGATGAAATAGGTTGAAAACACCATAACATTTAGTGAAAATTTTGGGTTTCATCACATCTAAAAACCCCACAATAAATGAGAAGAGGCTTGAACTTGCAATGTACTTAGAAAACTTCATAATACACAGGGGTAGATATTTGAACTTATTATGCATTTGATAAACCCCATAATACGTTGGTAGATATTTGAACCTGCATTACACCTTTGAAATCTTGCAATACACTAACAAAGATTTAAACTTGTAATGGACCTAAAACCCCTGCACTACACTAATTTTTGGAGTAAAATAATTATGAAGCCTTTGTAAATTTTTATTTTTATTTGGAGTATGAAAACCCAAGGATTTAATTATTACGAAAAACTATCTATTAACGCTTACAAGATTTACTTGTGTTATTAATATTATTGTGATATTAATAATGTGTATTGTAATACAAATGTTTGTGAGTTTATAACTCACGCCAATATTTGTAAATATTTATTTGTAAGTGTGAGAGAATATTGGGTGTTTGAGATATTTAGGAAGATAGTTGAGATATCGTAGTATAGAGGTTGAGATATTGTGGTATTGTTGATTGGGTCATACTCCTTGATAATAGGAGCTGAATTATCTCTATATATAATGCTTACATATGAATTAAATCTCTCAAATGTATTATGATAGAGTGTTTACTTTGTCTTGGAATGATCTCGAAGTTAACAAGCTGGTATCGAGTAGGCATTTTGAGAGCATGATTTTTAGTATATAGTGTTAATTTTTGATAAGGGGATGAAACCTTCTTTGTATTGCCCCTAAGTGAGAGAAATTTAACTTGAGAACATATTAACATTTATTGATATAAATTATAGTGTTTTCTATATACCATTTATTAATGAGGATTTATGCATACCATTCTAAAGTCCCAAGGTATTCATTGTAAACCATAAGAGTGATTGATTAGGAGAGTAGATGCACAATAATTCACAATGAATACCTCGAGACTTTAGAATGGTATGCACAAATCCTCATTAATAAATTGTATATAGAAAAAACTATAATTTACATTAATAAATGCTAATATGCTCTCAAGTTAAATTTCTCTCGCTTGGGGCAATACAAAGAAGGTTCCATCCCCTTATCAAAAAACAACACTCTCCCTATATCTTTATTTGCCCCTATATAGATCTCTTGATTGCCATGATTGATTGATTGTTGGATGCAACAACATATACATTTCCAAATTACATGATTGCATGACAAAATATTAGTACATGAATTTTAAAAAAGTGATTTGTCATTATTTAGTAATTGTCAATGATGTGAGTGCCCATGTTTGTGATTAATGGGCTTCATCTAGCTAACCTCTAAGAATTGTTATGACACCCACCATTGAAACTATTATGTGTCAAGATGCATGAATGCAACCTATTTAAAATTTTTTATTTATATGATTTTTATTTTTATTGTTTTACATTCGTAAATTTATGTTATTTAGGTTTGAATTATAAATAATTTAAATAGTTAAAAATAGTTATTCATGTATTATGTCTATGTCTAAGTTGTCTAGGTAGAAGTTTCAAGAATTTAAAAGCATTTTTTAGTTTTGTTATTGTTTTTTTAATATTGGTAAATAGTTTTTGAAAGGGACTATACCCTTGTGTACAAAAGGAGGCCTAAAAGCTGAGTAAGAGAGGAGAGAGAGAAGGCTGTATCAAAGCACAAAAGTTACAGCAAAGAACACCGAAGCCTAGAAACAGCAACACAAACGAGACTTAACAGCAAAACAACGGCAACAAAACAGCAAGCCTACAGCCAAGAAGCAGTAGTAAAACTGGACTACTTCTTGGCCGCTTGATCAATACTCATCTTTACTTTTTTCCAAGCATGGTACATACCCAGCGTGGTCATATGAGCAGCATCCGTCTTATCGAGCTCCTCTCTGGTTCTTTTACTCTCTTTCTCATTGCCCCAAAGAGTCATCGGGACACCGCTGAGATGCGAAACACTTCTTGCATGACCTTCGATGAATTCCTCTATGGCCCTGAATGCTGCAATATTATACTCATGCCTAGTCTTCGTTTTCCCAAGGCGGGAGTCTAGGGAGGTCAGTTTTTTGTATATTTCATCAAGCTGGCTATTGCCAATGCTCCCTTCTCCCTCAATGCTTTTTTTGCCTTTTTGCTTAGCAAGATTTTTTACCTCATCCTTCAGCAATTTAAGCTCAGCCTCTAAGGCCTCCAATCTTCTAGAAGGGTTATCCGTTGGTGCCGCCTGGGGACTGGCACTACTAATGTTCAGCAGATCACGAGCAATGTCATCCAAAGGTTCATCCCCCTCAGCAGTAGACTCAAGGTTGAGTCTCCTAGAAGCCCTGGTGACACGTTTAGAAGTAGAGGCAGATGGGTGGCGGGGGTTTTTGAATAAGCAGGGAGGAAAAGAAGGAGAAGCATGCGGCACTGCATGGGGGCATCGGCACGGAGGCGGGGCAAAGCGGGGGCGGGGAGACAGATCGGGTGCTTAAGATGCCTTGAGCCCAACAAAGTGGGTAGGGAGAGGAAGGGAGACCGGGAATTTAATAAGGCAAAGTGCTTATGAATAAGCGAGAATAAGCCCTTGGTGAAGGGAACCACCGGGTATGCTTCGGAACTCCAAAATGGAGCGCTCAAGAGAGTTTAACAGATAGTGGGGAAGCAAACCAACCTACTCCTACGAAAGTGATTCAAAAAGACAAGGTGCTTGGCGGGGACAAGAATAAACGCGGCTTCCAAGGATATGTAGTGAATCATCATGCGGGTGACTTCATCATACGGAGAAGGAATTGAATTAACAAGCAGACCCGCGGTGTTGAATATAAGCTTCTCCTCCTCCTCCACAAATCTTCTCTCTTCAGCCTCTTTGATAACCCTCTTGTTGAAGAAGCGGTATCCTTCCAAGTGAAACAAAGTCGCTTCGGCTATGAGTTCGTCATTAATAAGAATCTTCTGCCCTCCATAGTCGACCATCCTCTCATTCCAATCCTTGGCAAAGCGAACAGAGATGCTTTGATCATGCCCTTGCACTCTCTCCACAAAGTTGGTGAATCCGCCAATACTAAGAATGTTCCAGAGCTCAGTGTTATCTTTCCAGTCAGGGTCTGCACACGGCTCAATCTGGCAGGGAGGCCCTCCCATCTTCACAAGGATGTGCTGGTTACAACAATTTTCAAAATACCTTTGGGCGTTGAGAGTGTTTCGTTTCTCACCAGTTGCGAATGGTCGCATAAAAATGGGAGCTCGTAGCCGTTGGTCCTCCCACGAATGTTTGTGGGATTGCGATCCGAGTCTGCGTGAAGTCGCGCGTGAAAACCCTTATCTGTCGGCTTTCACCTTGTAGTTATCTTCGGTATTCGTGGAGCTTGGCAACCGAATATAAACAGCCTATTGTACTTCTGCGTATTTGCGCTGTTTTTAAATTTAGACAACTCCACTTGAAGTTCCTAAACAAAATCTTGCTATCATTTGGAGTAGATATCATATGCCATGCCAAATAAACTAAAAAAAGACTGTGGAAGAATTTATGGATTTCCTCCAAAGATTAAAGCATATCTTTAGAGATTGTTTGCGTGTGAAGGTCCGCATGTATCTTTGTTGTGAAGTTGATTAGGGATACTATCATTATCCCAAATAGTTTTGTTATTGTTTTTAAGTATTGTTTAGGTTGATTTATCACATCATCTATGTGATTAAATATTTTATCGTAAAATGTTAAACATTTGTACATTATCAAATTCAATATAATTGTAAAATTCCAATTGTCAATAATTTTATATTAAAATTAATTAAAATAATACTTTTAAAATCATTTAATTGTGTTATCTATTATAGTCGGGTTATCTTGTGTCAAAATCCTTCTAAATAAAGATTCAAAAGTATCGATTTTTTTTTTCATGCATTATAAATTTATGCACTATCACTTGTATGTGACATTAATTTTGTAAAATGAGATTCAATTTCAAATTTGATGAGTAACTAAAGCATCATCAAATAAAGAAAGGAATCATCGAGAGGAAGGAGGTTAATAAACGACCTCTCGTCGGTGGTTAAGAATGGGGATATACATCGGTGGTAGTGGGGTTTAATGTTTTGTTGTGTGTATGAATAAGAACAAAATAACATCATGCTCATATGTGATGTTATAAGTGACCAATTCCTGAGTAAACCACCGATGTAAAAACTTAACTTTCACTTTTTTAGGAGGATGATTGAACCGATTGGTCTAAAAATAGTTTTGATTGCTTGGTTCTCCTTCCCTCTTCTATTTTTGCATGTGCTTTAGTTAGTTGGAACTGCCTCTCTTTTGCCTTGTGCATGAAGGCACATCCCAGCCCCAATTATTATATATTCCATGCTTGTGTTCAAGAAAAAGGCTTAAGAATTTTTGTGTATCTTGCATAGTATTGCTGCCACAATCTTGCTAGGAATTGCATAGCCAAGCTCAGATCTCTTGTGTTATCTCTCTTCTACTTGCATTGCAACTAGACTGCCTTCAAGCTATTCCATTGCTCAAGTCTTCTTCTACTTGTTGTTCTTGCATTCCCAATTCCTTGGACTCATATGAACACACAAAGAAAGAAAGGAAAAAACTGAGGGGACAGACATAAGATACAACTAGATTTTCCAAAGCTCTTGTTTATCCAAGTTGGAATTACTTGTTTGTTTGCTTCATTTTCCAAATTGTCAATTTTGAATCATTAGTTTCAATTGCATATCAAATAGAGTAGTAAAATTGTTCATTTCAATTGATTAGGAAATTACAAGTAGATCAAATCATTAGAAAGTTTTCTCTTTGACATTACCGGGGAAGTTGTGGGGAACAATAGCTCTTTTAGGGTCATGATTTGTTCTTCACCTCTGAGGTAGGGTTTGAAGGGTTTTGATTAGATTAGGTTATTTTTTTTAGATTTAGATTCACATATTCACACAAGTAACCAACTACATCCGGATGATTACTTGTCTTTAGTTTGTTTATTAGATTAGAATGCATTGCTTAAAAACTAGAAAAGATAAAAAAACATTTACTTTTATTAGATTAGTTTTCTTTCATTGTTTTTCTCTAATATATTGTGAAAATGCCAAAAACATAGATTAGATTTCCTTTTATAGTTAGTTTTTTTATCAAGATCATTTCAATTTCATTTGTATGACCATCAATGGCCCACAACAAGAAAAGACATACGGTTGTGATCCTTTGGTCCCACAACCCAACGGGCTGGAGTTGATAACAGATATTGATACAAGTTTACGTTTTGATAGTCTTACACACACTTGCTACATTTCTATGAGAAAATAGAACAACTAAACATGCTAAACATCACTACTAATCAAGCCTATGATTATTGGACTACTCCTAGAAATAGGGTTTGATTACGTGCATGACCATAATAAGACCACAACCTCCATGAGTTTTTGGTTGTGATCCTAGGTCCCATAACCCAATGGGCCTACTAACCAATTAGATATTGACATTGGTTTGCATGCATCAAGTATTTAGATCATCACCACTTCCACCCGATATCATTGCACAACTTTCATTATTGAACATAGTAGTCGATTAGGCTAAGACCTTCTGGACTAGACCGAGAAAATCATCCATAGTCCCTGTGGCTTCATTATGCCTCTTGTTCTTACTTCCATGACCTTTGTCTGGAAATATATATGAGGCACCCCGTAGGTCACTTTTCCATGTGTTCAAAAACCAGTGAATAGAATCTCGGTAGCTCGATATTGATTGGAGTCTCTCGAGAAATCTATCATATCGGATCGATCAATCATGCCACTTCAAGTTAGGAGAGCATTCTTTTCCTTAGATTCACAAATCTTGTTATTGTGTGTCAAAGATATAAGGTTACCTCATTAGATTATCCATCACCACCACACACACACATCCATTTCTATTCTACACGGTTGTCTCGGCATGACCTCGGGAAGTCGGGTGTGAAGAAGGTCACGTGTTGATTTTCTTTTCATACAAATTGGTGAACCCAATGTGAAGAGCTAGTCTCTAAATGTTTCCACTTTCTTCATCCATCCTTTATTCTATGGGTATTCTTATACCCCCAAATATGTTGGGATATGATGAGTATGGTCGACCCATCCTGGGTTTTGACATGTACAACTACCAAACAGGTATACCACAACAATCACCTTCACTCTCAACATGGGAAGACAACCACTCAACTACTCAAAACCCTCTTCTTTAGGGAACCAATGTTGGTTCCTCTGTATGTATTGAGGAACTTGACCAGATCACACAGACATATCCTCATGAACAATCAAGTTCAAACAACATGAATTTCACTGGGGAAGCAAGTTCATCTCCTCGGGTATTGTTTTCAACAACCCATTAGCATGCAATCAGACCAACTCCCACATCTAGATGAGGAATACTTAGCATGATATGCTAGGAGTGAACAACACTTCTAGAATATGAACCAAGATTTTGATAGGTTGTAAGGACAAGGTGATGTTCTACTCCAAAACAATAACACTACCCCTCCACCAACCAAAAATATTGCTAACGAGGGGTGGAAACATAGTGAACAATTCATAGCAGGATACCACACTCCTCAACAACCTCCAAGAGTTCAACAACAAGCACCTAAGAAAAGCACCACCCCATCAATGGGTGACATCATCTTGGTGTTGGTAGACAAATTCAAGGAGCTAGAGCTTTCCCAAAATGCTCAAAGTTCATATGTAGGGAAAGAAAGAACTTCTCCCTATCCACAGAATTATGGACAAATACCTACTACTGCACAGAATCCTCCAGTTTATATGGGTACTCCAAACCCTAGAGATTTTTGACTGGGATGGGCACCTTGGGTATGCCCCCTCACACCACATATGGATATCTACAATAGGCACCAGCCGGAAGTGCATTCTCAAATGCCATACCAACTGGAAATGCAATGTTCCCTGGCTTTGTGCCTTTGATTCCATATCAAAGTAATCAACCCCCTATGTACACATGTATTCTAAATATCCATAGGGGATATGTACACTTACCCAGGTTCATATGGACAGCCACAGGGGATGCCATATGCCCCCAAAAAATGTTTATTTGTCCATTTTTAACAAAATGATGCAACCTCCACCTCCCCAACAAGGATCTTCAATGGTGGAAACATATACAATGGGGACCTATTCTGAATATCTTAAGGAGCCTCTAGACTTCTCCATCTGGATAGTCATGCTCCCAAGACCCTTTCCCGATCTTCCAAAATCAAAGGGGAGGGTGATCCTAACACCCACATCAAAGCTTACGTAATGGCCATTCGAGAGCTGCTCCCATGGGATGTAGTTGTTGTGAAGATTTTCCCTAAGATGCTAGAAGGTATTGCTCTTGATTGGTACTATAGGATACTAGAGGCTTCAATACACTCCTTCAAGAAACTCGTATCAGAATTTATTAAGGATTTTGATATGAAAAAAACTTTTGAGAACAAGAATCGGGAATTCCTTCATATCAAGCAAGAGCACAATGAGTCCACAACCCACTTCATTCAAAGGTGGTGACAGGTTCTCTACTCCTCTGCAAGCACTCCAAATATGGATCAGATGGAGCTTTGTGATTTTTCCTCCACTCCCTCAATAGGGAGACAAAGGAAGAAGTTCAAAATTTCCCACTAAGGAGCTATGAAGAGGTGCTAGAGGGTGCTCTTCAAATTGACCAAACAACCATTGATAGTGGTCATAAGACTTATGGAGAAAATGGAAGGTTAGTCACCCTAACCAAAATAACCTGGTTACTCCAATAACACAAGCAATAATCAAGGGCCGAAGGTCCTTAATAAGAACCATGTGGGGTCATGATGGATGGTGTCATTGACCAGCCCAAGAAGCCTAATGTTGTTAGTCCTCCCAATACAAATACTACCAATAACAACAACAATGAAATAATCAGAGAAACAATAACTTTCTCCCCTCAGTCAATGTTGTAGATTTTAAATCATCAACAACAACAAAAAAAAACAACCTCAACAATCAAGAAAAATGTAGACCCAAGGCCCTAACCAATACCTAGGTGGGTATCGAACCAATTCCAAAACCAAGGGCAAGGGTTCCCAAATTTTAACTATAACAATCAACAATTGAACAATAATCATAATTTGGACCACAACAAGCAAACCAAAGGCCTGAGATTATGATCTTGATTTATATTGTGGTTTCCATAGGGTTCATGGGCATGATGCAAGAACATGCCATGATTGTACAAGTTTCTATAACATTTTCTAGAGGATCAAAGATAATTATTTGTTGACATGTTTTTGGAAAACCCAACAACCAACTAGAACACCTACATGGGACCGTATCCCCACAGAACACACCACTCAAAATCTTTAATGATCCTCTCCCCACATGCCCAAAGGATGGTAGAATAGATCCCAATGGTTCAAAAAAGGTATTGTAATAGGGACCCATGATCGTGAAGCCTCAACTTCATCAAACCCACAAGTGGCACCTCCTTTGGATGGTCGCCAACAAACAAAAATTGTGGGATTGGTGGAGTTGGACATTGAACCTCAGATTAACACTACCACTAGAACCAAAGATTATTCTTCATAGCCAATCCCGATCTACCCAACTATATCAGATGACATTCGTGATACATTAGGAAAGCCAGTAGGAGCTTATGACTTGATTAGTGATCTAACCAAGACCTTCTCTCACATTTCTTTCTTGGATCTATTAAAGAATTCCCCTACTCACAGAGAGCCACTCTATTAGAAGTGCTAGGTCTTGGCCATTTGATTAATATCACCCCTCCTCCTAGAGGCATAGATAAACCATGTGGAATTTTGATGTCTATCCTCAGGGCAGCCTAAAAGAGATGTTGGATTCATATTTGACATCAGTAAGATGCCCATGAGATGCTGAAATAGCTCGTAGAGGTGATCCGACATTTGTTTTTACAAGTCTGGATTTACAATAACTATGTAAAGCATGTGATGATGATTGATGATGGGGAAGTGGTTAACATAGTCCCCTTCTCTTTCCTTCAAAAATTTAGGTTATGGAGAGACCAATTTCTCTTCAACGTGAAATATATTGAGAGGCTATGATAGCCTCAAAGCAACATCGATCGGAACTATAGTGTTTTTAGTCACCCTCGGGCCTAAGATGGTTTTAACCAAGTTTTATATTATAGATGGGAAACCAACTATAATATGATCCTTGGCCATCCTTGGATTCATCGCATGAAGGTGATTCCCTCCACTTTGTTTTAGGAAGTTAGGTTCCTACATTTAGGGAAGGTCTTTGTGGTGTAGGGTGATCAAAACCCTTGACATACACCTAGCTAACTTGAAAAAGAGGCCAGGGATCCACTCTGAGTTTGAGCTTCCTACAAATTAGTTAAATAAACCTACAAGCTCAGTACAGAGGAAAATTTGGTTCCTACAATGGAATTAGAAGTCATGGGTTTGATCGAAGGCATTTCGACAAGTCAAAGATGAAACCATCATCATAGAGATAGTGTCATTGGGAACCACAACAAATATTTTGAGCTATTGGAGAAGGATTTACCTATCCTCCTTCCTTTTGATTCTATGGGTATGGGACATACTTTAGGACTCAGTTCTCTTCCAGTCAGATGAAGTTTGTATGGTTGAAGTAACTGAGGTAAAAGAAGAGGACAAAGGATGATCCAACATCCATTTTTCCAAGTAACTATTGGACTCTCCATTTTGATGGAGCCAAGTGTCATTTTGGTGTCGGGGTAGGTGTGATTCTTACCTCTCTGAGGGAAGGATTTTTCTTTTTCCTTCAAGTTAAACTTTGAATGTATGAATAATGGGGCTGAATATGAAGCCCCTTCTACTTGGTCTCATTATAGCCAAAAGAATGGGTGCTCTTAATATTAGGGTGTTGGGTGATTCACAACTTGTTGCAAATCAGATATCTGAGGTATATGAGACTAGAGTTGAGCATTTACAACTCTACAAAACAACAAGTGTTAAATCTAACAAAGGGTTTGACTTCATATCGATTGAAGAAATTCCATGAGAGAAGAACCTCCTCACGTAGACTCAATAGAAACTTCACTTCTCACTTTACTCCAAGAAGTGAGTTGGAAGATACAAACTTCATGGTCTCGGTTCATGTTGAACCTTTGGTTCGTAAGACACCGATAACTCCAATGTTGACATACATAGAAACTGAGAGTGAGTCTGTCATTTCAGATCATGTTGACATTGACAAAGAAACTCTAGGATATCTAAATGCTCTTGCAGAATTACATCTTACTCATCATGAGGTTGATCTTTCCCTAATTCCACACTCTTCTTCCTATTTTGGAAATCCCATGATAGAATCTTCCCCTAGGAAGGAACTCAAAATTTATGAGGTAGGAGAAGAGGGGGATTTAGAGTTACCTCTAGCCCCACCTGAGTTTGAGGAAGGAAATGCCTCCTTAATCGAGGGAATGATCGATATAAACATCGGGACCGAGGAAGAACCAAAAATCTTGAAACTAGGATCCTCTTTAACTCTGAGGAAGTTGAAATACATACCCGTATCCTCAAAAGAGCATAAAAGATTTCATGTTTAGCTACAAGGAAATGATGGGAATTACATCACACATTGCATAGTTCACAATCTTGTCACCAAGCCAGATGCTAAGCCAATTAAGCAAAATTCAAGGCCCATGAAGCCAAAGGTGGCCCTCATGGTGAAGGAAGAAGTGATGAAACTCCTCTAGGTAGGGTTCATCAAGCCAGTTGACTACTCACAAGTGGGTGTCTAATATCATCCCCATCCTAAAAAAGAATGGAAAGATCCGTATTTGTATAGAATTTTGGGATATCAACAAGGCTTGTCCCAAAGATGATTTCCCATTACCATCCATGATGTTATTATTGACACAACAATTGGTTTTGAGTTGTTGTCTCTCATGGATGGGTTTTTGGGTACAATCAAATCAGAATCTCTGAGGAAGATCAAGGCCAAAACTACGTTCATAACTCCTTGGGGAACTTACTGTTATGTTGTTATGTCATTTGGGCTTAAGAATGTTGGTGCCACGTACCAATACAGGTGATGACTTATATATTTCATGATCTTATACATAAGATTGTGGAATCCTACGTGGATGACCTTTTGGCTAAGGCTAAAAAATGTTGTGATCACCCAGAGGTGCTTCGTATCATCCTTTCTGCTTAATCGAATATGATGTCACGTTGAATCTAGAAAAATGTGTGTTCGGTGTAATGAGAGGAAAGATTTTTGGGATACATCATATCTTCATGAGGGATTGATGTAGACCAACCAAAATATGAGAGTTGTCTTAGAAATGACTCCACCATCAGATGAGTCTGGCATCAGATATTTTCTTGGAAAACTTGGTGCAATCGAAGGTTTATCCCTGATTTGACCTTTTTTATTCACCCAATCAACAATTTGTTGAAAAAGGATTGTTGCATTGATTGGATGGAAGAATGCAATGAGGCATTTGAGTTGGTTAAATGGTTCTTGTTGTCTCCTCCCACACTCATGTCACCTAGGTCAGATCACCCCTTGATCTTGTATTCATGAGCTATGGATGTCTCATTAGCCTACATGTTGGCTCAAGAAGATGATGATAAAAGAGAGTGCATGTAGTCTATTTCATTAGTCGAAACATTGCTTGATTATGAGACACATTATACACAAGTAGAGAAGGAATGCCTTGTTATAGTCTTCATGAAAAAATGCTTAAGACATTACATGTTAAACCAAGAAACAAGGGTTATTGTTAAATCAGATCACCTGTGGATGTTTCTCATGCAAGGATCCTTATCTAAGAAGGTTGGATGCTTCATAACTCTGATGGGTGAGTTTGAGTTAACATTTTTTAATCAAAAATCCATCAAAGGAAAATCATTGTGGATTGGTTGGTTGATAACCCATTGGATGGAGGTGATCTAGTAAATTTAGACTTTCCCGATGAGTGTGTGTATTTTGTTGAAACTAAGCCTCCCATTTTGTGTGTCCATGGTACACATGATATCATTAATTTCATAGTGGACCATACATATCTAGAAGGGGAAACCTCACAACAAAGAAGATGGTTGCGTATAATAACCACCAAGTATGTCATCTTGGAGCAAGTGCTCTATCGTAGAGCCTTTGATGGAATGTTTGCTAAGATGTGTTGATGAAGAAGAATCTGAAAAAATTCTTTATGAATCACATAGTGGAGTATGTGGAGGTCACTTTGGTGGCCATGCCACTACTCGAAAAATACATCGGATGGGCTATTTTGGCCCACACTAGAGCATGATGTGGTAGATTTTGTGTGTAAATGCCATAAATGTCAAGAGTTCTCCCATGAGATCCACATACCGGCACAGGCTCTATAACCAATTGCAACACCATGGCCCTTTTCCACATGGGGACTAGATTTGATAGGGAAATTCTCTCCCTCATCAATAGATGGTCATAACTTCATAATCACGGCCACAAAGTACTTTACTAAGTGGGTAGAAGCCATGCCTCTTACCACCATGCCTGGATCAGTAATCACAAAGTTCATTCTGAACCAAATTATTTGTAGGTATGGGGTCCCACAAGTCATTATCTCGGATAATGGCACATCCTTTAAAAATGATGAGGTATGTGAGCTGTGTGAAAATTCAAAATAAGTCACCACACGACCTCTCTTTATTATCCTCAGGCCAATGGATAGGTTGAGGCTATGAACAAGACATTGAAGTCTATTCTCCTTAAGACCATCAAGGAGAACAAAGTGAGATTGGCATTTAAATATTTTTCCGGCCTTGTGGGCCTATCGGACATCGGTAAGAATGCCGATAGGGAAACCCCTTTTCTTTGGTATTTGGTGTAGAAGTGGTTTTACCACTCGAAGTCGAGATACCTAGTCTTGTATATCATTGCAAGGAATTATGGGAGAAGAAGGCTATCGAGAAGAAGTGTGACTCTCTCAGCTAGAAAGTCTTGATGAGGCTAGACTCAATGTTGAACAATGACATAGCATTTACGCTGATTGGATGGCTCGGAAATACAACAAGAAAGTCTATGAGTGTGAAATATATGAGGGAGATTTGGTTCTAAGACTTGACATCTGAATAGACAAAAAATACCGGTGAAGGAAGGAAATTCAGACCCAAGTGGTTGGGTCCATATCGAGTAATAGAAGACTACAAAAATGGGGCATTTTTCACCTGTGTACACTAGAGGGTGAGGATTTTAATGAATATGTGAACTCTCTTCACCTGAAGAGGTATTATGCATGATCCATTAGCATTTTCATATGTACATTACTACATCTGCATTGCATTTTCATCTTCCAGTTCATTTTGTAAAATTTGTGATCAAGGGACTTATTCTTATAGAAATTCCTAAAAACTTCTAAAAATATTGGCAAAACATTCAAATCATACCTCTACAAATCTCCACAAGTGTCATCAATTGTTTCCAAATCATTTCATCAATTCAAACAAGATAAGAAAAAGTTTTGATAATAACCATACCAAGGCTGCATACTTGGTTCTACTTATAGTCTCTTTCTAGATTAGGTGTCTTTGCCTATAGTCTATTCTAGAAGCTTCATGGTGTCGCATCTATCCCATAAACATCTCTTTGGAAATAAGAACATTCTAGCCATTTTCCTAGATAAATAAGTCAAATGAAAATCCACAGAAAATTTTATTTTACACATTTCTTTTCCCTACCAACCTTCGGTGTTGAGCCTATGTCTCTTACTAGTGATGTAGGGTTGGGAAAGGAGAGAAATGCCCTTACTCACCTATGCCTTGTCCATGGTGATAAGCCCATACTTCCTATTGGTAGCATGGGGCAAGGTGTAGGGGTCTCTTTGAAAACTTAAAAGTTAGAAACAGTTCATTCAAATATTGTGAAATCATAAATCAAAACAAAGTGAGTTAGATGTCCAAAATTCCAAAAGAGCTTAAAACCTCAAAACCAGATTTTGTCAACCAAGTGGCCATCTATGGATCTAAGTCTAGATAAACTGGAAAGCAATTCACATTCTAAACTATGAAGAAAACTTGAGTAGAGTGAGGTTGTAGTGTCCCAATTTGGTTTTGTCAAAACCTTGTCTTTCTCTCATCATTACCATTCAACAAATTTCATAACTTGTGCCCTTTCTAGCTCTTGGTGTTGAGCCCTCACATCTTACTAGTTGTGTGGGGTTAGGAGTGGGGAAAGTTCATTCACTTATCATATCATTGTATAACCAAGTTTTTCCAAAACAATATGAAGTACCAAAGATTGTTTAAAGAAACTAAAGTTCAACATTACAATGTGTTTGCATTATCATATATCAACATTATAAAATAAAAAAAAAAAATCATTTGTTATCATTCACATCCACTACATACATTCTGAAAAGCATAGAAAAGTGGAAATTCTAAACATCTAGAGTACACATGTGAGATAAGCCAAAAGGAAGTCAACTCAGATACAATGGATTACCGAACCAAAAAGAAGAGTTTGTATATATCATGGTGAGTCAAGTTTGTATACAATGCCATCACACACTAGGCATGGTCAAAATGCTCTCAATGAGCCCAAAATATACAAAAAATATCATATAATGATTGGAAAAAATTGTGACAAAGAAATAAAAGGCCAAGTGGCCTGTCAATCCCTCTGGGATCCCTCTCGGATGGTGCATGGCCACATCCAGGACTCCTGTTGTGGCTATGATGATGATGATGGGAATGAACCGAGTGGTGTGAGTGCTCGTGGTGATGGCCATTGGCCATGGTCTCACTACGAGAGTGGCTCCACCTCATCAATCATCTCGGCTGCCTCATACCCACCACCTGAGTATGAAGGGAGGTCATCACCTCCACTACTCTCCAGATAGGTGCAAACACATCATCAGTATGTCTTCGGACTGCTAGTGGTGGCCTGAATCCTCGTCAACTCTCTCGGTCGGGTCTTCCCGAGGGGATCGTAAGGTGTCCATGCACACCCATCTAATAAGCTCTCACCACTCTATGTGTAGTCTTGCAATAAGAAAAAAAAGAAGAAATGATGAGTTAGAAAATTTAAAAAAAAAAAAAAAAAAGAAGTACCAACTAACATTTCCAACTAACAAAGTCGAGAGAAGAGTGTTAACATACTCGGATCTCTCGGGCATCTAGGTAGGATCGGTGGTGTTTTTTACTGTGGTGGTGGCTGGGGCCTCCCAAAGCTAGAGGTGAGATGTTGTCCTATCACAGACTCATCATCTCCCTCTCCATCTCGAGGAAGTGATGTGCCTCCGAGACCAAGGTCTCTCTCTCCGCACTCACCTCCTCATGTGTCACTCTCAAGAATATCCTGAGTGTCATGCCACTCGGGATCACTCTCCTCCTCCTCCATGGGCTTGCCCACCAGCCTCCTCACACCCCTGACCCCTCATCCCTCATCTCCTCTCTAGATGACTCCTCCTCGGTCTCATCTCTGTGTACTCCTCTGAATTGGAGTCTACATCTATAGGCTCATCCTCCTCTCCATTGTGTGAGTGGGAGTGGCCATAATCTAGAGTAAAGGTGCTCGAGGAGCACCAACTACCCTTTGGGTGCAAACAACATGCCTAACTATAATGGGCACACTGGGAGTAACCACAGTCCAATCCAGGGTCCCCTCTAGGGCCCTTTCGGGCCTCCTGAATAGTCCTATATACTAGTGCCACTGGAGGAAGCATGTCAACATAAGGGAGGCCAAACTATTGAGGAACCCGGTCAAATGGATGGATCTCAACTCTCCCTACCCCTATCAACTAACTTCCCTTGTGGTAGAGAAAGCCACCATTGTGGTCACCTCCCTCCCCATAACCCTTGCCATGTCCTAGTAGGGTGTGGCAACCATGTCTATCATGGTCAAAGAAGCCACTGGCTGATGTGGCATCTGAAGTACTAACATCCATGTCCACCTCACTACCCGAACAACCCCTAGATCCAACACTGATATTCCCCTTCCATAAGGGGCAATGCACTCATACACCCAACTCATGACTAAGGTAGGGTGGCTCAATGACTGCCCTATAACCTGATGACCCTATATAGGTCATGATATGTAGTCCCCAATATGTCTACTCCCTAGGTGTAAATATGGCCATGTGCCTCAATCTAAGTAATAATGGGAGCCCAACAATAGAGTAGTGTGTCACCTCCCTTGTCCCCGATTAACCATGAGGCCAAGATACCCATGATGGCCTTATGGATAGTGGGGATGGGAGCAAGTAGGAATGGATCAAACCTTGACCCCCTTCTTCAAACCAAAAGAGACCATGACATCCCCCATATAAGTAGCCCATAGAGTCATCATGGATCTGGATCTTGTTGTCTCTAGGTCAATCTCCTCCCAAGTATCGGGATCCCGAGAATGTGGTATACATCCTCCAGGGTGATGGTCCACTCACCCCTGACACCTGAAAACTGGAAAGTGTTCGGTCTACATCCCAAGTAAGAAAACAAGTCACACATATATGTGACTAGTAGGAGTGACATGGGGCACCCATGTAATCCTCCAAATCCCACCCTCTGGAGAGTGTCCATCTCATCCTAGGTCAACTGATCCAAAATCCCGAGAGCCAATCACACTCCCTCTCATGGCTCCAACGGATGTACTCCTCCTTTTTCGCATTCACCAAAACATAGAAAAAGAGAAAGTTAGTAACGTATATCAAAAGATAAGCTCACCAAAAACATGAAAAACATCAAAAATCCAAAAAAATCAAGTTAACATGCATTTTGGTCATTCATTTCCATCAGGTAGTGGTTCCATGGTGACCGCCACCCCACTTGGCCTACTTAGGCGGCGGTCCTGGACTGATTTTTGAAAATGTCTTTAACCCTAAAAATGCAAAAAACAAAAAGAGACCATTTTGGATGAAATAAAAGACTACCCCATGGGGCCCCCTAGAGACTCATTTAAGACAATAAATTTTGAAAATAATCCCCCTAGGTAAATTTTTTAACATTTTACATTTTAGGTTTGAAAATGTAAAAGTGAAAAAAAAAACCTTACCTTACGTTGGTCGATCTCCCACTCATGGAGGCATGATCATGATCTCGTAATGGTCATTTTCGGCTTATACTCTCATCAAAAATGGTCACCGTGGGTCTAGAGCTCCAAAATCAACAAATGAATAATGCACAAATGAATTGAAAAAAATGATTATATTATTTTTATATATATATATTGTTTTGACCTCGTTTTGAGTGTATGTGTTCACAGGTTGGAGCGTTGGCATAGGTATATCTCTATATCCCCACACAAATGGTAAGTCCTCTTGTCATTTTGATTTAGTGTTTATTTTTGATATTTTATCTATCTGCACTTGAGTCTTCTTTCCCTCTTGCAGGTATCGGGAGCTTGGATGGTGATGTTTGACACACGGGCATGTTAGGTATAGCTTCTAACTCCCCATTTTGGGAATGCCATACTCGGACTCTACGTTTTACACCTTTTCATGGCTAAGACACTTCTCGAGGGGGAAATATGTATGCACCCAAAATTACATGTGCTACATTGTCGGAAAAATGGTTACAAAAGTCCCCAATGATGATTCATGTCCTTTTAGAAGATGTTTGAGCTCCAAAACCCATTGCAGTGTATATTTGTAGCCTAGACATCCTTACATAGCTTTTCCACACTTTTTCCAGCTTCTACTTCATTTTGTGCATGTTTTGGCCTTTAGTTTAGGATGCAGCCACCCTACCGGTGTTCAAAACTGAAACACCCAGGAGTAGGGCGGTCTGAGTGATTTTTCTAGATTCCATCATGTGTGTTTTTAACATGTGACGATTCACTTAACTTCACTTTTAGGATGCGTTTGTGAACCGATTTTCTAAAAATAGTTTTGATTGCTTGGTTCTCCTTCCCTCTTCTATTTTTGCATGTGCTTTAGTTAGTTGGAACTACCTCTTCTTGCCTTGTGCATGAAGGCACATCCCAACCCCAATTCTTATATATTCCATGCTTGTGTTCAAGAAAAAGGCCTGAGAATTTTTGTGTATCTTGCATAGTATTGCTGCCACAATCTGCTAGGAATTGCATAGCCAAGCTCAGATCTCTTGTGTTATCTCTCTTCTACTTTGCATTACAACCAGACTACCTTCAAGCTTACCATTGCTCAAGCATCTTCTTTTGTTGTTGTTCTTGCATTCCCAATTCCTTGGACTCATATGAACACAAAGAAAGAAAGGAAAAAAATGAGGGGACAGACATAGATACAACTTGGATTTCCAAAGCTCTTGTTTATCAGGTTGGAATTACTTGTTTGTTTGCTTCATTTTCCAAATTGTCAATTTTGAATCATTAGTTTCAATTGCATATCAAATAGAGTAGTAAAATTGTTCATTTCAATTGATTAGGCAATTACAAGTAGATCAAATCATTAGAAAGTTTTCTCTTTGACATTACTAGGGAAGTTGTGGGGAACAATAGCTCTTTAGGGTCATGATTTGTTCTTCACCTTTGAGGTAGGGTTTGAAGGGTTTTGATTAGATTAGGTTATTTGTTTTAGATTTAGATTCACATATTCACACAAGTAACCAGCTACATCCGGTTGATTACTTGTCTTTAGTTTGTTTATTAGATTAGAATGCATTGCTTAAAAACTAGAAAAGATAAAAAACATTTACTTTTATTAGATTAGTTTTTTTTTTTTTTCTCGATATATTGTGAAAACACCAAAAACATAGATTAGATTTCCTTTTATAGTTAGTTTTTTTTATATCAAGATCATTTCAATTTCATTTTGTATGACCATCAATGACCCCACAACAAGAAAAGATGTATGGTTGTGATCCTTTGGTCCCACAACCCAATGGGCCGGAGTTGATAACAGATATTGATACAAGTTTATGTTTGATAGTCTTATGCACACCTGCTACATTCTCTGAGAAAATAGAACAACTAAACATGCTAAACATCATTGCTAATCAAGCCTATGATTATTGGACTGCTCCTGGAAATAGGGTTTGATTATGCACATGACCATAACAATAGACCACAACCTCCATGAGTTTTGGTTGTGATCCTCAGGTCCCACAACCCAATGGGCCTACTAACCAATTAGATATCGACACTTGGTTTGCATGCATCAGTATTTAGATCATCACCACTTCCACCCGATATCATTGCACAACTTTCATTATTGAACATAACAAGCCGATCAGCTAAGACCTTCTGGACTAGACTGGAAAATCATCCATAGTCCTCTGTGGCTTCATTATGCCTCTTGTTCTTACTTCCATGACCTTGTCTGGAAATCTATATGAGGCGCCCGCAAGTCACTTTCACGTGTTCAACAACTAGTGAATAGAATCTTAACAGAGCTCGATATTGATTGGAGTCTCGAGAAGCTATCATATCATATTAGATCGATCAATCATGCCACTTCAAGTTAGGAGAGCATTCTTTTCCTTAGATTCATAGATCCCATTATTGCGTGTCAAAGATATAAGGTTACCTCATTAGCTTATCCATCATCACCACACATACACATCCATTTCTATTCTACACTAGATGATGTCTCGCACATGACCTCGGGAAGTCGGGTGTGAAGACTCTCTCTATAAGTAATGCTTGCATTCCAATTGAATTTCTTGGATGTATTATGATCATTTAGTGTTTACTTTATCTTGGACTAATCCAAAATTAACATTAATTCAATTTTTCACTAAAAACATAATCTATGGAAAATAACCATGGTAAAAACCTTACCTAGCATATATAAATTCATTTTAACAAAGATAGATGGTATTAAAACTAAATAAAATAAGCTCAAAATTACCTACTTATCAACTAGAAAAATGGGTTTTGAAATATCGGTGAAAATGTTGAGAATTTTATCTAATATTGCGGGTAGAGAATTTGGGTGGAAAGAAAAGTTTGTAATGCAAATTACAAGTGTGAAAATGAGATGTAAAACACCTATTTATAATAAAAATATTAATTTCATGGATTTGACTTAGATGGTATTTCAAATTGAGGGTATTAATGGTGTTGACACGAAGCTAAGAAGTCAAACTATAAGTTTTACTTAACTTATGAGTATGCACGAGCAGGCATGAAACCATTAAAATTATGATTAACAAAGGAGACAAGTTTTTTTAGAATTTTAAAATCCTATTGCACATTGTATAGAAATTGCAAATGTGTGTCAAAATTCTAGAAGTATGATCAACACTTGCTAGTGTTAATTGGGTTTCAAACTTGTATGACATATTGCAAGTTATATGCAAAGGTGTTCGAGAAATTTGATAGTGTGATAAAAACTTGTAAGAAGTCTATGGTGGAAAATGAAACTCACTTTTTACTTTTCAAGTAATATAAAAATGTCTCAATAACTCCAAAAAATTTAAAATAAGGAAAATAACCATGGAAGAAATCGAACATGATTTGTATATTACATCTAACTTATGCTTAACTCGACATTTCAAAACTCGAAATTCCAATAAACACTATGAATGAAAATACTTAAAATGTTTATTTATTTATTTTTGAATATAGATAAGACCCAAAAACGTCAATTTTATCAAAATTTGGATGGTTACTCGGAAATTCACAAGAACTAAATTTCTTTAGATAATAGTTGGCTATGCATGGGGACATTCTATGGGTTTTAGGATGATAAATAAAGGGTGAATAAACATCAAAATATTTAAGTTACTTTTTCAAATTGGGCTATAGAGTCAAGATATTTATATCATTTTACCATTGTGGTATCAAAATCTTGGTTGAGTAACTTTACAAAAAGAGAGAAAACATAAAAATAGGAAAGAAAAAACATGCAAACATCATGAAAGGAAAACACATCCAAAGGAAACTAGGACAAACCTATGTACTTGTAGGGGTAATCCCACTTTACTATTTTTAATATTTAAGTACTTCCCACTATGTGGAAATGGGATATGGGTACCATCAATATATTTTGGATAAAATATGTTCTCTTCATAAGGAAACAATATTTTGAATGGACCTCTCTATAGGGAGTCAAACTTTTAGACATCTATTTCAGCTCTATTTCCTTATCACATAACAAAAATAGATCACCAATTTGGAATTTTTTGAGCTTCACCTTTTTGTCAAATATTTTTGGACTTTAAATGATGTTCAATGAATCTATCGCTGACCATGATTCTCTTTTATTCCAACTCACCGAGGTACATGACTCTCTTCTCCAAGGAATGTCTATATGTCACATCTTTGATGGATCTATCCAACTTTAAATCTAAAACTCTAGCGAGATAAAAATTTCAGCATCAATACCATATACAAGATGAAAGGGAGACATGCCAATTGATCTCTTCAGAGTTATGTGGTTAGGACATAGAGCATCGTATAATCTTTTGTTATAAGTGCACTGATTTTCATATAACAACTTACAAACGATAGTTGCAATATATATTTTCTAGACTCCACTTGACCATTCCAATAATGATATACCGTATCAAAGTAGGGAAATTAGATAAGCTCATTAGAATATAAATTTGAATCATTATTATTCAAAACGTTATTTGGTTCCCAAAACTTATGATAATAATCTCTTTTATGAAATTACATATCACTAAAAATGTAGCTTCATTGAATAGGATAATATCTAACCATTTTACATAGTAATCAATTACATTTAGTATATATGAATTCCCAACACTAGATAGAGGATTGAGGATGCTGATGAAGTCTATGCACCATTTTTAAAATATGGGTCATCAATGATTACAAGCCTCAGAGGTAGTACAACTATCCTATGTATTTTGACGAATTATTGGAAAGCGTCACATTTGGATACCCATTTATAAGAGTATTGAAAAATAATGGGCCAAGTAATACCTTTCCCAAAGTATCTTTATGTGTTATTAATGGGCTAGTAATAATCCTTATGTTAAAAAATATTATCCCAAAAGTACATAATGGTGCCAGTAATAATGGGCTAGTATTATTGATTTTTATCAACAAAACGCATTAAACACCATTAATACTTATCTTAAAAAAATAATTATCCCAAAGTACATACTTGACAAAATGAAATTTGACAATCCTCTTTTCTTTTAGATTTAAATGATAAAGGAAATATTCATAAGTGAGTAAGTGTACGATGTTAATATATTAGTATTTTTATACCCCTATTCCACCAATTTCCCCGGGCTTAACATTTGGTTTATTCTCATCAATTAAAGAACATAAACCCATTCTATGTGCTTTCCACGTTTTATCTCTAGGTCATACTATTAAATTTATTTATCCACGCCCTACATTAAGATCCCAGTTCCTATTGTGTAGGAATAGACTTCACCACCAAATTTGAAACTAATATCAGTGTGGGAATAATACATTATCTAAAATGCTTAACCACTTTGAATATGGTATACATGTGTTTATCAATAGGGTTATTTCATTTTAATGATCCTTTAATTTGAATATCAAGATAAAAATGGGGACTCAACCCCATCATCATTCTTCTACACTAGGATTGCTAATAAAGAATTCTCAAACATGTACTCGTAAATAATGAAATCCCTCAAATAATATGGGTGTATGAGGATGGGGATTTGTGCAATGGAAGACTTAATATACCTTCAAATGATCCTTTCCATTCTATGTTCCACTAGAAAATATATTTTACTTTAATCATTATAGAGATATGTCAACTAAGCTCTAAAATTTAGAAAAAATGTCCTTAGGAAATTTTCCTTACTAAATAATGAGTGAACTCCACTCTTAATCTTGGGAAGGGTGAGATTTTTAATAGAATTAACTTGATTTGGGTCAATATTTCCCCTTTTTTCATCATGATATGGTTGCACAATTTACCATTAGTTATGTCAAACATAAAGTTATTGGGATTTAAGTAAATCCCATGCATAAAAACCTTTCTATCACAATGGTGAGATGATCACAATGATATTCCCTTTTACTTGAGAAGATGGCAAGCTTGTCAAAAATACAATAATTATATTATATTTTAAATCATGGAAGGCAAGTTCCATGGCCCTTTATGTTGGAAATTTGGACAATGAGGGGCGAGGGGGTTAATCAGTGTCTTCTTAAATTTTAACAAACATTTCCTTTTCCTTTATTTTACTATGATGAACACATAAAACCATACACAAGAAAATAACATGAGAATATGCACAGAGACAAGATTTAATGTGGGAAACCCAATCTAGGAGAAAAACCCACTGAAACCATGAACTAGCTTTGGAAAATTATCCTATAAAGTTACAATGATTTCATGTTGAGCATCAACTCAACTTAGAGATCCAACTCCAAAATTTATTCAAGCTGCTACTTGACCTTTATCAAACTTTAACTTGCATGGAAGCTTCAAATCACATTAATTTAATCAAGCAACAACTGATCTTTTGTAAGCTACTACTTACAAGGAGGATTCAACCCCATACAATTTAGCTAATAACAACTAATCTTTAGTAAGCTACCGCTACAAGGAGGCTTCAAACCTCTATATGTTAAGCTACAACTTAGAGTTTTTACAGAAAACAATTTTGATCACTTGACTATGCTATCTTCCACAATTGATTATGATCACTTCTTCATCTCACTTGTCTTCTCTTATCCTTTCTTAGTTTTCCATGGTCTCAATAAATTCACACACTTATCACTCACTCAAAACAAGCTCTCATCTCTCCTTCTTCCAACAACCTTCAACATGCTAAAAAAATGAGCTGTAATTTTGAATATAGATCAATGTCAATATTTTATCAAGTAATTATCTCTTCAACATACCTCTGTATTCAAAACTCAAAGTGACCCCATTCTCTAAGGCTTCAACTTCTTTCACTATTCAAGAGAGAATTATTCCATAGACTTTTCACTGATTGAAACTATCAAAAACTATCATGGTCTCTGAATGGCACATGGAATCTTGCTAAACTTTATTTTTAACTCCCCATATGCAGACCAACCCTTTATCTATCTTTAATAAGTCATCCATTGGTAAATTTCTTGATATGTCTAGTAATGAGTTCAGTTACTAATGTGTCATACATTTTGACATGCGTTACAAAGGACTCTTGAGCTCCTTTACTTTGAATAAAGAATTTTTCATGTGTTTCTCCACTTGGACCAAACCTTATAGCTTCACACGAAGATTTAACACTATTTAATTTTTTTTATTGATCCGATACTTTTATGCGCTTCATCAAGTTTATTTCCAGACACTAAGCTTCATCATACAACTACACCTCCTTTGAATCTTCTCTTCATAGATTCACCTGATTGAGATAAAATTCTAGAATGAATTTCTCTTTAGTTTTGAGGTGAATGAACCTGATTCCTTTTGCAACACATCCATAACCCTTAGACAGAGTTAAGTTCAAAATTTCAAGAAATTTCATTGGTGCAATCTTGAGATTCGATGAATTTTCCATTCCACATATGAGCGTGACAAGATTCAATACTATCTTTTCCCTTTTCCATGTGTTAAAGAAAACTTGCACAGTCACTACTATGTCCACATGTCGCCATTCGGTAAATAAAAAATTTATGGACTTATGTAGACTCCAACCCCAGGAATAAACATTTTTTAATAAAATTTTATCTCCACTAGTTTTCCTTGTAAAAGGGGCCCGTCTTCATAACCAATCAAAATTTTACACTTGTTTTAATCTTCTTGTTAGATGTGTACCATTTGCAAAGTTCTATCCAATAAGAATGTTCCACATAATTCAAAAGTGTCAACCTATTCTTAATCTCCATTGTCTTTTGCGATCCGTGGGCAAATGAGAAGGCTCCACGATTACTTCGCAATCCACTTTGAATTATAAGAACTTTGTTAAAATGTGAAGCCTAAGCCAATCATATTGCTCCATGTACCCTTGTGGTGTCAGAATTTCTAGTTTGCGATGCTTGAACCAATCAGACAACTCCATGTAACTTTATGGTGCCAGTCTTCTTAATGTGAAATTTAAATGAATAGAACTTCTCCATGTACCTTTATGGTGTCGGGCTTGCCAGATTGTAAAGTTTAAACCAATAGAACATATCCATGTACCTTTACAAATTTGGAGTTTCAGTCTTCTCATTTGTCATCTCTATGATAGAACACAAAAAGCAAGCCAATCAGAAGGCTCCACGCATCTCTTCTTCGCAGCTACTAGGCGGACCTGAAATATAATTTAATTTTAGTTTCTTCCATGTGTTTTTCGGGTTTCAGGATCATGTTGACTTGTAATTACCCATATTTGATATACCACGTCATGTGGACCCAAAAGATAATTAAAGTTTTGCTCATTCGACCTACAAAACTTCAAATGACCATAACACCCTCCAGAGAGCTTCAATTTACACAAAATTTGACTCGTTGAAAACATATTCTTTATTTATTAAAGATACATACCTCCAAAAATTCTAAAAACTCTTACACATGCTAGAAAACTCATTTCAAACCTTTAGAGACTATTAATTTCACATTCTAGCCATAACACTCTAAAACCATCCTATAAATGTCGATGGCTCAAGGAAACAAGTTGAGATCACTGCACATCACTAACAAACACCTATCTACATGAAGTTTCCTCCTCTACCATTTTCCATTGCTAGTTTTTTGTGAATTCCTCTAAATCTCCTTATCCAATCTCATACCTTCAAAAACATCATATGTCATGACCAAACTAGAAATAGACCTTTGAACACAGGGATATGACTTGGAGAGCACTAGGAAACACTCCTCACACCTTTGAAACAACTCATATACCATGGATACTTGTTACAAACTTGTTAACATCTGATATACATATGATTTACCATGTTTGACCTTGGGAAGTCTGCATACTACCTTGGAAAGACTCACCACACACCTTGCTTGCTTGACCATACACCTTGCTTATGATTGCTCACTATGAATTCATGACTTGACACTTCATGGAGCCACCTAGGACCTCTTTGTGATCTCCAACCATTATTTAGAAGACACAACTAATCAACCTGCATGTCCCTTACAAATCATCACTTCACCATTCAAACCTTTTCCATCAATGTCACTTTACATCAATGACAACACCAATGACTAGGGTTCAACATTTTAGAAAGTAGATTTGACATTAATTAACCCAAAATATATTATCTTCTATGAAAACGTGCCCCATGGAGTGGAGAAGGATATTTTGTGCTGATCTTATTTAGTCACCTCCACTTGGTTACACCCTAAAAATTGTTGAGCATGGAAAACATATCCAAACTCTGTTAATTCTTGAGTACTTGATCCATTATTAGAAAAGGATATTTATCCTTTAGGGACAAATTTAGATTCTAGAAATCTATCTAAATCCAAATTTCCCCATTTTTTTCTCGTACTTAGAATAATCTTTGGCAATCCACATTGAATGGTAGATGGGGAAGATAATGTTTGTATCAACATGATTTATGCATACACTAGAATGGTATATGAAACCTTACTATTGTAGTTCCATTACTTAAGCTTATAAGGAGGAACATCTATTTAAGGGGGATGCTATGATGCATGTCTTTAGTCCCGAATTATTTTAGGTCAATGTATGACCGTGTCAAGAAAAATTGTTAGCTTTATCCATAAATGATATGATCGATGATCATCATTACATATATGCCAATTATTAGAATTGTTTGAAACACATGGAAATAATGCCACTTCAATCATGTATTTTTTGTCTTTGAGTTCATGATGTGATATGAGAAAGGATTAAAACACTACTAATGCATCAATTTTATCATTATTTTATCTTAATGCAATGCTAATGGAAAAATAATAAAATGATTCCACATTATCCCATTCTTGTTTCTTGAAATGCATTAATCCATATTTCTTGACTTGGCAAATATTATTTACTTGATTTATGATGAGGATTTCATCACCCCGAGCCATAAATTTATTTATACCCTTTTCCTTTCTAAATTTCATGCCCAACAATAGAGATTCATACTCTTCTTTATTATTAGTGTTATCAAATTTAAGTTTGAAAGAATAAGGGAGATTTCATGATTATGAGAAATTAATACATCATCCACACCCAAACCAATTGGGAAACAAATTCCATCAATCTCTAGGGTCCAAATTTTTTTGGAAACATCTTGGATAAGTTTAGGAATGACGAAATCTTATTCAGTTGAAAAAAATATGTATCATGATCCTTTTCTTGAAATCTGATTTTAGCCCTTTGGTCTTATGAATTTCACATGGTATACTTAGCCTTTGATTAAGGTTTGAAGATATTATTAACACCCTCCACGGGGATATTATCATATGGCTAATCCATCCGAATCTTTCCACCCAAATCTCCATAAAATCTATGATTTAGAAACATTCCATGTAGGAAGCTAGAATGTTAGCTATCACAATGGTTATTTCAATTACTTATCGGGAAAACAACCCAAACTCGAACATATTTTATTTACTTGATAAATATTACTTTCTTAGTTTCTATAGAGACACAATGCATGATTGATAGGTGAGGGTAAGACAAATAGCATGAGATAACTTAGTGAGAATAACATTTAGAATCTCTCGAACCAATGATGTAATTACAGAGCTTAAGACCATTGATGAGTAGGGAGAGGTAAAAAATTTCAATCTTTCTTAGGGTAAATTTTAAGATCCCCCTAAAAATAAACCATAGATATTACTTGGCAAATTTATTAAAATGAATTTAAAAATCTTGGTGAATGCCACAAATTGGAAGGAAATGTTGTCAATTGATAGAAACTATTGGTCGATAGCATTATGCTATCGATTGATAGCATTATGTTGTTGTGGTAGTAAATATATCTATTTTGCACATAGTAAAGGTGATTTGAATATAAAAATTTGACTATTATTGTAAACGCTAGGAGAATCAACTCAAAAAGTTAACTTGTACCTTGAAAATTTAGGAAAAATAAAAAGCGACCTAACATTTCAAAATTAGCCAAATCTAAATTTCAAAACCAAAAATTCGTGAATTAATGAAAATTAACCACTAAAATTTACACGATCTTTCTAGACATTAATGAAGTTGATGCCATATTATTTTGAGGAAACGAAGATTTAGGACTAGGGAAAAATAACCTTAGAGGATGTCTTAGTAGGAATGGAAGTTTTACTTCTAATAAATTTGGTGATCTATAAAATTATTTAGGGTTATCCTTAAGGTACTCTACTTACAACATTATTTTTTTGATTTTTGACATGATAAATAACGTCAAAAATGGTATAAATGAAGAATGGGAGATAATATTTTTAATAATTTGATTCACCTAAATAGGTGAGGTGTTAGTATCATAAATAGTAGGGAAATTAAAGGAGTTTCTCATGTGTTTTCTCCTTTTATTGAATAGATAAACGAGTTACCCTTTGAGAAATAATTAATATATGTTTAGGAGTTTCTTTTATTTTTAAATTTTCTTTGGACTTCTCATTTTGATTTTGTGATTTAGTAAAATAGAAAAAAGTGATGGTTCATATCATATCCGCTTCCTCATATTCACTTTCATTTGATTTATATTCCACATACCCGATATTGGAGTCACCACCCAAATATTTTTCTTCTTCTTAGGTGTATCTAACATTATATTTACTTTCTCATATCTCCATGAATTCTTCTTCTTATTCTTGTACTTCCACAACCACATTAACAAAATTTTATTCAATGGGTAATCTTGTTTGAGGTGAAAGTAATCTATTTAAATTGCCTACTTTATGTTAATGAAACTTGTTCTAGGTATATCCTTCTACAATTTTGTGGGTGTAATGTCATAAATTTGTTTCCTTATGGACAACAAGTCATTTACCGATCTATGAAACATGTTAGTTGCACTTTTTCTAAACCTGGTCCTCTATTATATTTAGGATCATTTTTAACCTACCTTCTATGATCAAGTCACATTAAATGTCCATAGATAATATTTAAGTAATTATCAAGTCGGATACTTGTGATCTTTTCAAAATAATTCGAACTTTAGGGAGTTGTGCATTTACAAAGAAACACTTATGGTTTTCCAAAATAGGAATTTCATTGGTAGGAATTTTATGCAAAACCCTATTCAAATTGAAAAATAATTCCCTCATAGCTTCATGAGGTTCTTTCTTCACATCTCATCAATTGGGATAGAAAGGTATGTACATCTTCAGCTAGTTTGAACCTTACTTCAAACTTAGTAAGCATCATTTCCTAGTTGGTGATTGAGGCAACTAGAAAATGATAAAACCATTCCATTGTAACCTCTTGGAGTGTATCCACAAATAGTTCAACCAACACATATTCATACTTGAGAATGAATACTCCACCTTCAATGGATAATGTAACGATGTGCTCATTGGGATGTTGTTTACAATCTCCTTTGGACTTTAGGAAATTCTTCCTATATCCTCTAGGAAGTTCATGGAGAGTTGTCACCAAATCTAATAGTTAAATTACAAGGCCCAAAGTACCAATATTCTGTCACCATTATAGAAAAACAATACTCTAGGGGTTTTTGTTCCACTTCATACAAGTTCTTCACACAAACTTGGTTCTCCTTCAATTCTACTTTGATGTTATATGAGTGGGGTTATTGTAGGTTGCCTTTTTCTATTTATTGAGGAGGAATATCAAAGTGGTGTTTCTTCTAAAGTTTAAAAATTGGATAAAAATTCCTCATTCTCTATTGCTACGTTTGAATTTCCTTTTAACAAACTTGAATATATTCTAGAATAGATTGTAATACATAAGTTAACAAAAGGTAGATTGAATATCTCTTGTAAGGAGAATCAAACAAATTTATATTCTTCTTGGGTGAGTCTCGATTTCTCCGTTCTCTTAGAATAAATCTTATATACAAATATACAAGGCCAATTTATTCATGTAGGAATGTCTCTAGATAGATGAAATTAGAGTTCACTTATTTGGTTCTTCCAAACAAAACTCCTTAAATAAATAAAATATCATATTATATGTCTTACATCAAAACAAGATTGGGTTGATAAAAAGAATGGGTCTCGAAGAGGAAGATTACTAGTGATATTAATTTTTGGGATACATAAGTAGATAAGGATCACACATCAAAAACATTAGATTTGGGTAGGGATAACACATGTGCATGAAACATTCCCCAATAGAGTCACTAAAATCTATTGGTAAATAATTGTGCATAAGGAAAACTATTGGTTTCTAGCAATAGCATGCATGAGACTAAGTATCTCCTCTATTATAATGGGGAGCTACCCTTTATTGATTAACTAAAAATGCATGAGAAGGAAATATTTACACTAATATATTCTTGGGGGTGTTGGGATTTCATCCCAAGTGCGTTTCTTCCAGGATTAGTAATATGGGAGAAAGGTAATAAGATGAAGAATATAGGAAGATGATATGGGAATAAAATAAGATGAAACACTTGTGATTTTAGATATGAAAACGAAAATCCTTATTTTAATCACAAAAATATTAGTTAACAATGAGGATCATGTACTAATTTAGAATACTAGAATGATAAGAGTTGGTTATTAATTGAAAATAAGAACAAATTATAATGAACAAATACAAAACCACAACACAAAATATGAACATCTCTCTCTCTCTATTATTTTACTTATAAAAATATGTTGAATACAAATTTTACACACTATTTTTTTCCATAATTTCTTTTAGAAAAAAATATCCCTTACAATAACCTGTGATGACATAATTATAAGAATACAACACCTATAATGAAGGATACATGCAACCTAGAAAATGTTAAAATTTCTAAAAATAGAGACTTGCAAGTCAATTTTTAATTGAATTACACGTTGAAAAAATCAATATGTATCCAAATTATAAATTTAAAAATTCAATTAACACTTTTCTCAGTCATGTAAACTGAAAAAGTCAATTTACACATGTCAAGTAGAAATTTAGAATTTACGATTACAAAACTTCATGGAAATATATAGCCAAAATAACTTTTTACATATTAATAATCCTCTTTGTAAAGTTTCTTGACATCATCATCTTGCACGAGGATTGTTTCAGGTTAGGAATCCTTAACCTTTATCTATAAGTGTTGAAACAATTGAACATATATTTGATTCTCTCTTCTTCAGGTCCTTGTGAGTATTTAGTGCATATCTCACTCTGCATACCTATGCCAATCATCCTTGTTGGAAGCCACTACAAATTCTTCAAATCCTTGCTGAATTTATCAAAAGCATTCTAGTATTTGACGAACCTATCAATCAAATCAAGACCAAAGGATAATTTAGGAGAAAATATCATTCTACTAGTTGCCTAAATTGATCAAAGATTGTTTTAGTAGGAATAGGTGCCATGTATTTTTCATAGAAGTTGCAAGAGATTAAAAATTACTTCGGTAATATCATTTGAAGCTTTTAGCCTATGATTATTTTCTCTCTCATCTTGAAGATGCATTCTTAAAAAAATTCTGATACAGAAGATGGGTGCATCATGAATCTCAAAACTCTTTTCATACTCCTCTTACTTCATTAATACCTCCTTGATAGGGACATTAAGCTTAATATTTTGAAAATCTTCAAGTTTAGGAAAATATGCATTCTACATATTGGATTCCTCCTCAAGTTTCTCCTTAATGGAACCAATAGATTCTAATTCTATCTCAATTTTGGAGTACACAAAGATTGTGACTTTAATGGTATCCTTTCCTTATGAGATGAGCCTAGTGAGAACATACACTAGTAGTGTGATCCATGTTGCCAATTCTCTCCACCCTTATCATAGTTTTTGATTCTATGAATGTAAGTGAGGGGGAGATGATTGGATAGGTTGACTTATTTTCTATATGAATGCAAAAAACTTATCAACTGTAATCCTTAGTTTCCTTGTCCTTGTCCATTTTTTGAAATGGGTGGCAAGGGCGACCTACAAATATTGCTTCACTCCTTCCCTTATGACCTTCTTAGGTGGAATTTAGAAATATGATAGTATAAATATGTTATCTCATCTTCATTCTTACCTATGAAGGAACTACCACTTCAACATGATTTTCACATCCCTTATCCATTATGATTCTAGAAATTATTTTTGGTTTCATTGTTGTTATAGAAGAGGGCTATCTTGATTATAAAACTGAAATAAATATCCTCTAGAAGGACTATTTTATTCCTTCTCTTTGAGGACACACTACTAAACCAATTAATAAATTATAGATCTCCTAGATTTAATCCTAGTTATAGTGTAAATCCTCCTTTTTGATCCCAACCCTAGGATTTAAGTGATTTAGAGAGTAGTGAAGGAAATAACGCTTTGAGAAATAGTGGATAGTAAAAAACTAATAGGTGCGAAAGTGTTATAAGCATGTGACTAGATAGAGGAGGTGGAGCATGATTTTAAAATGGAGGAGGCGAAGGAATATTTTAAACCCTAGGATAAAGAACAAATCTTGGAGGTAAATTTTCCCTAGGGGAAGAAGACACCAAAGTAAAGGAAACAAAGATAAGAATAGGATTTAAAACAATTGTTCATGTAGGAGGAACAATAATAGTGGAAACTATAGGAGAGGAAACAATAGTTGACACTATAGTGGAGTCCAAAACCAATAAAGATTGAGATGTATCTAGGATGGTATTAAGTGATGAAGGTCAAACTTAAAATTTTATACTTGGGTGAGGGATTTTCATGCAATTATACTTGACTAGGGTTCCTAACGAGAATTATTATGGACAATATCCTCATAAAGAGTCTAATAGTGGATTGCACAATAACTTATATATTTATATTAACCTCAAAGCCTTAACGTAATCTACATGCACATGCTCATCTATAGAGCTTAAAAATATCTCTTGGAGCTTTATAGACTTGGTGTATTCCTAAGGACCTATCATTGACTAGTTCTAATTTCTCGTCTCTATGTCATCATTATCTATTGTTTCCTCATCACCCAAAAATGGTGAACTCGACCTCATTTTAAAGACACATATTCCCTCTTATCTCTCCATTTGAAACATCCTTATGTGGGCTGGTTCATTCTTGAAGATTCTTCCTTTTCCCTCTCATATTAAAATTAAAACTAATTTTAGTAAAAATATGATCTACATTTCCATATAGATGTTTCCATGTTTGTTCCATGTCAAATCCGCTAGCTAGGGTCAATCGACCTTTGAGTCATCATTAGCCTCCTTGTCGGGACGTCTTATGACACATCCTTCAAACTTCTAATTCATCTCCCGACTCTTTTTGTGTGAACCTTTCCCACATCTCTTGCTCACCCTTCCATGCACTTATAGTCTCTAGTCACACTTCACTACTTTCCTCATGCACTATTGGATTTTGTCCTCCTTAAAATATACTACACACCTTTGAAATCTACACCATTGCACAATCTCTTTATCCATCATCCACACATCATTTACACTCCATGATATTGATAAAAAAATACCTTCAAACTCCTATAATCCTCTTATACACATTGTGTAATCTAACCTACTCCAAAACACTACTACACTTCAAAATCTATAAGTGCAATCAATGTGCACTACTACTATATTCCCACAAACTTCTTCCCACTTTATTTTAATTTATATATTTATAATCCTCCACATAATATTGTTCACCCTCTTCTATTGCACACTTTATGCATAATATGTTCTTCCTCTCTAACCATTTCACAAATCCTTTGTGTACTACCACACAATTCATAGAATTATATGCCACACTTTCCTTATTTACTCCTTGTTCTCTCCATATTTGTGTATGCTCATACTACACCAGAGATGTGTAATATTTTATGGACCTTGGATGCTTCCACATTAGACACTTGAGGTACTTAAAATTTAAGTTCCACCTTAAGTATTTGAGTGAGTGGTATAACAACCCTTGAAACTATTGGAGCTGATAACCCCAAATTTATTATCTATTGAGCATGTCTTTGGCCTCCATGTTTCTTCCTTATTCTCTTTCAATATTTCATAACAATATCCTTATGAACCTTCCACACTTTCCCACTCATCCGTGTAAGCTTCAACCCACTATAGTCTAACATCCTTCTCACAATGCTTATATTATTTTAACTTTTCTCATTTGTAAGTTTCGCTCACCTTTAACCATCCACCTTCACCTAAAGTATTGAGAAATTTTATTCTTCCTTTCACATATCATATTTGGGATTATAGTTTTTGTGCATCCATTCTTTATGCACTTGTTGATCTTCAATATATCTCCCTTCATACCCTCATTTTCCTAATGGGATCTATCTGTGCATTTCCTCTTTCCATCTTCTTGTCACATTCTTGCTACAACCTCTCTCCTATACACTATCTCCCTTTGTGCATCCACCTTTCCACACACTCGTGGGATTTGAAATACCATAGAATATCATCCTCCTCCCAAGTTTCCATTTATTATTTCTTACTTTTAATCATGCCATTTTATCTTCTAGGATATCATCTTTTGTATATTTTCCTTTTCATGAAATCTTTATCTTCATGCATGATATGATTTTGTGGACTCTTCTCCCATCCTTTATTATTTTGACCCTTTCCACACCATATTATATCTCCCTTCACCCAACTCTATTATTTTGAAAGAGGGTTTAAAATCCGCAAGTGAGGATCACGAGGGATGACATGCACATCAACGGACGTGCAAACGACAACATGAAGAGATCTTAGGAGGAGCGAGCATCAATTGAATGTGCATGCAAAGATTTGAAACATGAGTAGAACTTTGTTAAGCCATAAAACTCTCCTCTATCTCATAGATCAAAAGATGTGTACATATAGGAGGTGTTGAGTAACCCCCACTGCTGTAATCATGACAACTCGAGTAGAGAAGGGGAGTTACATTCCCAGAATAGAAGTGTAACTCCCAATGATGCATATGATGCACTCGACGTCTTTGACCGACGCGACGCGTTGACACACTGACATGTACATGTAAGGGAATCTCATAATGACCCCTAAATGACACGTGGACCTACGACCTCACCTAAGCCGAGATGACTCACCTAATGATGTGGAAAATAACACACAGCAACACCCCCCCTTCATCGTAACTTAGGATGAGGCGGAAAGTCAGAAACGAGAAATGGGTCTTGACACAAAGCCTAATGAGGTACCCATGCACAAGAGAAGTCCCAGCGGTGAAGGAAAACCTAGTGGGAAAAATATCCACCACAAGAGAACAAAAACTCTCTAATCTAAGAAAGATGCCAAAGATAGGTCCCAAATTTATAGATGAGCCTAAAAGGTACCCATGTACAAAGGGGAAATCTCTCAGAAAGAAGAAGAAGAGAGAAGAAGAGGGAGACGAGAGGAATGCAGAAGATGTCATGGACGGATCTCGAACTCTGCAACTACATGAAGTCTCCCGAGAAGAATGTCGATGACAAGATCCTCTCGCCTCTAGGATCAAGAAGAGCCACCCACAATGAATTGTGTGCTTTCCTTAGAAAGGACATAAATGATGTGCTAGAAGTCTGCCCACTCCATAAAGGAAATCAAGGCAAAGAACACGAAGAAATCTGAGTCTGGTGCACGGAAGTGTGACATAGGTCTAGTGAGTGAGTGCCAAGGAACCGAAGGTAATGCCACGTGCGTAGAACTGTCAAAGTGAAAAATAGGAACACCCGCAGAAAGGATGTCCAAGTGATGTGAAGGGAACAAAACATCCTCCACAACAAAAAATGGATCCATAGCTGAGGGTGGATCAATGAAGGTCTCTAGAAATGTGGAAGTGACATGATTCCGGAAGGGACACTCCCAACAACGAGAGATGATGATGAACTCCTCTAAAATACTTGAAGATGGATGAGGGACTGTAGTGCATCACAAGTAGACTCGTGAAAAGATGACAAAGGTCAGGTAGATACTCATCCCAATGAGGGGGCTCAACAAACAAAAGAGTGATGTCAGATAGGTATGAGTCATCCAATGAAGGTAGAGGAGTGGAATGGGCCTCACACACTAGAAGTGGAAAGGAGGCTGGTGTAATGACGGTGTGAGACTAAGTAGAAGACTACTCAATATCTGATGAGATGTGGGAAGTGTCAACACTCTCTGGAATAGTGAGAGAAAGAGGAGAAGAGTCCTCTGTAATGCTCTCGACATCAGAATTGGGTGCACAATCCTTGTCATCAGAAGTAGAACCAAGCGAGCCTGTGTTAGTGGAACTGTCATCACACAAATAAATGGAGGAGACAATTGAATCAATAAGCAGGAAAAATGGTGGCAATATGTTAAGGGTCTCCATAGAAGGACTAAAGAATGCTCTAGACACGGTGAGGTGGATCTGAGTCTACCACGTGAAACCAGAGATAACAAGAGACATGCATCATCATGTGACCAAAAACATGGTCGCAAGTGTCGAGGAAGTCCTCTAGATGGCGACGATAAGTGGGTGTAGGCCGGCCCAAGTAAGAAGGTGAAAGACCCTCATGGGTGAAGTAACGTTCCATGGAAGCACATCGGACTGAATAGTTATCTCTCCTGGTGAGAAGTGGCGGAGGCTGTAAAGTAATCCTACGATGCTCATGTCTAAAAGAGCACTCTCCATGATGAAAAAATGCAAGATGCAAGGTGCATGAAAGCAAGACGTCGGACTCGGCCGATAATGCGTCTGCGTGCGAAAACCCAAGAGTACAGCAAACCCCCAGAATGCGGCACTTTATAAAAGTAGTGCATTTACAAAAATGATAATTCCATCACGTAATGTGCAAAAATCATGTAACTTTGACTAAAGAAGCGCTAAAAAATGAGCAGTGAGTCAAAAGTTATAGCATTAAAACGATTCCCACAACTGATGGAAAAATACACTAGATGCTGCAAACGCATTAAAAAAGTGCACGAGATGGGTGCAAAGGGTATCGTGTGGGTACTCATTGGAAATGGCACAAAATTTTAACAGGGGTTTTTTTTTACTACGAGGGGGGGTTAGCCTCCTGCCAACCCCGGACCTCGCCCTCTGTCTTCGACAAGCGTAGGAGGGGATTTAATACAAGCCAAAATTAAGAACCCAAAAATTAAAATGTTACAATGCCAATGAATGTTTTTTTTTCTTAATCTTAAAACATTAAAAAAAGATGGAAAGAGGGCCCATGTTGGAAGAGTGGACTGTTCAAGCTCTGTCAAGGACCACGTGCTGGTTGTGCAGCAGAAAACGTCCAAAAAGACAGTTGTATAGGTCACTGGAGGTCGCTGGAGGCTGAATGAGGGGGCTAATGCCATGTGGAGGTGCGTGCAGGTCTGCAGGGACTAAAGGAGATGCTAGGCACCAAATCTATAGAAAACATTGAACCCATGCAAAAAAAACGTTCCAATCCCACGCAAAAACATTTGAGGACAATGAAGAACGGTGGAGCAGTAATGGAGTCATGAGTTTGAGTTTGATATGGCTGCTGCGTGCAAATAAAATACATCTGAGCCCTAGCATGAGTTTGAAAAGGAGCGTGTGCATAAAAACGTCCAAGGAAGACTGTAAATTAAAAAAAAAATGTTTTTCCAATGCTGAGCAAGCAAAAAATGTTTTTCCACGCATGTGGCTGGATGAAAATGGCTGGAGCAGGTCTGAAGATAATAATGGCATTGCAAAACATGAGCTGGCATGAGTTGTAATGGTGCTGCATAGTTCCCAAGCTGGAAATGGAGAAATCCTTCGAGCAGGGAGCACAGAAACAAAGGAGGCACGAGCAAATGAAGCAAATAAACCAACGTATCATCAGATATCAACGAGCCAAGCCTGAGTGGAAATAGGTGATTGGTTTTATATGGTGCCAGTCCTCAAACAAGCCAAAGCAATCACGAGTTTGAGATGGCATGAGCCAAAAGAATGTGCAAAAGTTTGTAAACGAATACAGCACGAGCCAGGACAGCAAGGTGAGATAACACCCGAACAGTCGAAGACCCCTTTAAAGAACTTCAATACGGGTAGTAAAGCTGATCTGCAACCTTGAAACCATAAAAGAAGAACCCGAATGGAGGTATAAACACCTAAAATCAATGCACTGAAGCACATAATGGAATATCCATTATGACACACATGCAATGAGAATCGTAAATCACGCCGGAAGCCGAAAAACATGCACAGAAACACCGATGAGTGCGGATCCACAAGATCCGCTCTGATACCATGAAAGAGGGTTTAAAACCTAAAAGCGAGGATCATGAGGGATGACGTGCACATCAATAGATGTGTGAATGACAGTGTTGAAGAGATCTTAGGAGGAGTGAGTATCAACCGAATGTGCATTCAAATATTTGAAACACGGGAAGAACCTAGTTAAGCCATAAAACTCTCCTCTATCTCATAGATCAAAATACGTGTACATATAGGAGGTGCTGAGTAACCCCAAGTGCTGCAATCATGACAACTCGAGTAGAGAATGGGAGTTAAATTCCCAGAATAGAAGTGTAACTCCCAATGATGCATATGATGCATCGACACATCGACGCACCGACGTGCCGATGCATCTTTGATGCGCGATCGATGCACTCGACGCGTAAGGGAATCTCATAATGACCCCTAAATGACAAGTGGACCTACGATCTCACCTAAGCAAGATGACTCACCTAATGATGTGGAAAATAACACACACCAACATATTTTCCCTCTACATGACCTCTAAAATAATGAGCCTCATTATATTCATCCACATACTCATTTCCCCTTCTCTTAATTTCTTTCTAACCATTTTCTACTTTTTGGTGCACTCTATCATTTTTGTAATCTCCTATGTGTATTCTTTTCTAAAATGCACTTATTTTTCTTATACATGTATTTATCCCTAATATATACATGTAACCTTTATCTCATCTCTTATTTGGGTAGTTTTATTCCATTATGTGCACTCTTCTAGGTTATTTCCTCTTTTCCTTTATGATTGATATCTTCTTGGATATCTATCTCCTCCATATTTTAATTTGTGCTCTTCTCATTGCATAATGTTTCAAACTTATCCTCTCACTACTCTTTGTCTATTACCTTCAATGAAACCTCTAATTCTCCTCGTTGTAGTTATCTTCCATTCTGCCATGCCCTGCCATTACTCACATGCTCCTCCTCATACTCCTCTTGTTCTTTGAGATCTGAATTTATATCTTTCTTCCCATATGTGCCTTGTTCCATGTGCACTTCCACAACCTCCTTTATAGACCACACCTCTTATATTGACTTCAGGTAATTATTTTCTCCTTCCTTTGCTTCCCTGAAAATGTGCTACCATTACCACATGCACTTGTTTTCATTACTCCTCTATTGCTTTGGAAGGGGTTTATTCTCTCATGTAATCAAATGTACACTCCTTTCCTTCCATAAGGGATTATACTTGTAGACACTAGAAAATTCACCTTGTGTATAAGGTCCCTTACTCAAAAACAATAAAAATATTATAAAACACAAAAAAAAAAAAAAAATAAACACAAAAAATCAAATAAACCCACAAAACCAAATAAAAATATAAAATCCCACAAAAATGAGGATAAAAGACAATTCACCACTCATTTACTAACCCTCACCCACTCACATTTAATTTTGTCCCATCACACCTACCCATGTGAATGCCCAATGCACATTACAACCATGTGTATTGCACTCCCTATATACTTAAAATATATAAAATAACCCTTATCCCCATAATTCCAACCCTTGAATCTTAGTGCACTAAGGCTATACTTGAGTTTTCTTTTCTCTTGCCCACATATATCAATTTTATAGGTCTTGAAGAAGTGAAAGCGAAGAAAAAAGGAATAATAGAACTTACTCTAACATTGTCCTAGCATAATTTCAACATAAGAGGGAAACATAACTATAATTAGCTTGTAATATCCACACGATTTTGGGTGAATTGCAACTACAATTGTCACGAGATCTGAGTCAAGTATACTTGTCATTTTCATTTACCATTTTGTCATTTTACATCAATAAAATGTCTTTTATCTCTTTAAAAAGGTTATGGATCTGATTAAGGTAGGTCCCCAAACCACCAAAACTAACTAAATTTTTCAAGTGTTCTTGTGTATAGGTTTATATTCAGATCGGAAGATTTTTAGCCACTTTATTCAATGAATGAAACCACAATTTTCCCTCTATTCACAATGGAATCATAAGCCCATTCTATTTTAGTAACATTGATTTGGAGTTTTTATATTAACTAATCCATCTTGCAAGTGATCCAAATCTAAGCATACATTTAGGAGAGCTCCTAACTAACTAGTACACCTATGAGGATTAGAGATAAGATTATTCTTAGTGATGACCCTAGTTTGATTAATCACCCAGAGTAAAATTTAGCTTGGTTAATCACGAGGGTAAAGTAAAGCCAAAAAATATAAATTTTTTAGTGTACCGCACTTGTTTGGATAGTCCTTAGTATTTAGAGAGAGAAAATTTTATAGGAATCCAAAGAGATTGAGCCCCTTTATTCAACCTTGAGAATTAAAAAACATCACTATGTTATTTCTGAATTATATCTATGATTGTTTCTATTATCCACAACCTTCTCCCACACTAACATATATGTTATGTCATCCATTTGACTTGATTTTCCCATTCTCGATCGCAACTATGACTATCTTGTAATTTTCTCCATCGCACATTCTTCCAAGATCCAATTACAACTTTGACTACCTTGTAACCTTCCATCTTATTCATTCTATTCGATTCTGATTTACCCCAGAGCTATTCGTAATTACGACAGAGATCTAATTTTACGGTCTTACCATGTTGCTGAATTGTTCCACTCATGTTTTAAAGTCCTAGTCATTTTCATTCCCATGGATTTTAGTCATTTTCACATTTATTCACATTCTAATTTTCTCCACAAACACCTTCTTAATTGTATTTAAAATATTAAGTTTTAACATTTGGGGTATCTTCCTCCTGCACCAAATTATCACGCCATTTGCAATGAGCCTATTCATCCAATGGTACTACGCCATCCTTATCTACCGCATTTCAAATTTCCCACATTTGAAAAATTTTATGGCATCAAAGACCCATAACACCACTTACACCTCTTCCGCTATGCATGCCACTTGATTTAGCATGATGATGCTCTCATCCTATGTAATTTCCCATTTTCACTCGTTGGTCATGGACTTGATTAGTGCTCACGCCTCCCATAACATAAAATTTACACATTCATACAACTTGTGGACACATTCGTATCCCACTTCTCCATCCGTATCATGCCCAAATCAACACTCATTAACCTTCACATGCTTCGACATGGATTTTTTACACATTGGTGTGCTCTTGTTCATTTCCTTTCATTCCCCTACCATAATCCAAGCTAATTGGCCTCTTTTCCAAAAGTTTCATCCCTCACATCTCCCACCACTTACAAATTCATCCACTACACACATTTGACGAGGCCATGCACATGGCACAACACCTCAAGGATGTCCATCTTGGTCATCCTCCTCGCTTCCGCTTGTTTCCATTCCTCCACAACCTACCAAACCATTACACTCCCATGTTCACAATGTCATCCAATTATATCCTCTTCACAATTCATCACATCCTACACCCACATCTTTGCATTCATTAGGTTCTCCTAGAGCTCATAGATTTATCCAACCCCCTCACAAATTCACCCCATTGACTGAACCACTTTCTTCTATTCTCCACAAGTTATTTGACACCAATATCATCACTCTCCCTCCCAAACTGCCACCACCATTGTGGTGTTGTTCCTCCCATGAAACATGTGCTTATCATCATATTGATGGTTATTGCACTAAATTATGTCCCTAACTCCACAATATCATTCAATACCTTCTTGAAAATGGAGATATGTCCTTTGAACCTCCTTTTCCTTTGCCTTCATATATCAACACTAATTTATTCACTTCATACAACACTACTCCCACTTATTATCCATGTGCCATATCTCCATCATCTAATTCCTCACTTCCCACTACATCATAATCCTTATGCGCACTTAGTGTCTCACCATCTTAATTAAACACATCACAACCCACTTCATTACATGCTTCCACCTTATACTCAACACCATCATACTCTTCTAATCAGTCATTATCTATAAAATCCTTTTCTCCACCTCCTTCATCATGTGTGTCCACTTTGGATGTGGTTTCATCCTCATTTTTGGAGTCACCCCATCTATCTCGTCATTCTTTTTCTCTATCACCATGTGATTCTATCTTTCCCACCATGTCATCTAATTCATCCCTTGGTTATATCATCTACACTCCACTTATCAAACAACCAAATATTGCACCTACATTAAGTTCTTCATCATTCATTGCTCCATCTATCTTAGAATACTCTCCCAAATGAATCTCAATTCCTCCATCATTACTCATCCAAGCACTATTTTTCTTTAAGCACCTCCATTGCACCATTTTTAATCTATTGCATTCCTTCACATTACTCTTATATCTATGCCTCATCACTTATATACACTTATTCTTCCTTATCTTCCTCGCAAGCTACCTACACATTTTCTTGTTACTACACATCCTTTGGAGATTTTTTCTACATGCAACGTCTTGCCTCCTCCACCACTCACTCAAGAACTATTTTTACTATCCACTCCTCCTTTTGTGTTCACATCATCAATCACACCCACATGGCCCTTTGTTATTCTACATGTGTCACCCAAGCATCTTCCACATCCTTTCAATTTTCTCCCACATTATCATGTGTTGGACATTCCTTCTTACATGCCTCTACCTCTTCCATGTTTTCCTTCTCTCATCACACCCATTCATCACAAGATCAAACCATTGGCCCTCATGCTTCCTTCAGACATCACCATATTCTCAATGCCTCATCTACTTGATATCATCACTATCACAATGCTTCATAACATTGTACCTTTTGCCATTGATATATTATCATGTCCTTGACAACCTGAAATTCTCACACATCGACCCTACTTACCACATTTCTTATGTGATTCATCCCCATACTCATGTTCTTTACCTACCACCATTTTATGGCTTCTATTTTTCATTATTTCTTCACTTATCATCCCCATCATCCCATCAACACCCATTATTTATCTCATTTATTGTTTGCTTCTATGCATCATGTATCTCACTCACCTAGTTTATATATAGACCGGGAATTTCATTTGTCTTCACTACCACATTTTGCATGATCCTTACATTCCACTTCTCTTCATTCAAAATGGATTTGCAAAATGAACTGATTCTCCACACATCTCACACCATCATTATTGACATAAACATAAATGCACACAACAAAACATCTTTAAAAAAATCCATATATCCCAAAAGTTGTTAAAAAAGCAACACTTGCGCATGGATGTTTATAACTAAGGCACTCATAGTTATAAACCCCTTGGCAAACCGAGAGAGCTGAGTATTATGTGAAAAAAATCAAAACATTAAAAATCAATTAAAAAGTAATAAAAACAAAAAAATCTATATCAAACACTCTCTCAAGGGTCTTTCCAGTATCTCTACCGAGGCTATGGATGTTTGGATAATAATAGAGCAATGTTGTGACTAGAATAAAATGTATCTCCTTCGGTGTGAGGGATGCTCGGCTAATAGCGGAGAAATGCATGAATTATAATTACCTTCCATTTCACTACTCACCAATCACTTATTTCAAACCACACCTACATGGTCAGTTATTTTTCACTCATTATCTCAGGTATTCACTTCAAGAAGTAATTAACTCTCTCTCTCTCTCACACACACATATGACCTCGTGGAGGTACATGGCTAGTATGTTACTTTGTATGGTGTATACCTTATTCAAGCTCCTATTTTGGCTCACTTTTTGTCTCATGTCTTGTGTCCGTGAGCTCATCATATGTTCGCCAACACTTTGTTTCAAAACCACGTTTATACATACATACATACATACATACATATATCACACTCCATTTTTACAATCCCATAAGTTTTATTCTTATACCCCATTACCATCTGGAATGATCATCTGTGGGCATCTAATACCTTTTGCACACTAATTCGTCACTTTTATGTCACTCACATTATATTTCTTTTTCCACTTTCCAAAAAATTTACATTTGTACTCATTTTATTTTCCCCATCACTTTCCTTATTACCATGTCATGTTTCCCACCACATCATGCCTTTGGCACATCTCTTCTATCTTTTCGTTTAATCCCAAAGCTTACCATTTTCCATCACCCCTAACATCATACTCTATTCCTCACCTCACACCCCACCCTACCCCTCACCTCATCAATCTCGCGGCCTCAAGCTCCCCACATTGTCAAGTTGCACTTATGACTCGGGGATTATTCTTCACTTCCCCTATTTACATGCCTATCCTGCCTTGGCATAACTACCTACCTCACCCATCTCACTCCCTAAAATTGGCCAATTCCCCTCTTCATTCTCACATCCACCGAGCTTTCCCACCATCTTGCCTAATAAGTCATCTTGTCATCCTTCCCTACCTATCCTTCCTCTTTACACCTCGAGTCATGTGACTCGAGACTCCCCCTACCACTACACCCACCCCTAGTCTACCCAACCTAGCTCCCCCTCACTCGGCCAATACCCAACTCTCCTATTTATGTTGCTTAGGATGAATTTGACTAACCCTACAGTCACTACTATGACTCCCATAACCCCTTCACCTCGCCACATTGCCCTTCCCCACGTAAACCCTCACCCACTCAATTTCTCTAGCGGTGAGCTCGCCAAGATCCCCTTGCTTTGTCGGCTCCCCTTCGCTTCATCTAGGTGACTCAAACATTTCCCCTTTCTTTGTGAGCTTTGTGTTGTCGTGCACACCCTATGGCCAAAATTCCCAACTCGACATCTTCCTCCATACATCTTGAGTTGCTCTTGTGACTTGCCCACCCAATGGAAATCTCGGATCCACTCTTGATCTAGTTTTCTAGTGACCCGAGTCTCGATTACGACTCACCACCATCCATCTTTCCGAGATCACCTTGCCCAAATCCTTAAACTCACCTTCTTAAATCATCTTTCCTAGCTATCTTGGTCACTAACTCACCCAACTCGATCCCCACCTCACCCATCTTGGTCCCCAACTTACCCAACTTGCACTTTGATTTCCATGCTCCACTCACTTCACCCATTGCATCACCAACACTACTCACCCAACTTGCCACGTAGGTCCCTACTTCTCCCACACCATCTTGTCACCTTACATGCCTAGCCAATTTTTTTATCAAATCACAATCAATCAACTCAACCTCTTCACCCCACAAATTTTCAAAACTTGTATCCACCTTGATCCATACTCGTCATCGATTTTCATTTGCACGGGAATGGGAAACCTTATCCTCACCTCTCTCATAATGCCTTCCCAAGATTCATTTTATCTCATCTTCAATCACCACTTTTCATCCGCATTATCTTTGGGAAACTTGTGGTTTTAAAAACTATCACTTAAGGGGGAATCATGCAGAACCCTTCTCATCAATCTTTATGACATTCAACAACATCACTTAATTGACTCAATAGTCTCTACCTTGCAAAATCAACCTATTGATCCCTTCACGAGACTCAAACGGTGAAGTGGCTTATTGATCACATTTCCGTGTTCGACTATCTAGTCAACCATATAAGCTTTCAGAATCGTAGAAACCAATGTCATAGGGTTAGACAGAACCTTATCTCATCTTTAGTTTTTGCATTGTATCATTCCTATTTGTAACATGTAACCCGAAAGGGGAAAATGTAGACACTAGAAAATGCACCTTGTGTATAAGGTCCCTTAGTAAAAAACATCAAAAACATTATAAAACACAAAAAGACTAAAAAAATCAAATAAACTCACAAAATCAAATAAAAAATAAAAAGAATCCACAAAATGAGTATAAAAGACAATTCACCACTCATTTACTAACCATCACCCACTCACATTTAATTTTGTCCCATCACACCTACCCATGTGGATTCCTAATGCACATTAGAATCATTTGTGTCCCACTCCCTATGTACTTCAAATCTATAAAATCACCCTCATCCCCATAATTTCAACCCATGTCTCTTAGTGCACTAAGGCTATACTTGAGTTTTATTGCTATCTTTCCCATGTATCTTTATTTTGAAGGTCTTGAAGAAGTGAAAGCATAAAAAAAAGGAAAATACAACTTATTGCAAAACTTGTTTTAGCATAATTTCAACACATGGGGGAAACACAACTACGATTGGCATGCGATATTTGTGTAATTTTCGGTGAATCACAACTACAATTGTCTGTGATCTAAGTTAGGTATTGATGCAAAGACAATCAAATAATTTTAAAAAAATAGTTAGGTCAATCGTTTATCAAAATAATCAAAATTAGCACTTATACCTTACTCCCAAGTAGCACTGAATTGGCCTATAACCGCCAAATTTCACAAAATCCTAACTCAAGAGTTAAAACCTCTTCACACCTACTAGATAAAAATGAACCAACATGTTAGAACCTTTCACCAAGTTTCATAAGTTCATTTAGCATCATTTCCTTTGTAAACCTCCTTAAGTCTTTGTAGCCCTCCTAAAAGCCTTTTCTGGAATAAAACACAAGATACGAGAGAATATTTCTTCTTTGGTAAGTATTTTAGATACCCATTATCCCCTTTTAGGGGTTTACAAAGTTTCATGCACTAATTCACATCCAATTTTGTTTTATTCCGGTTTACCATTTTCTTCTAAGTCTCTCAACTAGCCCTCTACACATACAAGTCTTTGTGTATGGAAGAATCTAAAAAATTCAAGAAAATCTAATGATTGTTCTAGATACCCTTTTTGTGGTTTTTTTCTTTCAAGTATATTTCAAGACCCAACTCTTTGTACACTTCACCCAAGAACCATTTTTTCTCTTTCTAGACTTGGCAATTAGGTCTCACTAGGTTTTTGGAAAATTTATAGGGTTTTAACCTTTTCGGTGTTCTTAACATTTATGACCACCTTATCCCACCTATTCCACTCTTTTTCATGTTGTTGACAACCTTCATACACTCCTCTATCACTATTTTGGTCAATTTATCATGATTTGACATTCTTGGCTTACTTGTCTACAATACTCACATAGTCTCTAGGCGTTGTTTTATACCCTTTATTTTTATCTTTCAAAGTTGATTATCACCCACCATTCCTTTGTACTTCTAAATCTACTTGTCACCTTCTTAAATACTCCATTATCACATTCAATTCACTTTTCTATACTCCTATAATCTCTTCTTTTGGCTCGAATTGTCTATGATAGGGAAGTCATGATATTCATTTGATTTGATGGTTTCTTAACGAATTCCTACCTCTTAAGGTTTCACACACACATTTACTTCCTCTTAATTATCAACTCATGTATATTTACCTTCCTTGTTTAATAAGCCTTTAGTACTTATCACTTGTTTCCTTCAATATCCCTCAATCTCTGTCATAAGTCTTTGATAGGGTTTTGTTTGGCAATGCCATCAAATATTTAGTGTTATGTGTTCAAATAATGGTTCTAAAAGTTTTATGATTCTTGTATGAATGAAAATTGACACGGTACCTTCAACTACACTCGACTCCCCAAGGTCGTGCTGAGGCAGCCAATGTGAAAATGTGGATGGCTAACTATAGGAGAATCAATGACTAAGATCTGGTAGTGTCAATTCCTAGTAGATGAATCAACAAAGGGGAGATTTAGTTGCTATGAATGGGTAGTGTATGTTTCACCTGATTCTTAGATCGTTTCTTTGAAGTGTTGACGAAACAAATAGGGTAATGAGACATAGGAGGAATACCTATTCAAATGTTGGTTGATGGGTTGTTGCGTGCGTATGACTTCCGGATCCACAACTGATCGTGAGAGATTCCTTTTGGCTAGGAGGAACTACCTGTAATGAAAACAAGACCACTAGAAGGAATTAAACAATATGGGCAGTGAACTACCTAGCATATGCTAGATCCGAGAAGTGTGATACTTCCTAGATGGTTGTCAGTCCATTGTTTTAAACAATTTAATGTTGTAAACAAAGTAAATCCTATTGTAATTTGAAATGATTTAGGTATCTCACTTAAAATACAATAAGAAATAGATCTAATCTAATAGGATAAGCTAGAATAGAATCCAAAGGTCAAATGATTGGTTCGGGGTCTCTGCAAGTTTGGTAGAGGTCTCGGGTAGATCACAGGTGAATGAGGGTGAGATGAAATTAGGTGGGTAGGTCTTTGTTCTAGGTTGTGTGGGCAAATACAAAGACCGGTGTCGGTCAAGGGTGACCGACGGCGGTTGTGTAATCGTGGTGCCGACATCGTGAGATCTGGAAATGTCACAGAACAAGTTGTGGTCTCCTTTGTGATTGTACAAAGGACTTTGGTTGGTCAGAATGAGGTATTAGGTGACTGGAGTAGGATTTTGTGAGGTTTTAATGGGTATATGGAGGTGAAAATGTTGGGGAAGGTCAATAGGGGGCAAAGTAAATAATGGATGATAAAATGATGATGAAATGAAATAAACCAGGAAAGTATGATGTTATACTTACTTGGATTCTAGTCCTGAATACGTGTGTGAGGGATGGAGGTGCTGATGAGGGGTTTGAAGGCTGCAAGTGATCACCAACTGAAGAAAAGCTTCTGCATGGGCTGCATGTACACTCCTCTTTGCTTGGATAGATCAGATCATGGCTGGGATGGTTGTGCGAAGAGAAGATGCTCAATCTCCTTCCTTGCATGTAAGTTTTCACTGGAATTTTTCTTTGAAGATGCATTATCTCTCTAAGATGTGTTCTTTCTCATCAACCTTCTCTCAATGTTTGCCAACCTTGAGAATAAGGTATTTTAGGGGTTAAAAGGGTAACTGATGGTAGTTTGTCTTAACCGGCGACAGTTAGGGATAACTGCGTTTTCGCTCCAAGGCAGGATTTCCTAGGTTTACTAAACTAGGGTGATCCTCTTGATTTCCTTAGATCTCGTGTCCTTATCCTGCATGGATTAGACTGGGAGCTTCTTGTGAGCATGCGAGAATGTGGTTAGAGGGAATGTAGGCATTGATTTTTAGGGTTTGGGTAAGTCTTAGTTAGTTATGATAACTTGCTAAGAATAGGTCCTAGGTTGAGTTGGCTTGGTGAGGTGTCTAAGTGAACTATATGCATGGATATTCTTTAAATAAGATATTTAAATAATAAATATAGTGAGGATAATGAATTAATTTAATTAAATTAATATTAGTGGGGTGAAGGGGGTCATGGCTAGGTAAATGTAATAAAGGGTGCTTATTGGTCGAGGTATGAAAGGGGAGTGTGACCTGATTTTAGTGTCTACATTTTGCCCCTTTTTGTTGCGTAGATTATATGTAAGTAAGCAGCTAACAAAAATAAGATGTGGTTGCCCCATGTGTGGGTGAAGGTGATCCCCCTTAAACCAAGAACTGACAAGGCAACAGGCTGAAGCGGTGAGTGGTTTGATAAAAGGTAAATGTGAGGAAAAGGTAGGTGGGCATAGGGAAAAGGGTGAAAGGTCTACTCTGGGTAATCTAGGTAATGGGTAGGGTCAAAGGTAGAAAATCAAATACGCACGCACGCACATGTGTAAACTGCAGCATGCTACCAGGTTGAAGAGCAGGCAAACTCTACATTGTCTAAGGTCGATAAGTTTATCCAGACAAGGTTGAAGTGAATCCGGTATCCAAGGTATAGGATATGGGCAGAAACACAATGTAGGTTAGGTGCAGGAACATTTAGGTATGTTCCAGTACACCAAAGGTAGGGTCAAGATAAACGGTCATGGCAATAGGCTAGGTAAGGTCATTAGGTCAATCAACATAGGTAATAGTGCCACAAGGTATAGTGAACACATGAGGTCAAAGGTCACTAGTGAATGGTCTAGGTCTAAATATCTAGGTCACGGCATGCAGGTAAGGCCAAGGTATGGGTAAAATAATGAGTCCCCAAAGGAGGAAAAGAGTAGGCAGGCAAGTGAGGAGGTCTGGAAAGGTAAGGTAAATAGGTTGGGTACAAGTGGGGTGGGGGGGTAAAAGGGCAAAGTAAGGGTAATGTGTAGGTGAAGGTGGTGATGGAGGTCATGTATAACCGAGCGTTGGTATAGGAAAAGCGACGATAGTGTGGTAGGGCACACTATCGATGCCGATCAAGGGAACCGAGCGTTGGTTAGATCGGGTTTGTTATAAAAACAATAAAAAACCACATTTTTATTATTCATTTGTTATTTGCGAAGTGAAGAAACGACAAAAAAGAGAGAGAAAAGAGAAAAGTGTTTAGAGGAAATGGGATAGTGAGTTGGTAGTCTGATTTGACGAGGGTTGGGTGGGTGAGTAGCGGGTCCATGGGATCAGGGCGAGAGAGTTGATTGGTTGGAGGTTATGAGTAGTTATTCGGTGATGGTAAAGGCTAGAGAGGGATTAGGCGGACCACCAACACGGTGGCTAGACATGCCACCGAGATGGCATAACACGACTGAGGTAAGTGCCTAACTCTAGATTGGTGATTAGATAGATTAGAGGTTTTGAGGATTGTTGTTTGTAGGGTTTTGTGGGTTTTTTTGGTTTTTTTGGGTGGTTAAAAATAAAATGTGGGTATGGGGGAATAACGGGAAAAAAAAGGGGGGGAGGGTAGTAAATTGTATAGGTGGGGTGGGTAGGGTCTGGGGTAGTGTAGGTCATTGTAGGTGGGGTAAAAGGGGCATGTGGGAGAGTTTTAAAAAAGGGGGTTTGGGAAGTTGTGGAATTTTCCATGACAATGACCAGCATCGGTCAAGCTTTGCTTAGCGTCGGTTGGGTAGAAGTAATCGATCGATCACCAAACAGTGGACCGATGCCGTTAAGTGGTAACCGTGGTCGGTAAAGATGAACCAGTAGCGGTCACCAAATAGGTGATCGATGCCAGTTTAAAGGTGACCGAAGTTGGTTAGAATAAACTGGTACGGTCAGGCTTTTAGGCACAAGGGTGTGAAAGTGATGTAGGTTAGGTAGTTGAGATGGGTAGGGTAAAAATAGGGTGGAGGGTAATGATAATTGGTGAATATGGTCATGATTAATGTCGTGCTTGGATTGGATGCAGGGGAGAGCACAGTTACACATGCGGGACAAGGTTCTACCTCTGTTGGTGACATTGCGTGGCTTAGCGACCCCTTTGGAGTCAGTAGCATGTGGAAGCAAAGTGGGCTTGAGTGGGATTTAGTGCTACCGACATGTTGTTTGGCATCCCACTTGAAGGTCACACTCATTGATAGATGGGACTCCACGACCAACATGTTCCACCTTCCGACGGGTGAGATGACTATCACCCTAGAGGACGTGTTTCAAATTTTTCGACTATCCATATTTGGTCCCCAAGTTTACTCCATCTCCTCTCCGAGGCCTCAAAGGAGCTGATCGGGATAGTTTTTGGCGAGGGGGTGGAAAATCTAAGATCCCATAGCACCTAGTTTGAGCTATGGCGAGATTTACCTATCCCATCCGGATAAGAGACGAGGCTAGTGGTTCTATTGATGGGAGGTGTGCTGCTGATGCAATGCACCGAGATGTAGAGGGTGGATTCTTTCCCCGATCACCGATAAGGGTGCTCCATGATATGATGGTAGAGGAGACCTAGTTTTCCTGGGCACCTAAAGCATTCTTGGTACAGATATACTTGAGAGCTATGGGCATATGGGGGTTGCGCGGAGTTTAGCTTTGTGTTATACATTTATACTACATTGTTGGGCATACGAGCACATAGTCTATGTTCGACCTATAGGGATGCCCCGAGAAGATGCATTCCCAACGAGATCTGTGTGGGTGGGATACAGAAGATGGGTGCCAGTTGTAGGAGAGCGGAGATTGGATAGGCCGACATATGATGTGGCCCATTTTTTATAGTTGTTGGAGGGGTTGTCCAAAGTGGACATTATCTGGAGGCCATATGTGGAATTCCCCTCATATAGGCACATGCATGAGGAGCTAAATGAGCTCCAGATAAGAGAGGTGGATACAGGGTCGCCATGTCGGGGAGGATGAGATGATCCCGGTAGATAGGGTCCGACGGTAGTTCGGGCTTGTATAGGATATTCCTCTATCCTTCCCACAATATCAGAGAGATGACATGGAGAGGCCTCTACCTCTACCACAACCTACAAGTGCCCTACTGGGAGGAGGAGGAGCTAGTGGATCGGCGAGATAGATGACGCCGAATGTACGAGATAGGTACATGTAGTGGTGGGTCGCTCGATTATGAGCCATACCACCTGAAGGCGGGGCATGGGCAGCTTAGACTTAGCTACCATTATAGTGTAGAGAGATGCCCTATAGGGGAAGGTAGCGACGTTGATTATCTAGATAGGTATCGTAGACACAATTAGAGGGGTTGGAGGAAGATGTATTAGAGCTATGAGTACAGTGGCCGGTTTGTAGGCCCAGATGGTGGATGGTGGAGAGGGAGAGGATGGAGATAGAGATGGTTAGGTGATAGCCTTACTAGCTCGAGTGACAGTTTGAGGCGATTGGCCACATCCCATGCACAAATTGGGGCCTTACAGGCCTAGATATAGGCATAGGGGTAGGGGGTACCACCACAGGCATAGGGAGTAGGTCCCAGTTCACAGGCCGGTGCAGGGCAGGTCTACAAGGAAGGTACAGGGGTCGAGACCTATGGGACCACCATAGAACGTGCTTGTATCTAGGTTACAGGATACCCTAGGTGAGGTGAGATATTATTAGGACCAGCTCATGGTGGCTGGGATAGACTTCCTATCCTACGGAGAGTATAGGGCACAACAGGCGTCCAGTGAGAGGACGAGATCCTACACTCATAGTGTGGAGAGCACAGGAGGTTAGCGAGCTCCGAGGCCCAATTAGGGAGAGGCCACCAGCGCACGGTGACCAGCGCTAGGTGAGGTGCTAGCAGGGACACATGAGGCTGAGGGTACAGGTGACACAGAGATGGAGGACATCCGCGAGATGCCGATATGTGGTCACCTGATTTTTGATGTATATTAGTGATTTTTTGATATATATGCTAGCTTGCGCAATGAAGATAGTTGTATTTTTTTATCACATATCGTCTTGCGTTAAATTTTTGAGATGATAGACATGATGAGGTAGACATGTATATATATATATTAAGATACACATTTATTGATTTATATGATAAGACACATGGTATTTTGTGATATGTTGATGTGTTTATAAGACATTGGTTTATGGCTTGTGTTAGATGAGATATGGATTTATTACTTTGATGTAGATTGAAATTAGGTGAGTTAGGCATGATGGAGTGAGGTTGATTTAGGCATGGATCGAGTCGGGTTATAGGCATGGATTGAGTATGTGGGTTATAGGCATGGTTGAGTCGAGTCCATTTAGGCATGTGATGAATTGTTTTAGGGTAGAAAATGCTAACCTCCAAGGCTCCATGCCCTTGGAGTGCGCCTACATAGTCCCATCGAAAAGGGACCTTAGGCCGATGTAGTTCTTCCATGAGCTAGGGAAGAATATGAAAATGAGTTAGTAGATTTTTTGGCATGTTGTGGGTTTAGGTTTAATAGGTGTGGGTAGATTATAGGTAAAATGATGTAGGTGAAGGCGATTATGGCGAAAGGGAGGATTACCCCAAAGGTAAGTGGTGAGGACCAAGTCATGTATAAGGTAATCAAAATGTAAACAAAGATGGTTAAAAGATAAGAGGGGGCAATAAAGCCACCTGATTGGGTAGGATCATACCGAGTAGATCATACCTTGGAGGGGGTGATGAACATAAGACCCAAAAGACATTACACGATTAACTGTTCTACGATGAAGGTAGTCACAGGATCACCAAATTTCTAAATTCCAAGATTTCCCTTGAGGCAATTGAGGAAATGAGAGTGGAAATGGTAAGGATGGTGAAAGGTAGTTAATTATATATGTTTTGAATGACAGGGCCTTTGGGCAAGGGGTCCTAGGTCACACTGGGAAAGTCCATGACTAGAAATTTTTTTTTTTGTTTTGGTTTTGATAGACTGATCGATGCAAGAAGTCTATATGGGATAAATAATATGGTACTCCTTGAGGTCTTCATGAAGATGATCGATGCGGGAAGCTTTGGTTTCTCTCGTTTTTTTTAAAGCTTCACATAGCTATCCTTTGAGGGAGCAGTCTATTTATAGTAGTAATTTTGTCGAGAGGAAGATGTCCTTTTAAGGGAGTCATCTTTTTATTAGAAGTTTGACTCAAGGAGTTTGGTCCCATGTGAGGTCTTTGAAATCATGGACAAGACCAAGGTGGAGGATAGGACTCTTATTCAAAAGGCAAGGTGGAACGACCATGGGATCTCATCTAAAGGTAGACGAAAAGTATCCATGAGAATCATGCTATGTGCAGTGCCATGGTACACATATTCAAGAGAAGATAACAAGTGACAGGTACTCACATGATTCTTGTTTAATCGTTGGGGAGGTGTATGGAGTGGGTAGCACTTAAGGGACAAGCCTGGAAAGAGACAAAGGGTGAGGTAGGATGAAGATTCAACAATAGAATGGTTGAAGATGTAATGTGTTAAGGGGCTCAGGTTCTTGTTTACCATCGAGTGAAGATAAATGATAGGCACCTGATCCATAGGTATGAGTTACGATGTATGGTCCAAGCCAATTAGGAGAAAATTTTCCTCATTTACTTTTTTCTACTTTGGTTACGTGTTGATTTTATTTCAAGACAAGGTCACCAACTTGGAAGGTTCGTTCATGAACACGTTTTGTCATAAGCACATTTGATACATTGTTGGTAAACTTGAAGGTGATCCAGAGCGTTAAGATGATGTTCATCTAATAACTCTAGTTGTGCTAAGCAATCCTAATGAAAGTCATCATCAGTGAGCATGTCATGGAGAGAAATGTGGAGTGAGGGGATCTGGACTTCGAGAGGCAGAACAACCTCTGTACCATAGACTAGAGAAAAGGGTGTGGCCACAGTGGAAGTGCGAATACTAGTGTGGTATGCCCACAGGGCAAAAGGAATGTGTGTATGCCAATCCTTCCCAGTATCATCAACCACTTTCATGAGAATTTTGTTGAGGGTTTTGTTAGTGGATTCGGCTTGGCCGTTGGTTTGTGGGTAATAAGGTGATGAGAAACTAAGTTGAATGCCAAGGCGTACGCAAAGTTTTTGCAATGTTTTGTTTTTGAATTGTTTTCCATTGTCAGTGACGAGGCGATGAGGAACACTAAAGTGAAAAATGATGTGATGCTTAATGAACTCACATATTTTGTCAGCTTTCATGGAGATGAGTGGTATGGCTTCCACCCATTTTGTGTAGTATTTGGTAGCAGTTATGATCCATTGATGGCATTGGGAAGAATGGGGATTGATTTCTCTGATAAGATCCAAACCCCATTGAGAGAAGTGCCAAAGGTCATGAGCGACCTATAAGGCATGACCGGGTGTATGATGAAGGTTAGAATGTTGTTGGCATTTGACACAACGTTTGACATAGTCGCAACAATCATGGTTAAGGGTCAGCCAGTAATATCCTAGATGAAGAATACACTTAGCAATAGCAAGGTCAATGAAGTGACCTCCACACATGCCATCATGAACCTCCTTAATGGTATAAGGAATTTCAGAACTTGTGAAGCATTGTAAGAGAATGCCATCAAATCCACACTTATAGAGGAGTCCTCCCAGGATGACGAAATGAGAGACCTTTTTAAGGAAGGTGTGTTGTCCATTACGGGTGAGATCAGGAGGTAAGATGGAGAGAGAAAGGTAGTCGGAGTATTGTTTATACCAAAGGTCACTCGGGTCAGGGGTATCGGTTCCGATTGAGTAAACATCATGAGGTAAATAATAAGGTGAATGGAGGCATTGTATGGTGACAAATATTTTAGAATCGGCGGGTGAAGCGGGTATTTGGGAAGCTAGCGAGTGCCAAGGTATCTACAAATTTGTTGGATGAACGTGCGATGGTTTGAAGGGTGTAACGATCAAAGGTGGTCAAAAGTATGTCGACATGTTGTTTATACTTTTGAAGTATCTCATTATGACATTGGTACATACCATTGACTTTGTTTACGACCAATTGTGAATCACCAAAAATGTTGATTGATTTGACATCTAGGGCATATGCAACTTGGAGACCTAGTACGAGTGCTTCATACTCGGCAATATTGTTGGTGCATTCAAAATCTAGTTTGAAAGACAAAGGCATGGGTTCACCATCTAGAGGAATGAGGATAATACCAGCTCTGCTCTCCCACGCTGACACTTAGAACCATTGAAGAAAAGTTTCATTTGATAAGGGGGTTCGTCTAGGGAAAGGGTAGCAATTGACTCATCTAGAAAGTCAAAACTAGAGGGTTGATCCCGGAAATAGGTGTGTCGGCCAATTGGTCGGTGATAGCTTGGCCCTTGATAGACTTTTGATGAATGAATTCTAGGTCAAGATCAGCTAAAAGCATAAGCCATCGCGCGACACACTGATTTTGATAAGGTTTGGTGTACATGAAGTGTAAGGGATTGGTGTTGGTCACAACATAGGTTTTTTGGTTGAGTAGGTAATGGCGGAGTTTGGTGGCAATGAAAACTAAGGCTAAGAAAATTTTTTTTGGATGGTTGTATCGGGTTTCATAGTCCAAAAGAGTACGGTTTATGTAATAAACCACTTGCTCCCTATGTTGTTCATCGCGATGAGCGAGCATGGCTCCCAAGGAATGATCATAGAGATATGTATAGGTAAAAAGGTTGATCATCTTTGGGGGAATGAGTACGGGTGGTTGGAGAAGGTATTTTTTAGGCCTCAAAAGCTTTGTGACAATCATCATCCCATTTAAAGGAGACATCCTTCCCGAGTAAATGATGAAATGAAATGGTTGACACCGATCGGATAACTCTGAAATGAAACAATTAATGGACTGTAATTTACCTTACGGGATACGAGAATTGGTGAAGGTTAGTAGGTGGAGGCATTTTGAGGATGGCCTTGAATTTAGCAGGGTCAACTTCTATACCACAAAGGGAAACAATAAATCCCATGAGCTTTCCTGAGAGAACTATGAAGATGCACTTCTTAGGATGAAGGCGGACGTAATATTTAATGAGGCGGTCAAAGATGGTTTTGAGGACAACGAGGTGCTCAGAGTGACGTTTAGATTTGGCCAAGAGATCATCCACGTAATCTTCTAATATGTGATGCATGATATCATGGAAGATGTAAGTCATAGCACGCTAATATGTGGCACCAAAGCATTTTTAAGGCCAAAAGGCATGACTCGATAGTAGAAGGTCCCCCAAGGGGTGATGAATGCGAGTCTTGTGTTGATATTCTGGGGCAAGCAAAATTTGGTTATAACCCGAGAAGCCATCCATGAGTGATAGCATCTCATGACCAGTGGTGAGGTCAACCAGTTGATCAATACTGGGCAAAGGAAAGTCATCTTTTCGGGCAAGGCTAGGTTGAGGTCACGGAAGTCCATGTGAATGCAGAGTCCCCCTATTTCTTTAGTAATAGGTACAATGTTAGAAATCGAATGAGGATAATAAATGGGTAAGATGAAGGAAACAAAAAGAAGGTGTGAAGTTCTTCTTTGACGAGAAGAGCAATGTGAGGGTGCATTTTCCTCAGCTTTTGTTTGATAGGTTTGGCATCGGGAATGGTTATGATATTGTGGACCACTATGGTGGGGTCAATACCAGGCATGTCTATGTAAGACCAAGTGAAAGCGTGGTTATGATCTCGGAGGAAAGAAGTGATGGCTTCTTATTTAGCAACAGCATCTAAATATTGTCCAATCTTTAGGATGTGCGAGTCGTCTTGAGTATGAATGTTGATCTCGATAGTCGATTCATTCAACATGGTTTACGTCTCAGAGGGTAATGACCGATGAATATATGAGTCTTCTACACCAAGGTAGGTGAGTATGGATTCATCATCCTGACATTGAACGACATTAATTGTAGGTGTGTCGTCATCGATCATTTCAGGATATAGGAATGGAAGAGTGGAAGGGGCCTCGCCTTCGCATTGATAAGTCAAAGGCCCCAAGGAAATGGTGTTTATGAAAAAAAAGTTAGAAGGGATAGATTCGGGATCCATTGACTCCGTTGGTGAAGGTGGTGATGAAGATGAAGGTGGAGAAGGGCTAGGGTCCTCAATGAGTTCAATGTGGTCTGGTTGGTAGGAGGTTCGGGGAAGCCGATACCACTTTGGTTGTTATGTTTGCGTGTGGTACATGGAATAATGTCTAGTGGCCTTGCTCGTAAAAGCCAAAACCAAAACCCTTCCATGCACAACGATGTAGGAAGGTATGGCCAAAACAACAATTAGTAAGTGATTAGAAGTCAACAGAAAATGGGCGGGTTTGTGATGGTGGTTCAGGTGTGTAAATGGTAGTATCAAGTCCCCCATAGGTTATACTAGTACGAAGATGAGGAGGAAAATAAAGGAGGTGTTCTCCTATACGGTGATCATAGTGAGGGTGTTGGTGAAGGCTTCCATACTCGTTCGGAGTAAGGAATGTGTTGACACTATATAGGTGGTACTCCCCCAGAGTGAGGCATTGAAAAACACCTTCCAAGGGATTAGTGGTTGGTATGTAGGTAGTTGGAATGGATGATGTGTCGGAGGTCGATGCGGAGGTGGAGTTAACATATTGGGAAGTTAATGGGTCAGTTGTGGAGGTTATAGCATCGGTAGGAATGGAGGAGGTATGTGCGGTGAAAGTAGCGGTTGATACTGGTAGGTGGAGGTGTAGGTGAAGTGGTATTGGTTATAGAGGTAGATGGCTTGACAAGTATGAGCACATCATTGGGTTGGTAAAGCATGTTGCATGTTTTGAAAGGTGATGGGTCAGCTAGAATGGTATAAGTGTGTCCTTCGTGTTCAAAATTTACACAACGATGCAAAGTGGAAGGAATGCAACCCATGACACGAGATCTAGGGTCTACCAAGAAACAAGTTATATTGGAATTCCCCCTCCAAAACGTAAAACAATTCTGGAATAGTGCGGGGCCCACGCGAACATGAAGGATGACAGTGCCTAGTGTGGAGGTGATAGTGTCGTTGAATGAACGCAACATGACCGAGATGTTTATGCATGAATTTTTAGGTATGCGCATTTGAGAAAATGCATGGGATGAAATGATGTTAATGATAGTGCCTCCATCAATCATCACACGGTGTACCCATATGTCATCAATGTGGATGGAGATGAAGAGGGTTGGGTCCGGGTCATCGTTTTGGTGTGGCATGATCTCCTCCGAGAAGCTAAAGGAGACCAATTGGTGAACAAGGTGGGGTGAAGAGGAAGGTGGTAATTGGGTGAGAGAGGCTACATGATGGGGTGTGATAATGGAGGCTACGGATGTAGGGTCATTGGGTAAAACCTCAATAGATTGAAAAACCTCCATGAGAGCTTGACGATGGGATTCCAAGGTTTGGATGAGGTCATATAAGGACATTTTGAGGGGATATTGATGTAATTTTTGAGTATGGCATGATGTGTGATGCCATTAGAAATGGGATATGTGGGGCCACAAGATAGTTATTTTAGGTATGGGTGCAGATGGTATGTTGGGTATAGGATTGGTTGGTGGGTCAGTTACCTTTTCTTTTCCCTTCTGCGCATGTGTAGTGATGTGTATCATGTTGATTTGAGGGAGTTGGCAAATTGAGAAGGTGTAGGGTGAGTGGTGTAACGACATGAGAACGACAAAAACCTACTGGAGGGAGAAACGTCTTGTGAGGTGAGCTAGGCGTAACGAGATTGGGGTGGTGGCATGGCAAGCTCTACGATGTGAACCATGTTAATTTCAAATCTTGAGGGTGGCTCTACAGGAGAGTGTGAGGGTGGAGGTTGTGGTTGTTGAGTGGGAAGTGTGGGAATGGGTGTCGGTGAAGCGGGATCCTTGTCAAGAAGGTCGTCATCGTCAAAGTTGGTTTTCGATGGACAAAATTGGATAAGGATGGTTTTCAAGGCCTCAGTTCCAGTTCGCATCATGCCCTGGCACATGATTGTATGCAAAATTTTAGTATCATCAAACCCTTTTGGCTTGGGTTTGAGGGGGTCAAGGTGGGAGTGGCGGTAATGTGATAACAAAAGTCTCGAGGAGGTTGGTTAAATTTTTTACATAGGACCCCGCTAATGGATCACAATGGGAAGTGAATGTGGGTTTGGGTGCGGGCGTGGTTGATTGTCGAGGAACTATTTTTGGAAGAGTAGGAATAGGTCGAGCTAGGGGTTTAGGTTCCAGGTGTGGTTTTAGGTATCGGTCTTGTTTGTTTAAGTAGGGGTAAAGTAGATGGACGAGATAGGAGGGTGTGTGGTTGTTTTGACTACCTTATTGTGGGGTAGTGGGTTTTGTTTTTGGGTTACAACTTCTTGGTTAAAGGTGATGTAGGTGTATGAGGTCTAGAAGGAAAAGAAGATGGAGGAAGAGGGTGAGTTACCCATGGGGATAACGGGGTGCTATGAAGGTAGATGATGCGAGTCGTGCTTGGGGTGTGAGGGACAATGACTGAAGTGTGGTGGGTAGTGAAGCAATGGCTGATGGTATTGGAGGTATTGGTGGTAAAGAGACTGTAGGTGCGGGTGTAAGTCATGTTGTGTGCCTGGGTAGGTTAGAGGTTTGTGAGGAAGGAATGGGTTGTTGTGTTATTGGTTTATGGATGGGTGAAGGTTGCTTGACCATGTTGGGCAGCCGAGGTCTTAAGATAGATGGGACAAGTGTTGGTGTGATTGGTGTGGTCGGGGTATGAGGTCGATGAGTTTTTTTCTTTGGTTTAGGTATTGGAGGACATAGCTAAATCTAGTTTAATAGGTGGATGAGTGAGGCTAGTGGTTGGGGTGACCCCTAAAGTGGTAATAGGTTTAGTTGAGGAATATATTGTAGGTATGGATTTGGGTTTAGATGTAGGTTGGGTTATGGGTAAGGGTGTGGTTTGATTTCTAACAGGTATCGTGGAAGGTGTTGCAACAGAGGTGGTTGTGTTTGGTTTGATTGGTCAAAATGTGTTTGGGTAGATAGTGGAGGTATCAGCGAGGGATCTCTCGTGTCATGTTGAGACGGGGAGTAAGAGGTGCCCCATAGTAAATCCCTATCCACATAATCTAAATGATCAGCCAAACGTGAGAATGACACTGTTGTAGGTGGAGTTGGTGAGGACCTAATGGCAATTACCATAAAATGTGTCTTAGATATGGGAAATTAGCTAGCTTCATCTTCCGTGGGTAAGACAAACCCAAAAGTAGGTCTGCGGGATTCGGGTAGGCAATGATGGAGAATGCTCGTCACCAATTTTATTGGATGAAGGGGCATGGTTGGGAAATGTTTTTGAAGGTTTGTAGATTTTGGTTGGGGGTGGCATTGGGATTATCCATAGTTAACTCTCCTTTCTTGAGCATTTCTTGGACAATATTTTTGAAAGTGATGCGTTTCCATCACTATGAGCCTTTACTCGATAATAGCTACGAAATCATGTTCTTTATACCATGTGGGCATGGGGCGAGTGCGAGTCAAAACTAGTGTGTGGTTTTATAGGTGGAAGGGTGATGGCTCCGACTTTTATAAGATTTTCTAAGAGGAAGAGTAAGGTTCCCCAAGTGGGGTATATTTTTGTTGCTCTCGTCGAATTGAAAAGTCTAGAGGTGAGAGATTAGATGAGGGTGTAGCTTTGATTTGATGGATGAGATGGGCGTAGAATTAGACCCGGAGAATTATGAGAGTGATGATGATATGGCCGGGCACACTCGGGTGAAGCTGGAATACACCAACTATGATGAGGAGTGTGCAAGGATGAACAAAAAAGTGATGAACATGATCTCTCACCTCAAAACGCAAGCCAAACAAAAACATTAAGAAAATGCGATCCTAGGAGTGCTTTTTCTATTATGTTTGTTTAGTTTATGCTATTTAGGGATTGACACATGAATTGTGAAATATATTTTTGGTGAGGATGGCTTCCTACAAAGAAGGAGATCTAAAAGGTGAGGTTCCAGGTATGTTATGGTGGGGGTGGGCTTCGCTCTAAAGTATGACTCGACGAAGTAGCGAGTGGTGACCCCGTGTCGTGATCGTGTGATCACCTACAACTTCTTCTAGGTAGGATGTTTTTAAGAATGTATGTATTCTGAATTTTTGTGAGGTTTGGTAAGACTTAGAGAAAGAGAAAAGGATAGAAGTGCTTTTCGTGATTCATTTATCAACCATCAACTAGGCATGACTTCAAGCGTATAGGTTGCCCTCAATTAATGTGAGCTAATGCAATAAATTAGTATGGAATGCACTTATTTTTAAGCCCAAATCGAAATGTGAAATTGGACGACACAATAAGATGAAAAGGAAGAGGGATGCTCTTTCACTACAATGCAAAAACATGAAGAAATGTTTCTTTTAATTACACCAAAAAAAATTTCTTTTAGAGCAAATAGAAAGAAGAGGTGGGTTACCAAGGAAGAAAATTAGTGTGTACGCATTTTGTAAGGGAAACAAACACACAATTTTTCCTAGGAATGAATGAAATGCAAGGAACCCTGGATGGGTCCCACCGGTGTGCAAAATGTTTCACTGATTCTCGATCGTTTCTTTGAAGTGTTGATTTAAACAGATAGAGTAACTTGGGGTAGGAGGAATACTGTTCAAATGTTGGTTGATGGGTTGTTGTGCGCATATGAATTTCGGATCCACAAACTGATCGTGAGATCTTCCTTTTGGCTAGGAGGAACTACCTGTAATGAAAACAAGACCACTAGAAGGAATTAAAAAATATGGGCAAGTGAACCGCCTAAAGCATATGCTAGATTAGGGAAGTATGATACTTCCTAGATGGTTGTCGATCCTTTGTTTTAAAAAATTTAATGTTGTAAACAAAGTAAATCTTATTATAATTTGAAATGATTTAGGTATCTCACTTAAAATAAAATAAAAAATAGATCTAATCTAATAGGCTAAGATAGAATAGAATCCAAAGGTCAAATGGTTGGTTCCGGGTCTCTGCGGGTTTGATAGAGGTCTCGGGTAGATCACATGTGAATGAGGGTGAGATGAAATTAGGTGGGTAGGTCTCTATTCTAGGATTTGTGGGCAAATACGAGAGACCGATTTTGGTCGAGGGTGAGTGATGGCGGTTCGGTGTAACCGGTGCTAGTTCTTGTGAGATCTAGAAATGTCACAGAACAAGCTATGGTCTCCTTTGTGATTGTCACAAAGGACTTTGGTTGGTCGAATGAGGTATTAGGTAGTGGAGTAGGATTTTATGAGGTTTTAATTAGTATATGAAGGTGAAAATGTTGGGGAAGGTCAATAGGGGCAAAGTAAACAATGGATGATAAAATGATGATGAAATGAAATAAACCAGGAAAGTATGATGTTATACTTACTTGGATTCTGGTCCTGAATGCCTGTGTGTGAGGGATGGAGGTGTTAATAAGGGTTTGAAGGCTGCAAGTGATCACCAACTGAATAAAATCTTCTATATGGGCTGCATGTACACTCCTCTTTGCTTGGATAGATCAAATCATGGCTGGGATGGTTATGTAGGAGAAGATGCTCAATCTCCTTCCTTGCATGCGGGTTTTCACTAGAATTTGTTCTCTGAAGATGCGTTATCTCTCTGAGATGTGTTCTTGCTCATCAACCTTCTCTCAATTTTTTCCAACCTTGAGAATAAGGTAGTTTAGGGGTTAAAAGGGTAACCGACTCGAAAGCGGTGGTCGCTTAATCGGCGACGGTTAGGGATAACCGGCATCGATCAAGGTGGGATTTCCTAGGTTTACTAAACTAGGGTGATCCTCTTGATTTCCTTAGATCTTGTGTCATTATCCCATGGATTAGACTGGAAACTTCTTGTGAGCATGTGGGAATGTGGTTAGAGGGAATGTAGGCATTGATTTTTAGGGTTTGGGTAAGTCTTAGTTAGTTATGGCAACTTGCTAAGAATAGGTCTTAGGGTGAGTTGGCTTGGTGAGGTGTCTAAGTGAACTGTATGTGTGGATATTTTTTAAATAAGATATTCAAATAATAAATATAAGGAGGATAATGAATTAATGTAATTAAATTAATATTAGTGGGGTGAAGGGGGTCATGGTGGGTAAATATAATAAAGGGTGCTTATTGTTCGAGGTACGAAAGGGGAGTGTGACCCGATTTTAGTGTCTACAAGTGTAAATTCCCTATGGCTTGATTGAACCTAAGTGTTAAACTACATTGAAGTGTCCATTTTAACCAAGATGAATTTTGACAATCTAATCTACTTGCTTGAAGGGAAACTAATTAAATAAATCAACTAAACTAAACTATTACAAACAAAGACAACAAATTGCTTCTATTCTAAATAATTAAAGCTACTTCTACACTAAAACTAAACAAGTAAATAACCTAGTGTAGTTATTCACCTGTGCTGAGTGTATCTAGTCTATTTTAATTAAATGAAAGCTTCACTTTAAATTATGGATGCAAATCTAACCCTCTACTTTGCCTCAAAAGCACAAGAAGAAATCAAAGCTTCTTAGAAGATTTTCTTCCCTACAACTTCCCGAAAAGAGTAAAGAAGACTTCTATGGAGGATTTCCTATATGAATTGATCTATCTGTAACTATTGAATGATTATAACAATGGAAATGATTCTTTTCTACTCTATTTGATATAAATATATGCATATGATTCAAAAATAACAATGTAAAGAATTGAAGAAACCAATATCAAATCCAACCTAGAAGCATAGAGTAATGGCAAATCCAGTTGTTTTGTTCTTTGTCCCCTCAACTTGTATTTTATTTCTCTTGTGTTCATGTGATTCCAAGGGATTGGGAATGCAAAAATGAATAGAGAGAGGGTGTTGGAGCAGTGGTATCTTGATGATATCATGGAAACAATCCAGGTGGAATAGAGATAACACAAGTGAAAAGATCTTGTCTATGTAATTTCTAACAAGAAAGTGGCAACTCAACAATGCAAGAACACACAAAATGATCTCCGACCATTTTCTTGATAACAAGTGATAAATTTATAGAAGGTTGGCTAAAAATTTGTGCAATTAAACAATTGGTAGCTATGGGGTGCCACATCAACAATGAAGAAGGAGTTTTAACTATCAATCACAATCAATTACAAATTATAAGTGAAGAGGAGAATGCCACAAGGAAATCAAGCTTTAAATCAGATAAAATGGGTAAGAAATGTGTGTTCAAAGTGAAGTTAAGTGAAATAACACGTGTCTTAAATGACATTGGAAGATTCTGAAAAATGTGCACATAACCGCCACCCTATGTAGAGCGATGATTAAAGGACCGCCTGCCACTGCTCAAGTCGGCGGTTACAAAACCGCCGCCATACGCTGAGAAAAATTTTTGACACTAAAGGTCAAAACAAGGCTAAAAAGAAGTGAGAAGCTAAGAAAAAGCATGCAAAGGCTAAGGCAATCTAGGCTACAAATATAAGTTGTAAGTAGGTTTAGGAGCTCAAACACCTTGTAAAAGATATGAATCATCATTAGAGGGTTTTAACCATTTTTCAACAATGTAACACATGGAAATCTGGGTGTGTACAATTCTCTCTAAGAGCTTGAAAACTCTCAACAATCATCATAACAACTTTATCTCATTCTTTCTCACTAGAACCTTCAAGAGGAACTCTATTACGCCATTATCTTCTTGACCATCACTAGTTTTTGTTTACAAAACAAGTTATTTCTTTCCTCAACGTGCTTCTTATTCCTTTCTTATAGGTTTCTCGGACTTCAAAAACATGATATACGATCTCTACACTTATAGTATTCCTTTCCAACTTCCTAAACCATACCTTGACACATTCATGACTTGTACATACACATTTGAAACCTAAAAGCTTCTTTAAACTATCTAATCCTTTTGTTGAACTCCTTGTCAAACCTCTAAATCTCCTATCTTCTATTTCTTCCCAAAATCTTTAGTTCCTCTAACATTCACCCAAAATTTGAGTCTTTAAACCCTTTAGACATGGGATATATGGATTGAGTCCAAATTTCTTCAATAATGAGGGTTTTATTGCTTATTTCTCTTTTGTTTAAATTTAATCAAGGATCTTATTGTCAAAATATTCTCATTTTTATTTGTATTAATAATAATTTTGTTTTCATCTCTCCTTGAAATAGGTTTCAATATCTATAGTGACATCAAAGGTTTGTCAAATTGGAATTCACAATATCTTGGTGTTTTAATCTCTCATGCATAGGTATCTTGTTCATGTGTCGACCTTAATAAACATGGATGGAGATTGTATAAATTTATCATTCGAGACAAAATTCATTTACTTACATAAACTAATCCTTTACCTCTATAACATACCCTTATCTCAATTCTTAGTTTCCATCATTCATGTCCTTTGAATGTTTTTATCACCTTAATGACATCCCTAGAGCATTTTCATGATTTTCGGGAGGCTTTACAATTCTTGTATACATGAAACCATATTTATTCAACATTTATAAATACAAATCATTCATAAAAACTTGTCATTCATTGCATACATTAAAAACAAACCAATGACCACATTTTTTCACTTCATGAAGCTTATTTATTTTATATAGTCGTGAAAGTTGCAAGTTTTTTAAGCCATAGGAATTCTCACCATGATTTCCACCTTTCACCGACTCTCAACATTCTTCCTATAACTCATAACTCCCTCAATTACAATTCCTAACCCCAAATGTAGCAAATGGAGGTAGTTAGGGTTTTAACTCAACCCTCCTCAACCATGATTAGAAAAACTAAACTGAGTTAAAGCCTAGGTAGAGTAGAGAATTCAAAACAAGAAGATGTACAAGACTTATAACCTTGATTAGACTATTTATGACTCTTACCTAGTGCTATAACAACCTATGAGTAAATTCAAATATTAAAATTTTAACATTTGGATGGAAACTCTTTATTGTCAAAGGAAAAGTACTAACTATGATAATCACAAATGGAAGCAAGAAATAACTAAAACACGTATGAAAGCCAAAATTTGTACTATTTACATGATGCTCCTACATCGGGTATACTTGTAAAATGATAAATAAAATTTTTCAAGTGTGTTTGTGTGTAGGTTTAGATTCATATTTGGAAGAGTTTTACCTACTTTATTCAATGAAAGAAACCATAGTTTTCCCTATATTTACAATGGAATTATAAGACCATTAAATTTTATTAGCATTGATATGGATATTTCATATTAATTAATCCATCTTGTAGATGATCCAAATCTAGGCATACACTACTTTCATGCACACATATATGCAACCTTCCTTTCCATCATTTGGGGCTTCTACTTCTATTTGATTTTCCTTATATAATCACATAATTCCCTTATTCACTCCATTGAATCCACACACTTACATCCAAAGTATTATTTTATCACCTCCACCGTGACATTAGGTCCTTTGTGTACTCATGGCCTTCAATGAATATCTTCTCCTTAGAATTTAATTTCTCCTCTGGTGTCATATCCTTATACAATGACATCAAAATAAAATGAATTATTTTACATTTTCATTTTTGCACTGTCCCCCTCTTTTTCATGCACTCTCATGTGATCCCATTTTCTCCCTTCATCCTCTATTTAACCCCCAATGTAGAATTTTCCACATTATTCCATGCAGTGGATTATTGGTACCCTAATTATTCTCAACATTAATCTCCTCTATCTACCACCATATGAATTTGGTGCTCTATACCTTCTTCTCTATATGGTGAAAAATGAAATGTATGACCATATTTGCATACCTTCACTATGTTTTCTCTCCCATCATATATAATTTCTCTATTATATTTTCATGGCCTCCCTAGAAAGACATGACAAACATCCATTCATAGGATGTCACAAAACACTTAATTGGTTAATATCATAAATCTTCATCTCCACCTTATGTTACTCTCTCACAATGCCTTCATAAACCTCCACTAATTAGGTAAATTTGTATGGGTTAGGACACCTCATGTTCTTTAATCCTAATTTTTCTACCATTTCCTCTACCACTAATTTATTGGTGCTAGCATTGTTGACCACTACCAAGAAATAGTTTCCCTTGGCCTTACACCTTGTGTGGAATATCTATCACTTCTCTACTCATGACTCCATATTTGTAATCTTCAACACCATTCCTTCTCTAGGGTTATATTCACATTTCTATGCCTTACTTTTCTCATGTTATGCCTATTCCATGCACTTACTTCCACACCACCAGCTATATCCTTAGTGTGCTATGGTAAATGTGTCCTCTCGATTCCCTCTTTCCTTAATATACATAAAGCAACATACACTTAATATTACGCACCATTATTCCCTCACAAAGAGACTAATATTTTAGATTTGTTTCTTTTGTGCACTATCGATGCATCCTCCACAAAATACTCCTTGTTAAACCATCAAATATTCACCTAGTCTTATCTCCTCTTGTACATCTCTTATGCACTCTACACGTATATCAAATTCTCGAACAACTAACTCCTCGATGGATTCCTTCCACATTTTATCTATGCACCATCTCTTCTCCCTCACAGTTTCTTTAATTTTATAAGTGGTAAGACCTATTTGATGGTATTATTCCATGTCCTCTATTTTTTTCCTTACACCCTTTAGCTCCTTCACGATTTCCTAAAAGATTCTCATCACTTATATATTTAGAAAAATTCTTGGGAAACATATTTTTCCATGCACATTAATACTACCTCTTACTACCACTACAATCAAGGATTCGGTTTCATTCTATACCCACATTTTACCATAGTGGAGAACAAAACATCTTCTATCTACCTCAAATTAAACATTATTTCAACTCTCATTTCTTCTCACCTTATCTCATTTGCAAGATTGTAGCTTAATCTAACATGACTTAGTGCAAGGCCTCCTAATTGGGGTTCCTAATAGGAATGCCTAACTAATACCCTTATATAGAGTCCCATAATGTACTTCACAATACATGTAGATTTGTATTAACCTTAAAGCCTTAATGGTATATACAGAAATATGCTCATCTCGTGGAGCTTACAATCTCTCTCTTGGAGATTTACAAACCTTTTGTATCTCCTAAGGACCTATCTTAGATTGGTTCTTGGAATTTGAAGTTTTCCTTTTGGGATTGATTCCCTAGTAAACAAGCCAATGTGGAGTTTTTTTACAACTGCAATAGTTCCATCTTAAAGAGATGTGGAGTCAATATTACTCTAATATGTTTCTAAAATAAGCCCCTTTTGTATTTTAGGAAACTAGCTACAAAAATGAAGACTTGAGAGCCTTGATCGATGTTATTCATTCATGTTTTATACCTTGACATCTCAAAACTTGTCACAATTTCATACATTAATATTATCTAGGGTTCTTGTTAGTGAAATAATTTTTCACAAGGACAAATTAGCTGATTTTCACCAATGCTCTAGGACTATGTCCCTCCTGCTTGTAAAAGGGGAGGCTCCCTTTATTGAATGTAAATAAAACAAATATTGTGGGTGGTTGTTAAGGCGGTGATCACACAAGACTAATCCACTATACTTGTGGAAAATTTATTGCAATGATCACAAGGGAGGAATTTTCTTGGGAGACAAGGTGAAGGGGAGTTAGAACTTAGAAAAGAAGGGGTTAATATTGTAAATAGGCACTAGCAGAGTTTCACAAATATTAACTAGAATCAATCCACACTCAATTATAAGAAAACAAATTTGCTAATAATGACAAGACACAATAAATCATGGACATAGAATTCCATTAATCCATTCATCAAAGGCACTAACACCTTCCTTGGTTATACAAGATTATCATGTGCACAAAGTTGAAAAGTAGAGAGATGGAGGAAACATAGAGAAAATGAATAGAAGAATGTTATATTTTTCTTTCTTCTTAGTAGTGCAATGACTATTTACTTAGAGGCTCATAATTGACAACCATTTGGAATGAGGGAGTAATACAATATATAGCTTTAAAAAAGACTCATCACCTACACTTGATGTGAATTTTCACTTACCTTTATAACTTGTGACCTTTCATATCCCTAAGAAAGAAAGTGAGTCCCCTTTTATTAATTAAAGGAGACTCATTACAATGCTTGAATATAGGTTAAATTTAAATGAATAAGACAAACACTGAAAAGTAAACCCCATTAATGAAGAAATATAAGATGCAAGAAGATAAGAAGGGGGAGGGAAAGAGTGAAGAAGGGGAGATAATTATGCCAAAGAAGAATTTGCATCCATTGATGAAGATACACCTCTTGAAGGACTTTGGGAGAGTGCTCTTGGAAAAATATCTAATCCTTTGAACTCCTTCATGAAATGAGCCAATACGGGTGCTACTTTCTATTCTTGAGCAATATGCATGAAGCTCAAAGCCTTAAGAAAATTATAAGAAAATTATCGATGTTTTTACATTGTTTGAACCAAATTTGGTGTTCCTTAATAGTGTTGGAAATAACACACCTGATCTCTGCAAGGGATTCCAAGGTGTCCTCATTGAAGGAGAAGGGATCTCCTACTTTTTTCCCTGAAATGTCCCTTAAATAGATTAAGAAGATCATTCACTAAGGAATTCTCATTCACTGAAGGTTCTCTAAGCCTCTCGCACTTTCTTGCTTATGTTTTCCAAAGCATCTTTGAAGTGAGCTCATCACATCAATCAAGATCATCAAAATCATTTCTCAACATATAATCTCCGATAACCATCTCGAGACCAAATTGGAGACATATTCTCATTTATGGAGTTGAAAACATTTCGCTACCAAAGTAAGATGATAAAAGCTCCCTATCTCTGTTACACATGGAAGCAATTATCCCAATGAATATTTTCCTTATCAGTTTCATCTTCAGTCATTCTTAATTTTGCAACACTGGAAAGCATGAACTCAAACAATGAAAGAATCTCTAGATTTTTTATCTTTCTCAAGGCTCTGTCAAACCACTTGTCATTGGCTCACCCATATATTATGTAGCCATATGCCTTCTTGATTGAATCGGATCAAATATGATGATTGGAGTGACCTATTCAAGAAGGAGAGATGGTATGGAACTAGGATCCATAAACAAGTGAATGCATGAAGTGAGAGTTTTCACATGTGTAGACACCAATTTTTGGTATCACTACCCTTCATCCCACATTCACTCCCCTTCATCATCATTTTCTACATACATGCGTCTCTTCCCATTTAAATCCCCCTTTCATTCCTAAATTCAATCTACCCCCTTAATCATTTATTTCCCACCTTAATTCCATCATCATTAATTAATTCTAAATCACCTTCGTATAATTCATTTATTCTCCCTAAATCCTCCATTTTATCCTTCCTAGGACCGCATTTAATAAATTCACCTCCCCTTTTCTTTTATTTAATATTCTTAACCTTCCACCTACCCATTTACCCATTCTAAGAAACCATTACTCATCCTTGCTCTTAAAATGCTAATCCCACCTCATAAGGACTCATTTCCTTGAGCTCGTCATCCTTCCACCATAAAAATGGATGGGCATCCAAAATAAGCGGCGACCCATCCAAGTCACCATCAACCCTATAAAGCCACCCCTACCCATCCTTTTTCTAGGATGCAATTTTGGAGATTTTGGGATTTCTTGTGATCTTTTCTTCGCTAGTTGCTCTCTTTTTGTAGTTTCCATCATCACCTTGGAGATCTTGTGCTTCACTCTTGGATATTTGGAGACCTTTTTCTCTCTTTCATGCTTAGATCTATTATTGCAATTCTATCACCATGTTCTTTATCAAATCTTTTATAGGTTCAAAAATCATCTAGGAATCTTGTCTCTTTCATTTTAGGTCTTCATTCCCATCTATAGATCATCATTCTTGTCCATCCATCTCAATCAAGCTCTAGATCCCGGTCGCCATCGACCCGTCTCGGTCACTATCAACCTAGTTTTCATTATTTTGATTCTTCTTTCATTTAGTTGTTCAATCATCCACTTTATGATCCCATAGTCCTTTAGGTCTTAGATATTTTCATTCTTCTCTTTCTACCACCTCGGATATGTTCTTCTAGCTCTAGTCACCTCGACTCATCTAGGTCGCTATCAACTAGATCAATGTTTAATGCATTCACCATCAAATTTCATAATTTTCTTATATCATTTCTATGAAATCCAGTTCCATATATCTTACAAGTTCCTACTAAAACCCACCCATCTATCTACTAATCCATTTTTTATTGAGTTCTCTTTTTCATGCATGTCATCTAAAACTCCCCTGCAAGGAGGAGTTATATTTTATGCGTGTATCCATCATCATCCATTTTAGAGGTACCTTAAACCCTCTCATACTTGGAGTTACTTATTTTCTTGTTATCATTTCACTAATCTGAAACACACACGAGGAAAATTATTCAACATTCTGGCATGCCCGATGGGACCCACCCTTCTTTGGTGAGTCTTTTCATTTTTCTTTCATTTCTATTTTCTTCTATCCATCTTCTACTAACCTCACAAGAAGGAGTTTCTTTCTTTCTTCTATGCATGGGTTTCTTTTCTTGGATTTTCTTGCATAATTAACAATAAATAAAATAGAAATCATAAACATTATCTAGGTATTTCTCTTTTTTTCTATCCATTCCTTTTGCATCATTTTTCCCTTTCTTGCTTGATTTCCCTCATCAAATATAACACTTCATTTTGGGATCTAAAAAAGCCTTCATATTGACTTGGCAATCTAGTCTACTTAGAAGGTCAATCCTTTACATACAATCTTATCACACACATCCAAAACACATGTATTATAACTATACATCTTAAACATCTCCTCCTTGGTGGAACTATTGGGATTTCATCACCCAAAAGGAAATTTGTTGTGGTGCTCTGACCATGTTATAATTTTTTGGCTATCAATATATTGGCTAAGCACCGCTCCCTTATCACTGCAGGATTGTGAAGTGAGGGGTAGGCCCCAATATTAGCCCATCATCGGTAGTCATCACAGATTTGTGCCTCACGTACCTTTGGGTATATCAAGGACTCCATCCAAAACTACCTGAAACCATCCATAGTTTTTCCATTTCCTAGGTTCCCTTCAAGCCCATTTTTTATTTCTTTTCACATCTTTAATAATCAAGATAATCAAAACTATTGCGTGAATTGTTTGAACTAATTAAAATGAACATTTTTTTTATTGTTTGTTTCATGCCCATTATTACAAGTTCCCAAGAAAGAAAAATGGAACAAAACATGTCATCTAACAACATTCCTATTTCTACTATTGCCTCCCAACAAACTTCCACTCTTTCTATCATTACCTCCACCCCTTTATCACCTCTTTTGCATTCACTTAAGCAACAATTCCCATTTCCTCTCTTCAAGAGTCTCACATCATCCAACCTAACACCCATGTTGAAACTAACCCCTTTATTAATCATCAATCCATCCATATAGACCAAACACACCCCCTCTACTACCTCTATCGAATATTTTGGGCCTCCTATCATCCCTCGTGGGTGTGTGGAATTCAAGAGCTTCTCAATGTTAATCTAGTTTCTCTTCATGACTATATCCTTCATAATTATACTAACCTCCCCATTGATGGAGACCCTCTTTAACAAATTTATGCTTATCATTCCCATCCCGAGTCCATCCAAGTCCTCACATCAAAACTTTCCATATTCTTCCTAGAGCTATGAATGAACTTGCCATGGCCCAACATGATCTTGATCCTCATCAATATTCTTCCTCAATCCTCATAATCACCAAACCACTCAATTAGTGGTTCCCATTCCCCCTAATTTCCTCATTAACACTACTATCACCTCTTCTATCCCCATCACCTCTTCATCCACAACGATTATTAGTGCCCTATCCAATCATCACAAGAATCTCATTTGCTTCCTCCTCCACCCAAACAACATAATATCCAATTTACCCCTTATTTCCACTTCCCATGTCCATAAAAATGTGATCACTTCACATCCCCATCATTTTGAATCAACCTAAACCCATCAACCTCCTCCTTAAGGTACTTTTACATTACATACCTTCCCTAATCAATCCACTCAAGTATCTCAACCACCCATTACTTACATCCCAAATCATCCTATATCAAACCAATAAAATGTCCCCATCACTCAAAAACCAACACAATCCCATCAATCTTATCACATCCCCATTTCCCAACAACAACCTTATCTCAACCCATTCAATCACAACCATTTAATTACATTCCCCTTATCAACCACTTCCACCAACACCTACTCATCCTCAAACATATCAACCTTATCAACAACCTAACCCATCTACTTCATATGCATCACAATCTCATCCTTAAACTTCTCAACCCCATCCATCTAATGATCCATGCAGGTGTTATTAAGTAGAATGGATAATCTTGAAGCCACTACCTTGGGATCCAAGACCACCTTCTCATATGAATAGATTTGTAACAAACCTATCAATCCATTCATACTCATAAAGCCTTATCCCCTTTGGGATTTTCCAAAATTCTCTAAGTTCAATAGAAAAGAGGATCCACAACAACATCTTCATGCCTTTAGGACATGCATGTTACCTCATTTATCATGATCAAGACCTTATGCTCTACATATTACCCATGCTGTCAAATGAACTTGTGTTGGATTGGTATAATGGTATCCCTCAACATTCATTATTTTCCTTCACCCAACTCACACAATTATTATAGAATACTTATCAATTAATATTGCATGTAAGATCACTATCACAAACCTCTACACCATTAGAAAGTATGATGATGAATTTATCATGGATTTTTTCACACATGATGATATGGCATAATCAACCAATTATCATTCTCCCTTCCACAAATTGAATTAATCAAACTTTTCTCATGGTCTTGTGTAAAGCATATTCCTCTACTCTTCAAATACAATCATTCCAAACCTTTGAAGAGGAATTTACCATGGCTCAGTAAACTTGAACTTTTCACCTTGAACAAGGCCATCTTAAACTTGATCAAATAAACCCAAGTCCAAATTCACTAAATCTCCACGCATGGTGAAAAATATAAGAATTTTGCTAATGCCATCATGGTTAAATCCTCCTCCACATACATTCTCATGGAGCCTCCACAAAGAGCTCCTAGACCACCTCATAACTATACCCCTCTTGGGGAATATTATAGTGCAATATTAACAAGTTAATGGAGGTCCATCTTATTCAACTTCCTCCCATTGGATATTTTGATGAATCAAGACCCAAACAACATGGTATCATGAGGAGCATTATTGTAAGTATCATCAAGTCCATGGCCATGACATTGAGAAGTGTTACACTTTTAAAGACCTCATCCAAAAATTATAGATTCTGGTGACCTCAAGTGGATAATCCTAATGCACCACCCAATCAACCCTTATATATTTTCAAACAACCTTTTCCTAACCATCCACCTAATAATCAAACTCCAACCCCACATCATAGAAACCTAATTCCCATACAATCAATAATATAAACCAAGATCCAACACCATCACCTACATCCCATCATCTTCATCCATACATGTCCATTTCCGACTCTTCTCACATCCACAACTTCATCAACATCTACACCTATCCCTACACCTATTATATCTACATCGACTATGTCCACAATACCACATCCACATCAATCCTAATTAAACCCACTTCCCCATCCATATCTAACACATCCTCACCTATCACATCTATTCCTTCACCTATATCTACTCCAACACCCACCTTAACATATTTATCTTATACCTCCTACATCTACACCCACTTCCACATCAATCACATCTACTACTATGACTATACCCACATCAACATCCAAATCTATCTCCACATCTACTACGTAGACATATGGCATAACTAAAAATGATACTCTCACCCCATCTACAAGTCCAATCATTCCTACACAAAAAAATCTTAAACCTATACAATCTATAACCCCTTTAGATCTCATTAAGAGCATCATAAAAAACCACTTCACCTTCAATATCCACCTCTACAACAATAATCTACATCACCTAGTTCTCCTCCATAGAGACCCCCGGTTAAAATGTCATCATTCATGCCAAAGGTAAATCCTCACAACCAAATTCTAAGAACCTTGGCATGCCCATTCAAAAATCCTCACACATCCACACAAAAAGTTGGAGCTCCTCCTCCCAAGACTAACCCTCCTAAGAAATCTAATGTCACATCATCACTCTTAGGAGCATCTCCATCCATTTTAGGGCCAGACCTTCATCCAAGACCCCCATTATAAAAACAAATCCAAGTCAAACAATCTAATCCTTCCTCCAAATCTGTTTTCTCCTTCAAAATCATCCACATCCCCCATTATCAAATCAGAATCCAAGCCATCTAAGTCACCAATCATCAAAACTGAAATCAAGACACAACCACCTTCTTCTTCTTCTAATTCCAAGATAGAATCAAAGGCCCATAAATCCTCATCAAAGAAAACCATCCCTCTTACCTTCATCCACCATTCTCAAAACCACTCCATCTATAACCTCTTCTCAAAACCCCCATTGGTTTTATACAAAAATCTTCAACACTTACTTCAAGCATCTGTAATCACCCTCCCCCTATCAAGTATTTTGATCCATGTGGTATAAGACCTTCATGGTTTTGATTCTAATCTCATTTTGCATATCATATCATGCTGCACCAAGACATGATACCAAACATTATAAGGCCCTCCAAACTATTATCCATAATATTATCAATGAGGATGATCTTCTCGTTGAAGGGGATCACCCTCTTCCATCTACCAATCTACTTCCTCATCCCAACCTTCATCCACCAAGATCTCTAAATATCCTCATTCATCCAAGACTTTCATCACCTCCCTCCTCCAACCAAAACCTCTCCTAAAGAAGGTCCTCCTCTCTTTATTAATGTTGTTCGGATTACAACCCATTCTCACCCCATGATTTCCAACCACCTACTCAATCAAAATCAAAAGTCATTGTCATCGCTCCCTCTAGTGAGCCTACTCCTTCTTCTTCATCAAAACCTAAAGTGTCTATCTTAGTTACCCTTTGGCTCTGCTGCTATTGAACAAAGTGTTATGAAACAATTCATCAGGCCCTAGTTAAGATGTCACTCTATGAGCTCATCCAAATCTCTATGGATCATAGGAAAGCTCTCATCAAATCTCTCAAACATATCCCTACCCCTAGACGATGAGGCTTACCTTTTGCATCTCTTTAGAGAACTTACTTCTTCCATCTCCATATTTTGACAATACAAAATTCTTGACATATCACCCGAAGAGCATGACCTTCCCCTTTTCATCATTATGTGTATCAATGACACATTCATTCATCATTCTATGATAGATAATGGAGCTAGCATAAACATCATCTCATCCCACACCTTTGATCAGCTCAAGCTCCCTAATTCCATTATCTCCCAATCACCCGTGGTTCTTTGCACATTCAATGATGTTATTACCCCCACTTTGGGCACAATTATTCTTCCTATCCATGTTGGTGAAAAACTCCTCCATGAAGTCTTATATATCATAGAAGGGGAGTTCTAATACAATATCCTACTTGGATGACCATGGATTTGTGCCATGCATTATGTTCCTTCCACCCTTCATCGATGCATCAAGTATGAACACAAGGGAAGATCCTAACTCTCCCATGCAGACATTCCTCCATTCAAAGCATGTCACATGACTTATCAACCTAACAACATGCTCATCCCCAAACAAGATTCTTCTAAAGCATCCACTAGCTCATCTATGTCTCCACATCTAAGCTTCCTAATGATTCCTTAGACAAAGTGATGGATCAAATCTCGTTGGGGGAGTATCACCTTCTCATGCTTAATTCATCTTCCCCTTATGCCTCATAGACTTGGTAGACTTGATAAGGCTCCAATGTATCAACCTGACATCGGGGATATCATTCCCTTTAGTCCACCTCATCTTCACACCAATTCATATATGGTGGCATCGATCACCCTTCCTCCCACATTGATTCTCAACCACACACAAAACCATATACACCAATGGGTTTGAATTTATTTACAAAAATCCTTAACCTACACTTATCTTCATCACTACACTTAGAAAGGATTTGGAATGGGGCATTATGAACAAGGCATGCATGACCTCATCATTGACCAATCTCACAAGCCCCATGAAAAATTCAGGATTGGGATTTAAGGAACAATCTATCAACCCTCTCCCTCCATCTTTATCTCTTATGGACATCGACCCTCCATCTTCTCCATCCCACGAGGTTATGGATACAGAGATGACATTGTGTCCATCTCCTCTATATTTTTTTAATCTCCACCATTACCTTGGGACCATTCACTTATCAATGTGAAATGAAACTAGGTCCCTCCCTCTTCAATTTTTGAAAATTATAGAGGAAGATTCCCCTACCATTGACATTCTTCAGTGTTCCGATGATGATTCCATCCTTTCTACATGGGGGAAGAAGATTCCTATCTTCATAAGACCTTACCACCTAGACACATCCACCCTTCTTAATGAATCCACCATTGATATCAACATTGGGACTCTACAAGAGCCCCACATCCTCAAAGTGGGTCAATCTCTGATCAGGAGCTTGAATCTTTCACCACATTCCTTTCTAGACATAACCAAGCCTTCACATGGTCATATGCCAACATGCCAGGCCTCGATCCTTCCATTGTTTTCCATAACATTATTACCTTTCCTAATGCTAAGCTGGTTAAGAAAAGCTTTACCACATACATGCACCCTCAAAGTTTCCCTCCTTATCAAAGAGGAGATGCAATGCCTTATTTTAGCTAATTTCATCATCCTATCAACTATCCGCAATGGGTTTCCAATATCGTACCCATTTTCCAAATCCTCTAGAAAGCTCTCACATCTTCACTCAACTTTCAAGATCTAAACCTCACTTGTCCTAAAGATGATTTTCTCTTCCCAACATTGATCAACTCGTGGACTCTTACCGTAAGGCCATGAGATGATTTCTCTTATGGATGGATTTTCTGGGTATAATCAAATCCTCATCACACCAAAGACCAACATAAGACTTCTTTCATCACTCCTTGGGGAACTTTTTACTATCATTATGCCCTTTGGTTTGAAAAATGTCGAGCCACCTATCAATGAGCCATGACTTACATATTTCATGATCTCATCCATAAGAATATAGAGGACTACGTTGATGACCTTTGGGTAAATAAAAGCATCGACGCGACCACCTTTCCATCCTTGAAGTCCTTTTTTGAGCACCTTATCCACTTCTTTCTCCATCTCAATCTAACCAAGTGTGTGTTTGGAGTGTTAACTGGAAAACTCCTTGGCTTTATCATTTCTATCAGGGGTATTGAAGTTGACCCCACCAAAATAAAATCCATCCTGAGATGCCTCCTCCTTCTAATCTAAAGAAACTTGTAGTCTTCAAGGCTGATTTCAATTAGTTCACCATTTCATCTCAAAACTTTCTAACCATTACCAACCTTTTCACCATCTCCTTCACAAAGACATCAACTTCAAGTGGGATGATAATTTTAAAATCCTTTGAAGATCTCAAGAATTATCTCCTATCCCCACCTATGCTTACACCTCCATGTGAGGGGGAGCCTTTCTATCTATATATTTTCCTCCGATCATGCTCTAGGTTCCATGTTGGCACATCATGATGAGAAGGTAGAAAGGATTATGTTGTTTATTACATCAGCCACACCTTCATGATTATGAGACTCACTACACTAAAGCTAAAAAGTTGTGTTGCACTCTTTTCTTTGCTACTCTCAAGCTTCACCATTATCTTCTCAATCATAAAACCTATGTCATCACTAGATTTCATCTTCTTAAGACCATGCATTCTAAGCCTTATCATAGTGATTGCATCACTCGATGGCTCATGCTCATGATTGAGTTTGACCTAGAGTTCATCTCTAGAAATCAATCAAGGGCCAAGCTATCATAGATCAATTAGTTGACCCTCTTCTTGATAATCACCTTCCTCCTCACAAGAAATTTAGATAGAATGAATCTATCAACACCATTGATCATGAGTTTCTCTCCCTTAAGATGAAACTCTTATTTGATGGATCTAAGTGTCAACAAGGGGGAGGTGTGGCATCATTATTATTCCTCCTTGGGATACTCCTATTCTATTTCCTATAAGCTTAATTTTAAATGCACAAACAATATGGTTGAGTATGAAGCCCTCATCTTAGGTATTCAAACCACTATCTTACTTGGTGTCCAAATCCTTGATATCTATGGGGATTCTCAACTCATCATTAATCAATTCAAAGGCATCTATCAATGTAAAAATGAGTCCTTAAAAAGTATAAGGACATTTTGAATTCCTTCTTGAAGAATTCAATTTCTACACCCTTCAAACCATCCCTCATTCATCTAATCACTTTTCAGAGACACTATGGAATCCTCACATCTCTTATCCCTTGGGACTACTATGAGAAGAATCTAAAATCTCCATTATCATTCATCACATTGAAAACCAAATCACCTTTCATGAGCTCCTAGCATCAATCATTGTGAATCTAATCCTTCGATCTTTGGTATTCTCAAATATTTGACTATCTTTCTCAATCCATCATCCCCTCGACCTATCAAAAATGGTAAGAGGTCATTTCTTCAACATTCTAACACTATGTCATCCTTGGTGGAATCCTCTACAAGCATGGATTTGATGGCATCTTTCTTTTTGCCTTAAGTCTCATGAATCCACTCGAGCTATCCAAGAAGTCCACAATGGTATATGTGGTGGAAATTTTAGTGGTTTGGATGTCCAAAGTTTCCTTTTCGCATGGGTTATTATTGGCCCTCTCTTAATCAAGATACTACTATGAATACGTTAAGAAATGCATCAAATGCCAAACAACATTCTAATCTCATCCACATTCCTAGTTAGGCCTTACAACCGGTCTCAGGATCTTTGGCCTTTTTCACAATGGGGACTTGACCTCATTGGCCTCATCAATCCATTCTTCTCAATTCCATCATTCTATCATCACTACTTGAGTATTTCACCAAATGGGTGGAAGAAATTCCACTCACATCAACTAAGGCTAATCAAATTCATTAATTTCATATATTAACACATCATTTTTGCCTTGATGTGTTCCTCATAAAATCATCACGAAAAATGGAAATTCCTTTAAAAATAAAATATCTCAAGAAGATTTGTGAATCATTCAATATTAATCTTAGCTTCTCTTCTCCATATTATCCTCAAGCTAATGGCTAAGCTAAAAGCCACTAACAAAACTCTTCGTAACATCCTTTCCAAGACTATTGATAAATCAAGTCGTAATTGGCATCTTCACATCCCTTTTTCTCTTTGGGCCTATGGACTAGCATCACACCTCTATACGGGTGCTACTCCTTTCTCTCTTGTCTATGGATATGAATTCATCCTTCCTCTTGAAGTTCAAATCCCATCTTTGCGTGTTTCTCTTTGTGACTTCATCTTTAATGAAGATTATCGCCAAGAGCGTCTAACACAACTTGAATTGTTAGATGAATGTCACCTTCTTCACTCTTGAACATCATCATGTCTACCAAGAGCACATCAAACATGCTTATAAAAACATCTCAAGGAATGTGACTTTAATATTGGTGACCTTGTCCTTAAAGAAAATTAGAATGTCACTACTCTAGAAAGGATCAATGTGGAAAGTTTTTCTCCCAACTGGATTGGACCTTATATTATCACACATAAGTATGGGTCTAGAGCCTATCGTTTAGCTTCTCTTGATGGTAAACAGAAATGGAACCTCTTAATGCATTACACTTGTGGACTTTCTATTGTTAACATACCTACCAACATGAACTTAGTCATCTCAGTGGTCATACATCCATCATTAGCCTTTTCCATCTTTCATTGTAATGATTTGGAATTATGTGGTCTACCATCACTTTCCTATCTATGACCTTGAATATGGGCACCACAGATTTTCTCATAGCATATTCCTTAAGGAAAAGTTCCTCCTTCTAGGTGGGAACCCCATAATCATTACATCCACCTCCTTCTTATTTACCTATTGGAACCACACTAAGGGTCCACAAGGTGTCACTTGTACATTCTTCATCCCCTCCTAAGTGGTCTACCTAGCTATCCCCAACTCTTCCATAAAATTCAAAATTCTTAGATGCTCATCTTAAAATCTATCTTATCAAAAAGAAAATAGAATCTCCTGAAGGAAATTGTTCATAAAAAAAAATCAAAAAAAATAATAGGTTGATCCCTCGAAGGATAACTATCATGCATATTTATCTTTCCATTTAAAAAAATCTAAAAATCCAAAAGCCAAAAATTAAAAATAAAAATGTAGACCACTCCCTCAAAGGATGGCTACCATCTCATATCATGGTAGTGAAGGCTTCCCACATTGATCAACCTTCTATCTACTCAAAAGAAAAAACATAAAGTTCAAAAGAAAGCATCCTAAGAAAGCTTCCGCATCGATCAACTTTTCTCATCCATGGAAAAATTCCCGCATTGATCAGTTTGCACCATATTGCTCAGAGTTGGGGCATAGACCTAGGAACACCCACCTAAGGAGAACCTATTTTCCCATATACGAGTTACATATAAAACCCCTTATGTCATGTCAACATTAGGTCTATAAGTTCATCTTCCATACTTTCCTCATGATCTTGGGATTACTAACTACCGATGGTTATGTGTTAACACCTTCTATTAGTTGCAAGTGCATTTCCTTCATTGGATATTGTTCTCATTTACCTCAATCTGGTTGAAACATCATTTCTTCTTGAGCATTCCTTTCTATGATGGAATGTTTTTCATCTTTTTGGTCACTTTCTATCTAAAATCAAATCATTTTTTTTTCTCGCATCTAATTTTCTCTTATCTTTTCTATATCTAATTATCACTCTAAACCTAATGTCATTCATATTATACATGCCCTAGTCTAATCAATCATCATGCATAACTATTTATATATTTATGAATCCATTATAAATTTCTAAATAACATAATCAATGTTTTTATCATACAAAAATGTGTATTCCATATCGTTTATATCTAACATATTTTATAAACCCATTACATCATTTACATCCATCATCTATGTCATAATCATAATCATGTCTAAAAACTATCTATCCATTTTCCATCACATCTATATATGCATCATGTCTAATAAAACATCACATCACATCCATATTCTATTCTAATTTCAAAACCATAAAATGACATCATAATCAAATCCATAATCATCAAAAATAACATCTTAATATAATATAAACATCATCAAAGCCATAAATCAACACATGACACATGATAAATCATGACAAAAAACATATATATATATATATATATATATATATATATCATCCAAATACATCCATACATCCATGACATGCCACTAAGGTCTGTCTCAAAGATGATATATCATCAAAATCTATAAATTGTACATCTAGATAATCTCAAATCTTACCCCCTGGGGAAGGTGCTCAGCCTCTCTTTGGCCATCATCTCCTCCATCAGGGCATAGATCTCGCCTGGCTATGCCACACTAGTCGTGTTCCTAGATGGTGCATGGTACCACATCATGATGCCCCCTACCACCCACTACTCTATCTAGATATGTTGTATCTCTACACTCATGGCATAGCCTCGATGTCACAATGCACTCATAATAACATGCCTATGTTGTTAATTCCATGTACTTCTCTAAAGGAATAGTACCTGGTTAAAGCCATCCGGCTAGCTCCCTATGACATCACTAGTGCCCACTCTCTAATCTCTTTCTAATATGGGATCGAGGTCTCCAAATTTGGCCCTATAGGCCTCCCTCTCTCTCTTATATTTATCTCATTGTTGAATGGCCAAGTCCTCTCTGGTGCAATGCTATAGTCTTCTGAACACTATCTCTCTCTCTCTCTCTCTCTCTCTCCCTCTCCCGATGTGATGCATCCTCTCTCTATCGGGATATATCCCTCACGTGAAGGTAGACCATATCTCCACCCTCATCCCTCTATCTCTAACCTCATCACCTCCGGGTGATACCTCCTCATCCAATCCACCTAGAACACTCTCTTCCTTCTCATCTAGTCCTTCTTCATCCCCATCCACTATGTAAATCAACCTGGATTCTACATCATCATCCTCATCCCAAGGTGCTCCTACCTCATCTAATGGATATGCCATCACAGGATTAGGAAGTTCCCTCTCTCTCCTCATCCCATGTATATCTGATTGGCTCCTCGGGTACCTTATGCACCACCCCAAACTATGGCACATCACTTGTGGAAACTACTACTACCTCCACCATCATGGTCTGCCTCCATGGACCCATCTAATCTCCTCATCCCCACTAAATCAACATCTTCCTTGGGCCATGTGGGAAAATTGTGGTATAGCCACCATATGACCTGATCTACACATCCAACTCCACCAATCTCTCGGGTATATCAATCCTCTCCTCTCTCCCCTTTTGTCGTGAGCCCGATTGGCTCACCATCTCAAAATCCAACTTCTAACTCAATGTGGTCCCATGTAACCCATAAGCCCTAGTGGCCTGATCACAAAAATATTCTCATAAGACCAACAATGTAATAAGAATCCCAAATATAATCTTGACCTCTCTCTCACATACATACCATAAAGCTCATGATAAACCATGCTAACAAAGGAAGGACCAAAAGAAAAATTATCTTGATGTTCTATAATATCTACAAGCACCCCCACAAATGACTATGGAAATATCACTTCTCCAAAATCTAGGAAGCACACATAGCATGAGATAGCCTTCATATCCACACATATCAATCTAGTCCTCACCACTCAAGGCCCATTCCTAGTCTCATAATGAAAGGCCCTAGACGTAAATATGATCATTGGGGCATCATCTACAAATATTCATGTCAATACACCTAGTCTACTATCGGTGGTGTGATCGGATATATCATCTCCCCTATATCGACAACCTAAAATATATGGTACACATCCTCAAGTGTGACCGTCATCTCACCAGTCCTAAACCAAAATGTGCTAGTCCGCACATCCCATCCATCTATCTACCAAATGATCATCAAGTGACACATCTAGAATCCTTTGATAAAGTGAGAATCCACCTAACCCCATTATGGCCAAGTGGTCCCACTCTGCATCAATCACATCACCTATAATCCAATCATATAAGGCTAACACTCTATCTCTGAGGTACAAGGTATCTTTGCCTTGTAAAACCCATTAAACAAGGAATCATCATCACCTCGTATATGCGTAACTCATCATCACAAATACAAAATTTCACTTCTTACCCTAGGTTTACGACTGACCAGTTGGTTGACACCTTCTAGATTTGGTGACCACTTTACATGGGCCCTGGTCAATGCTGAAAATATCTAGTCGCCAAGACAACCACCCTTAGCACCAACCTCGAAAATAAAAAAAAAAAAAAAAAAAATAAATAAAAATCAATCAAAATGCTTAAAAATTAAGCTAAGGTTTAGACACTTACCATCCTCTCGAGTTCTCTATTGCTTCCTCTGCTTGCTCCACGACTAGCCTCCATCTCACTCAAATTCTAAACTCGTTTTTTTGCTCATAGCTCTCAATCGTCAACTTCACACAGTGAAATGAGATTAGTCGATCGACCTAGGGGCTTATATAGCCCACCGACCATGTTTCACCAACCCCTTGGGTCACCGCCACTTCCACCCTTTTGTCCCTGACCTTGCTAGGTTTTCATCGACGACCTTTAGCTTTAATTTTTGAATATTTTATCTTCCATTTCACCCCATTTCTTTATTAAATTATCTCTTCTTTCACTTGTTTTCTTTGTGTGTCACCCATAACACACTATTTTTGCTTTATGTGGCTTGCCTATTTTTTTGCAACTCACCTTTATGGCCATATTTGTGTTCCCTATTGTGACACCATTATTTTAATCTTTCCATCCTCTTCCTTCCCCGGACACATATCTTTCGATTCCTCATGTATGAAAGATATTGCATAGTTTTCCCCATGTGCATTTTATCAATCCTTTGTCTTGACCATCCTTCACATTTGTTTGTACATATTTGATGTCTGCCTTTGACCCATTGGTCCCACATCTTGCACATCCATTTGAGAAGATTCCCTTGGATTCCCTCCATTTGTATGGTTTTCTCCAACTCATCAGTTCGTAGGAAATGATCATCTCTTATTAAGGCTATATTTTTTTCCCTACAAAAGTGATTCCAAAATCACCACCATATTTTTGTTTATTTTTAATTTTTATCTATTCTCGCTTAGGAATCTTCTATCATCATCTTCTTTTCTCATCCTTTCCACTCTTTCTTCTTTCATCTTTCTCTTTTTCAAAATCTTGTGACCGATTCCCCTTCATTTCTTCAATCCCTAGTTTGAGGGGGAACACCTCAACAATCATTTTATTTCTTATCATTTTTGTCTCATGGCTTTCCCAACACAAACCACTCGAGACAAAAAGGAAAAAACACCAATTTTTGGTATCACTACCCCTCATCCCACATTCACTCCTTATCATCATCATTTTCTATATACATACCTCTCTTCCCATTTAAATCACCCTTTTCCTCCTAAATTCAATTTATCCCCCTTAATCATTATTTCCTACCTTAATCCCATCATCATTAATTAATCCTAAATCACCCTCATTCATTAATGTATTCTCCCTAAATCCTCCATTTTATCCTTCCTAGGCCTACATTTAATAAATTCAACTCCCCTTTACCTTTATTTAATATTTTCACCTCTACCTACCCATTTATCCATCTAAGTAACCCTAACTAGTCCTTACTCTAAAACCCTAATCCTACCTCATAAGGATTCATTGCATCAAGCTCATCATCCTTTCATTGCCCAAATGGACAAGCCTCTTTAATCAATCCGTGGCCCATCCAAGTCATCGCCAACCCTATAAAACCGCCTCTACCCCTCCTTTTCCTCAGGATGCAATTTTGGATATTTCAGGATTTCTTGTGATCTTTCCTTCGCTTGTTGCTCTCTTTTGTAGCATTCCTCATCACCTTAGAGATATTTTGCTTCACTCTTGGATATTTGGAGACATTTTTCTCTCTTGCATGCTTGGATCTATTATTACAATTCTATCATCCTATTCCTTATCAGCTCTTTTACAGGTTCAACAATCATCCAAGAATCATGTCTCTATCATTTCGAGTCTTCATTCACATATGCAGATCACCATTCCTATCCATACTTCGCATAAATCCATAGATCATCCTCGAATCACCGTTGACTTTGTCAGTCATTTGTTGATCCAATTCTCATTTTGTTGATTCTTCTATCACCTATTTTTCCAATCATCCCCTTTCTTCCACCTCGGATCTATTCTTTCGGCTCCATATCACCACTAATCGAGCTAAGTCACCGTCACTAGATCAATATTTATTACATGCATCACCATCATATTTCATAATTTTCTTACACCCTTTATGTCAAATCCAATTCTAGATATCTTATAAGTTCTTGTTCTTCATCTGGGGATCATATCCAGCTCCATATCTACCTCCAAAGCCTTTATATTTTAATTTTCTATCGATGTTCCACTTAGTCTTCTCCATTCACCATCGACTAGGCCCTATAGTCTTGTGTCGCCGTCGACCCGCATAAGTTTGGTTTGATTTTCTTAGATAAGATCTACATCTTATCATGTTTATTGCATTTCAGTTTCTATTTTACCTTAGATTCTGTTACATCCAATTTATCAATTGATTTTACTTAACTTTTATCAAAAATGGGGTTGACATCCATCCTAGGAAGTTTTCACTTCTCGGTAGTGACATTGTTAGGAAACCCATGCATTTATCTACCAATCCATTTTCTATTGATTTCTCTTTGTCATATAGGTCATATAAAAATTGTTGTGAGGAGGAGGTATCTTTTGTACCTATATCCATCATCATCCATTTACAAGGTACCTTAAAACCTGTCATACTTGTAGTTGCTTATTTTCTTGTTATCATTTTACTAATCTGAAACAAGTATGAGGAAACTTGTTCAACAACATGTTCATCCAATTGTTCAATCCTTCATTTACAATCTTCATTTCTTACAAGAAGAAGAGTGGTAGATTATTGGAATAAATGGTCATCTCCTTCATGTGTTTTTGTTCCCATGGGAATTGTTGTCATCATATCATAGTCTGATGGAGTCATCTCATCAATGGGATTTATTACCTTTGGCCAAGAAACTTCTACATATTGGTTTCCTGAGGCACCACTGAAGAAGCAAGAAGTTATCTAGTATTTCTTACATATCTTTTATTTCACCATCCTTGAAATAGATTGAAATTATGGAACCAATTCCTATCAGTACAATACAAGTCTCACCTTCGATCGGATCTTCGATGCATGAAAATATTTCTATTGTTGTGGGTTCAACACTAGTCATGATTACAGTATCATGCTTAGTGCAAGGAAATTCCTATTGCATTTGGTGATTTAATGCTGTAAAAAAATAAGATATTCTTGGAGATTGGTGTGGAATTGGTGAATGATAAGGATCTATCTCTCTTTTCTCAATATCTTATTCATGGTCTTGAGTTAATTTTTATTTATTTTTCATCCTCCTATAGTTGGAACTTTTAACATCCATTTTTTTCTCTTCGCAGCTCTCCGAGTGAGCAGATCTTTGTAGTCCTCTCGGGTGCCTTTAGAGATGAGAGGTGAGATGGTTTCCTTGTGAGAGTATGAATACCACATAATTAAATGAGTACAACCATATTTTTCTTAAACCACTCCTTATACCTTTGGATCACTATTAAAATTATTTCATTAATATCCACTAACTTATGAACACTCCATGAGACCGATGAAGAGGTGAAACATTCATTTCTTGGTATTCGTGGATAAAACAAACAAGTTATATCATCTTCCACAACTTATATAAAGTAGTCAAATATGAATTTTCTCATTTTTCCAGCTATCATCCTCATGTGATCTCTTTTTCTTATCTAAAAATCATCCAAAAATTTAATATAATAATATTCAATCTAGGGAACATGGAGTAACTCAAGAATATTGAAGGTTTGCGATTGCTAATGATGTCAAAATATTCCCTAGATGTGTATGAATAAAAGCTAAAGGAGGAAAATAAAGCTTCAAGGTTCCTAAACTTATTATGGATGTGAGCAAGATGCCTACATAGTTCAAACATCACTATCTTGTCACCAATATATCCTGGAGCTTGCGAGGAGTGAAATAAAATCTTGAAACCTTGATATAAGAGAAGGTGGAGAATTGAGTGAATTAGGACCCATAATTTTCAATCAATGTTGCAGCTTGGGAAGACAATCTCAACTGTAGGTTACCTTCAATAAATTGGGTGATGAACATGGTGAATACATAATTCACCCTAGAAAAGTGGTGGTTCCTATATTTAAGGGTCAGTTGAGGGCACCTTTCATAAGACGGTTCCTTTTGAGAAACATTCTCGATAAGAGTTAGGCCTTTGAACGACCTTGTGCTAGCAAGAGCATACACCAAATATGATTTCATTGTGAAATTATTTGTAACCTATAACTAGAGAAATTGATGATAGATGTCATCAATTATGATTTTTACCCAATCAACCATCTCGATTCTCCTTAGTGAAAACTAGGATGAATTGTGCCATCCAATCGAAATTCCTTTTTTTTTTCTTTGCCCATCACCCCGGTCAACAATATAATTGCATTTAAGTAACCCTCATGGAACTTAATCTTGGAAAAAGTATCTAACATACAAGAGGGTTTCCTTCCTTACCTAAACCATGATCTCAAAGTGTGAGGCCCTAAATATAGGATTCAGTATTTGACCACTCACTAGATGCAAACTCTTTCGAGATTTTGAGCATGTTGTTTCTAGTCACAAACTACATACATTATGAAATGCCTTTCGAGGTGAGCACTGCAAATATGGAATTGTAATCTTCCCTCACAATCCTATACTTTGGCTCATAGTGTTGAGCACATGCTAGAAAAATTCCATACTGTGGCCGACAAACAAACAGTGTCCTCCATATGCAAACAACTTTCTGTGAATATGACTCGTAATATGCCTCTTTTATAACAATTAACGAGATCCTATTTAATGATAATTTAATAGAAATTGAATAAATTTATTTTAACCAATATAATTTGCATGAAACAATCAAAACTTACCTGTAAATCAAGAAATAGAGTGCAAATGAGACACAAAATTTAACTTGGAGAAACCCAAGGTGTGAAAAAAACTCAAGTGGGTGAGTAAATTGCTCCCCTCTCACTATGTAATTTTCCAAAAATACAAAGTACTGCCAATATTTGGCCTTCAAGAAGGATTCACACTCCTAATTGTATTTAATTTTTCATAAATTCTCAACAAAGTGAAAACTCACTTCTTAATGAAAAAATAAGAAATAACTCCAAATCCTCTTTTATCACACTTGAATTCACTCAAAATCACTAGCTAGAGTGCTTCTTCAAACTTGTATTTGTAGTTTCTCTACCCATGGATGAAGGGAAAGGTGAAATGAACCAATATGGGTAGTCCAAGTGTTTGTAGATGATCAAATTCCCATTTTGGCATCATCAGGGATAGGACCTCCAGTGAAGATAGATCGCGGTTTTGTAACCATTCAGAACGGTTATGGAACCACCAATCTGTGAAGAGTAGAGGTTACGTAACTACCGGGGTGGTTGCATAGTTGTCACACAAAAGATACCCAAATAGAATAATGATAGCCTTCGATGTCATTTAAAGGTGTCCGGATCACCCTCATCCTAACTAGACCATCTTTTGAAGAAATAAAATGCTTTGAGAATCGCACCGTAATATCAAATATGGAGAATACATAGAATTGGACATTTTTAGATCTATTTTTGGATCATACATCCCCAATTTAAGGATTTTAAGTCCCTAAAATCTTCAAGGACTTATGAGGTGAGGAAATTTATTCCACACATCTTCTTTGGAATACCACTTGGCCTTGGTAGGAAACTTTCCTTTCAACCCAATCAACCACTTGTCATACACTCCTCTTTATGTTTTCCTCTCTTTCCACCACAAATCCACACTTTCCTCCAATTAAAATTATCTTTTGGAGAAATATCCTCGAATATGGTAGAACACCCCCTCTTCTTCTTCATCCAACATGGAGCGCTCGAAAAGATGTAATTTTCAACATTCACAATTGAGTAAATCCTCATATAAGGAGGAAAATAAAATAAAAACACATTCTTACCCACTTTCTCCATAATCTCAAATGGACCATACCAAAGAGGCATGAGTTTCTTAGCCTTTCCCTATAACCCATCTCCACTCAAGTATAACCATACCTTTTCTCCAATAAGGAAGGAATACTCAATCCTATGTTGATCATGCCAAACTTTTTACTTGGCATGTGACTCTAATAACATATCATGTACTTGAAATGTGTATATATTGAATTTTGTCAATGAACTTCTCAGCTTTATGGACCTCCAATTCAACTTTCTTGTTGTATCTACATGGTAATCTAAAAACAACGTTAAAATCACTCTTATGCAAATAACCAAAACATGTTTCAAAAGGAGTCTTACTGGTGGAAGCATGAACTAACCTGTTATAAGAATGTTTGATATATACCAATTTATCATCCCAAGTCCTCAAATGTTTCCTATTATAACCTCTCAAGAGCTGGACCAAGGTATGATTCACCACTTATGTTTTCCCATTTGTTTACGGATGAAAAATGGTAGACCTTTCTAACTTTGTATCCATATTCTCCCAAAAGTAGACCAAAAATTTCATATGAACCATGAGTCCCTATTTGACACAATAGAATCAGAAAAATGAAAGTGAACCCACACAATAGCAAAAATTAATTCAGCTTCATAACTAGCCTTAATGGTCTTCTTGCAAGGAATTAGAATACACATTTTTCTAAATTGGTCTACTACCACAAGAATGTAATCATGACCTTTCTTATAAGTAGGAAAACCTCCCACAAAATCCATGGACATACTTTACCATGGCCGGTAAGGAACTGGTAACGACATATATAACCCCAAATTTCTATTATTAGGCTTGCTTGTACCGTAAAAAAAAACCCTTGATGAATTTAACAACTTTTGCTTGTGTGTTTGTGTTATCCAATTTTGCACACATGGCAAGATTGAAAAATAGGGTCCTATCACATTCAAAATGAAATAATAGTCCCAGAACCCACCTCCGTTATTATCGAGATATAATAATTAAAAATAATTCCTAAATTGCATATGAAGAGATCACCTAAAGCATCAAAAGGCACCGGTTGATCTAAACTCGGTGAAGAGTTCGGGGTCGAGTTGATAGAGAACCCGATGTTAAATTGATAGTCATCTTAGAAATCATCTCGGTAGAGTCTCTTAGTTGTAAGAGCTCGATGAGATCTTGTTAATGCAAAATATAGCTAGTTGAAAATTGACGAATGAAGGGAACTCTATAAGGATCTCGGTAGAGATCGATGCAAAAAGATATGAAGGCCGAGTCAGGGAAAGCTAAGTTAACATGAGGCCAGGTCTAATCCATTAGACAATGCTCGACCAACCACTTGGGAGAATTATCTTGTTTGACCGAGATGATATGAGATTATGCAGATATGACGATGAGGTCATCTGGTAGTGTTTGAATGAAAAAATGTTTGCAACCAAGCAACCAAATACATCTCAATCAAAATCTTGTAGCACTCTATGGAGAGGGTCACTTGAAGGAGGCACTACATGTTCTTCTTACAACACACAATCCATTTGTAAATTCTTCAACATATCTTCATCTACTACAGGCTTGCATTGCTAAGAAAGCCCTTATGGAGGGCAAGCAAATCCACTCTCACATCAATGGCAGGGGACACACGTTTGGAAGACGCACACTACTACCAAATAAACTTATCTACATGTATGACAAGTGTGGAAGTTTGATGGATGCTCGCAAAGTCTTCGACGGCATGACTGAACCAGATCTCTTCTCATGGAATATGATAATTGCAGCTTACAGAAGGCATGGACATCTTGTACAGGCATTCAAACTATTTCACGAAATACAATGAACACCTGACCACCCCGATCACCTGAACATTCGTGTATAGCTTGGCCAATGGAAAATAATCAATCATTTGAGGATGGAGCTAAAATGTTTTAGCATGGGGCACTCAGTCGAGCTGGAAAAGGTCGTGAGCATTCAGAGTTTTTGTTTGGTTCGATTACAAGTCGAGAAGGAAAAGTTGGGGTTCAAATTTGTGCTAAGGCATTGGCTTAGGAGAATTTCATCCCTTTTGTCAGGTGGGACTTTGACGATGGCAAGCCATTGTAAGATCCCCCACATGGGAAATATTTCAGTATATTGCCAAGGTCAGAAAGTTGATGATGGCAAGCCAAGTTGGTATTTCGCACATAGGATATCTTCATTTCAATTTTCATGGTGGAAAATTTGACATGGAAAGCCAACACAAGATTTTTGTGTAAAGGGGTCCCGAGTTTCATCTTTCCAAGAACGTGGAGATCTCGAGAAAACACCGCCAAGCATGATAAAACCATGGCAAACCATAATCAGGTTTCCATGAGTTGGAGAAATGAAAACAAATCACAAAGTGAGACAATCCCATGACAACCATAATAGGATTTATATCCCAAAGGGAGCGTGGGAAGCATTACCATATGACATGTCAAATGGATGAGCTTGAGAAATTTAATATGCAATTAAAATCCAAGTCAATGGCCGAGCGGTTTGCGAGTAAAAGGGAGACTATAGGCCGAGATAGAGTTTCAGTCGCCGCATTATGAAGATGTTTGTTAAAGGATACTGAGCAACATGGTGAGTGGAGGTCGGTGCTTGCAGATTCGAATGCCTGGAAAAGAAAAGAATTTCAGAATTTTGCCTGAAGAGTCACTTGGTTCACCACTATGAGGAATGAAAGTGGCTTCGTATCTCGTCGCAGACCCAACCAAGTCGATGTGTTAATGGCTCAGTCATGGCTCATGTGCGAAGAGTTTGATGGGAAGGCGATGCTGAAAAACTCACCCGATTGAAAAGAAAATTGATGAGCCTGGTTCAAGAGGTGCATCGAATTTGTAAATGCAAGTCCTCTTCTAGAGCGTGGTCAGCTTCTGGAGAATGTGTTTGTAGATCCCAAAGGATTTGGAATTGGCCCAGATGGAAGGGATAGGTGACAAGATCCATGACACCAGGAAGCAGGCATGTTGCAGTATAGTAGAAGCCTTTTTGAGCACTTCCAACAAGCAGGTTGTCCAACTATGTTGTTATCTGTTCAGTATCGAATGCATCCTCAAATTCGGGATTTTCCTTCAAGATATTTTTATCAAAATCGATTAAGTGACAGTGAGAGTGTTACCAGGAGACCTGATGAAATTTATTACAAAGATTCTCTATTGAGACCTTACTTGTTTTATGATGTAACTCATGGAAGTGAATCTCATAGAGGTGGAACTGTTTCATATCAGAATATTCATGAAGCACAATTTGCTTTGCAATTATATGAGCATCTCCAATGAGTCACTAAGTTGGTAGGCATAAAGGTTTCTGTTGGAATTATCACACCTTACAAGCTATAGCTGAAATGTTTGCATCGAGAGTTTGATGTTGTCCTCAAATCTGATGAAGGAAAAGGTTTATATATAATTACGATAGATTCTCTTCAGGGCCAGGAGCATGATGTAATCATTATGTCTTGTGTCCGAGCTTCAAATCATGGGGTTGGGTTTGTAGCTGATGTTCACCGCATGAATGTGGCACTATCATGAGCTCACAGAGCACTTTGGGTTATGTGCAATGCAGCTACATTGAAGTAATCTATTGATCGAGTTCAGCCGAGGGAAATAGCTCGGCACTGAAAGAGTTTCATATGGAATTTGCTGAGTCAAAAATCCTATGACAATAAGGAGCTCATCGGAAAAAAGACTTGAGGGCTCATCAGAACATGTTTGTTTTAGTTCACCTCGCATGGAGTGAAGAGGAATAGATGAGATGTTCTACAGTAACACCGAAACGATGAGGCTTAGGAGAAGTTGGCAGTCATAGCAAGTCGAATGGAGGCAGGCTTAGCTTGCTTTAAGAGTTTAGTAGGTAGATAGCCTAGTCTGAATCAAGAAGAATCATGACCGAGCCACGCTGAATGAAGATCTCATTCAGGAATTGACAAGAAAACTAATCTTGTGGTGAATTATTCACGGATTAAATGCCAAGTCTGAATCAAGAAGAATCATTGCAGAGCCAATTGAAAAATAAAGTGTGCAAGTGAGGTCGAAGAATTTATAGAAAATGGTTTGCATGGATACATCACAGAAAACAGTAAAGGCTCGAGAATAAAAATGCTAGTTGAGCACACAAACATGTAAGGATGACTCTAAGAATGAAGGTAGTGGAGCTCGGTACTTAGCGCACGGTGAGGTATCCATAGTGAGTAAGAGGTTCAAATTGGAGTGGCTTGAGGAACCGATCTAGGTGTCAAGTGCCTCAGAGGAAATTATTCACCGCATAAGCCATCTACATAAGCCTAAGACACAGTTCACGTCAAAAATGAGTTCGGGAGAAATCTCACATGAAAGATTCAGATAACTGAGTTGAGCCATTCGCCATTCACCGAGTGAATAAGTCAGGGAACACTTGGATTGGAACCAAGTCGAGTGAATAGCTTGAGTATGCAACTGATTAGTAATTCATTTTGATTAACTTTGTTTATTTCATCAAGCATTAGTGCCAAACTCAAAATTCAAAGAGAGCTCGACAAGCTAAACTTGTGACAAGTCACCTTTGGTCGATAGAGATGCAAGCTGGTTTTTAGCAAAATACTTGACTTAGGATGAGACGAGTTTTAGTTCGAGTGACCCGATGATGATTATTAGAAGACGTGAGAAGAGCTCGATTGATTGGGATCTCGGTGAGTTTGGTATGTTGCTTGGAACTCATCGAGTTGGGCTATGTCCAGACTCTATTCACATGGATGCCCCTCCTCTTCAAGTCAAACGGGTTAATGGGGGTCCCGACATTATGTTAATTAATTTAATATTTTATTTAAATATTTTAATAATAATATTTATTATTATTATTTAAATATTCTTTTAATTAATTGAGAAGACTAGGCCATTAGGCAATTAATGACCCATGATGGAACCTTCTCGGTGGTTCAACTAACTCGTGATAAATACATCACGGGCCTTCAATCTAGGAATGTAATTATGACCTTTCCTCTTCTTTCTCACATATTCTTATATAAATGTAAGTTGGAAGCACATTTCAAAGGGTTCCAATAGTTTAGACAAGTTGGACAATTAGATATCTTAGGAGAGTGTATGCTTTTTAGCATTCCTCTCTTCTCAAGTTGTCCTTGTGTTTTGAGAGAACTTTTAAGCTTCCTCTTTAAGATCTGTAATGGAAACTATTGCCTCTTTCCGAATGTATGATGCATTGTGCATGTTATTGATGCAATAAAAGTGTGTGTTTTGTGACTAATCTTGGTCCTTTCATCCTTCTCGTGTTTCTTTGTGCCTTTCTCATACTTACAGGTACATTGTGTAAGTTTAAGTTTCTATTGTAGGTTCTGGAGTTCCATGTGCTTATCGAGTGGTGGAGTATTACATGCGGTTGAGTTGTGGTGTCTGTTTCACCCTTCTTGAGTTCATCCTTATTCATTGGGAAACTGGAACATTTCTCGGTCCGATAAGGTTAAACAAAGGGAATGCATGTCTCTTAGTTTTTGGTATCCTATACCTTCTCTAAGTTGCAGTAGGTGAAGTTGACTGTGGTGCGCACACCCTCTTCAAATTAACCCTTCCCGAGTCTAGAAACACCATTTATTTGGTGCATTACCATTCCTAGTATAGTTTCATTTCTGTAAATCTCTTTCCCTAAAACCCCATGAAGATGTTAGCATAGGATTAGATAATCATTTATGTTACACTAGGAGTAGTACAACACTTAGTTTAGGAAGAGGAAGCGAGAATTCTCCAAAGTGGTTCACTTCAAGCCCAATTCCCATAGCTTGAGAGGTGATCCCATGTGTCCCAATCACACCAAATGTCCTATTCACATCCCGGCCATTCGAGGGTGCAATGATTCGGTAACAACAGTTTTTGGCACGCCGGTGGGAGAGAGTTGGTACTTCTCTTCTCACTTACACAAGTCAAAGTATCTAGCGACTCTATATCTCTTGATTCCAAATCTTAGTGTGGTAACTTATGCGAAGAATTCAAGCAAGAGCTTCTTCAAAGAATGGAAATTATCAGCATATCAAACTTTCCTTGTCTCCTCCAAAGAGAAGAAGAAGAGGCATTTCCACATTCCCATTACGGATTTACCTAGTAGGGTCATTCGAATCCTCCTTACAGGAGGTTTCCTCCACCAGAATAATCAAACTTCCGTTGCTATGGTGAGGAACCATTTTTTTCCCCCTTTCAATGCAAGTAGTCCTCTTATGTTGGCTCAATGTGACCTAATACCTATTGCGACACTCAAAAGTTTACCCTTCTACATGGGGGAAACTCACGTTACTCCAGTGGAGCATACCTTTGATGTAGCCAGCATCTGCATAGTACATAATATCACAGAAGAAAATGTTAGTTAGACTTCTTGCTACCTCTTTCAAGGGAAAAGCACTTCAATGGTTTCGTAGGTTAGGTGTTGGCACTATAACCACTTGGGACGAGTTGGGAGAAAAGCTATGTAAACAGTTCGAAGACAAAAGTGATCACCTATCACTTTTGGAACAAATCACTACTATGAAGAGAGCTTCCCAAGAATACATGAGTGATTTCAACTTCCGATTCCATAGGACTTGGAATAGGATTTTGGTGCTTGTAAATCCTTCTGCACATAATGCATTCTTGTACTATTTACGAGCCTTGAATAGCAATGTAGTAGTTATGATCCAGTCCATGGGAGGGACTACACTTCTTGATGCTTACGAAGTTGCCATAAGTGCAGAGAATTCTTTGATTCAGGATGGAAAGATAGCTCCACGACCACCAATGCCCTTTTCTCCAGATCTTACAAATCATCATCCTATCATTGCTCCTATTCTAGTAGACTCCAAGCAACCATCTCAATCTTCCCCGCCTCTTCAAATGACCTATTTGAAGTCAAGTCACTATCTTGTAAAATTTTGGAAATGGGCTCATTGCACTCAAAAGGTAGCAGTTTAAATACAATCGTCCGTATTACCACAAAATCAGTAGCATCAGCTAACCATCCTCCTTTTCAAGGAAACAATCAGCCTCAAAATCAAACTACAAGTCAAGTTACAAATGTCAGGCCCTTGAAATTTCGGAACCCTCTTGTAGCTAGCTCATCTAGAGCTATAGTACATGTTCGAATAATTTAGTTCAAGACTACGAATGGTGCTATCCTTTCTCTCAACCTCACAATCAAAATATTTTTCCCAATGGGGTTCTTAGCTTGCCAGCCCTTATGGTTCAAAGTGTAGCCACTCCTTCGAGTTAACAAAAATTCATCCACGCAAGAAGTAGCGAGATCAACAAAGCAAGCACTGAAGAATCTACTTTGCTAAACCGGCAAGCAAAAGATTTTTGTCGGTTAAATATAGATTCTTCATCGGTGGTAGTAAACACTCATTCCAAAAAGAGAGCAATGGAGCCTCAACCTCCCGCAGCTGATCTAGCATCCACTTCCTAACTTGGGTTATAAGTGGCAGTTGATAAAAATGTGGGAAAGAAATCACGAAAACACCGGCTAGCCATGCCATGCGCGAGGAAAGATGGTTCTCTAGGCATCATGGTACCCAACAAAAATTTTCTAAAGGAGGACCCCAATGCCCAAAAAAGTGTCATCAAAGTTGGAGTGATTCCCTTCAAGCATAGTAGAACAAATGAAGAAAACCAACTGAGTGTTACCATGTGGGATGCACTCGATCCCTTCTCAAAGAAACTGCATGAGAAGCTTTGAACAGCTTTTAGTATAACTAGTGGATCAGCAAGCCATGGAGTGACAATGCTACAAGTTTGTGTCAATCGGAAGGGAAAATTATTCCTATGACAAAAACCACCACCATTCTACATTTCCCGATCATGGCAACCACCAGTACATAATTACATGATCGATTCTGGTGCCGTGAGCTCTGTCATGCCTAAACAAATTGTAGATGTATTAGGCATACAATATGTGCCATTCTGCAAGAGGGGTTGTTCGGTTGGATGGCACATCTGTTAAGACTATTGGGGTTATCAAAGGACTTTAACTTACCATCCATGCATGCCCAAGTTTTTCATTCACCCAAGATATATCGGTCATTGATCTCCCTCCCTCTTTGCCATCTACATATCACGAGATTTCACCGCCAAGATGGGTGGTTACCTATCAGCCGATTGGTCACATATGATTCTCAAGAATTGATACGGAACCAAAGTAACTATAAGGGTAGAACCAATATGCCATAATCATGTAGAACCCTACACCGCTCGTACCATAAATGGAAATTACACCATCGGCGATCTCGAAGAGGAAGATGCCGATCATGAACTAACCATCCTTGTTGAAGAAGTCCCTGATACTTTGCTACATGAAGTAAGTAGAGATCATCAGTACAATCCCTATGTTGATGTATTAGCAGAAGAAGAAGTTGGTTTGTTGGTCTTGGAAGAAATAGGATTAGGTACTTACTGTATCCATGAAGAAGATACGATCATACCATAACTTGTCAAAACACCAAGTGATTCTAAAGGACTGTGGAAATTGTTCTTCGATGGCTTAAGAAGTAAGAATGGATCCGGTGCTAGTGTTATGTTAATTTCTCCAGAGGGAGATAAGTACTTCTTACTTTCCAGCTTGCGGTTGATTGCACTAACAATGTTTCTGAATACAAGGCTCTTGTGCAAGGAATCCCACTAGCCCAAAGGAAGGGAATCAAGTCCCTGACTATTTTGAGAACAGTGAGTTAGTTGTTCATCAATTTTTGGCACGTAGTGCATCCAAAAATGATCTTTTAAGATCATACAAGAACCGAGTCTGGGACTTGATTGAATATTTCGAAGCTTTTGGAATCCATGGAGTTCCTAAAGATCAAAATCAAGATGCCAATAGGCTTGCTATAATTGGTTCACAATATAACATACCAGTTGATATCATGAAAGAAGGGCAGCAATTTGTTAAAATGGTGGTTCGACCGGTAGTCCTTGATAATATGAGTAGTTGGCAAGTGTTTGATAGTGATAAACAAATTGTCCTCTTCCTACAAGAAGAGGCGAGTTTTCGCAAAAAATCAAGATAAGTTGTAGGAGTCATATGGTGAGCAAATTATCCAATTGAAAATCAATAAGTTACCAAAAGGTTTAGTCACTTTAGAATCCATTTTTAATTTAGATGACCAAGCCAAAAGACAAAGCCCTAACATGGTGGTTAAAGAAGAATATTTTGAGGAAGTCGAAGTATCAAATGCAAAGTTTCTTTAGATCGGAAACGTGTGTACTTCTAAGGAGAAAGAAACTTTCATCAAAATTTTTCAAGAGTATCATGACATATTTTCATGGAGCTATAAAGATCTACGTGGTTTTGATCCGGGTCTAGCACAACATACCATCGAATCTGGATCCTAATGCTAAGCCGGTTAGTCGAGAAACAGAGATCGATTAATCCCAAAATTGAGCCACTAATGAGAAAGGAGCTAACCAAGCTCATCGAGGCCTATATAATTTTTCCCATCAAGCATTCCTCATGGGTAGCCAATTTGGTGCCCGTGAGGAAGAAGAACAGAGAGATCCGGTTATGCGTAGATTTTAGGGATTTGAATCGTGCATCATTAAAGTACCATTATACTTTTCCATCGATGGAGCAGATCCTTCAAACAGTGGTAGGAGCTCAAAGATTTTCTTTGCTCGATGGATATTCAGGTTACAATCAAATCCTAGTCCAATAATCTGAACAATTTAAAATGGCTTTCACTACCAAGTGGGGCACGTATTCCTACAATAAAATGCCATTCGGATTGTCCAATACCAGGGCTACTTTCCAAAGAGCCATGGACATGGTATTTAAGGGACTAATCAACGATATTATTTTGGTTTACCTTGATGATATAACTATATACTCTAAGCATGCATAAGATCACATCACACATCTAAGGAAAGTTTTACGAAGGTGTAGGGAATTTAGGGTTTCACTTAACCCCAAGAAATGTATTTTTGTAGTGCACGAGGGAAAGTTATTGGGGCATGTTGTTTCAACGGAAGGATTATCAATTGATCCAGCCAGATTCATTTGATTATGTCCTTATCTCTCCCAAGTCATAGGAAGGGCCTCCAGAGTTTTCTGGGAACCATAAATTTCATGTGGAGATTCATCCCTCAATTCGTGACATTGGCTAAACCACTGATAGCCATGCTAAAGAAAAACATGCCATTCTCATGGAAAAAGGAAGGACAAGAAAGCTTTGAAGCCATCAAAACAGCCATTTCTCAAGCTCCCATGCTAGTGAACCCCAGGTTTGATAAAGAATTTATCCTTTATGCTTTTGCAGGTCAAGAGAGCATTTCAAGGATCCTCACCCAATGAGCAACAACAACCCGATGGAGCAACCAATTGCTTTCTTTGATCAATCCCTCAAAGACTACAAGTTCGTATACTCATTCATTAAAAAGCAAGTCTTTGCGAGCTTATTCAATATTTGAAGAAATTCAAGTACATGTTGTCCAACAACAAGATTCATCTAATGGTGTCTCACCGGTGTCAAGGAGTTTTTGCTGAAAAAAGAAATGAAGGAAAAGCATGCTGGATGGATCACGAAGGTAATGGAGTATGACATGCACATCAAAGTCACTAAACTTGTTAGAGGTAATGGTTTGTGTCAATAATTTGTGTAGACATGGAATCAAAAATTAATGAGGACGTGACACTCCTAAATACTGATGAGGATGTTGATCAAGCTGACTGGTTATCCAAAATGAAGAATTTCCTCTTCTTAGGAGCATACCCGGCAAACATGGATAAAAACCAAAGATGAACTTTCCATCTTCAATCTATCCCATATGTTTTGGTAGATAACATTCTCTTTCAAAAATATTTGAATGGTGTTCTCCTTCGGTGCGTAGGATTAGAACAGGTAAGTAAGATACTAGAAGAATTTCATAATGGCCTATCTGGAGGACATTATTCTGCACAAACAACAGCTACCAAGATCATGTGAGCCGGCTACTATTGGCCAAATTTATTCAAGGATGCCCATCTCTGGGTAAGGAAATGTAAGGAATGTGCCTTTTTCATAGGTAAGCAGAAGTTGGCAGCTCTTCCGTTACATCTAATTCAAGTGGGTCAACCCTTTGTTCAATGGGGGTTAGACTTCATTGGAATGATTAATCCTCTCTATCCAGATTGACGGACATAAGTGGGTCCTTACTACAACAGACTATTTTACTCGATGGATAGAGGTGGTAGCATTAAAAGAGAGCAATGAAAAGGTAGTTCTAGATTTTTTGGAGGGTATAATGACGAGGTTCAGTGTTCCATTTACAATCATTTCAGACAACACGTTGGATTTTCTTGGTATGAAATTGAGTGAATGGGCTGTTAAAAATGGGGTATACCTCAAAACTTCATCCAATTACTATCCACAAGGAAACAGATTGGCCAAGTCTAGCAACAAAAACCTCATAAGGATTATTAAGCACACAATGGAGACTAACAAGAGGACTTGGCATACACAGCTTAAGACTACATTATGGGCAGATCGGATCACACCTAAAAGGGCCATTGGAAATTCTCCTTTCGTTCTTGTATATGGAAGAGAGAAAAACTCCCACTCTCATTATAGTTACCTTCTTTGGAGTTAGCTCATCAATTTGAAGTTATAGAGAGTGATCCTCTAACAAGAAGGTTTCTAAACTCATGGAATTAGAGGAAGTACAAGAAAAGGCTATGAAAACTTTGGAGCAGCATCAAGCTCAAGTTAATAAATCTTTTGACAAGAAGGCGTCCGTCGATACGCATTTTCAAGAGGGAGATTTAGTTCTCAAATGGGATGAAGACAAGGCCAAACCAGTGTGCGAGGCACGCCAAGTTTGACACTCTCTAGAGTGGGCCATACATCATCACAAGTTACAAAGAAGTAAATTAATTTTGTCTATCTAGGCTCAATGGAGAAGAAATTCCCATTCATGTGAACGGGATACATCTCAAAGCTTGTTTTTGAGAAGCATTCCACCCCCGTATAGTTAAATTAGGTGTTTTCCTCCAAGTGCTTATGCACATTGTTGTGTGTTGTTTTTTTCTTTCCTTGTTGTTGTGTTTTGTGTTGTTTCGCACATTATTTCATCATTGGAAGGTGTCAATGAGAAGAAAGATTCAAGGTTTCCATAAGATTTTCAAAATCTACTTCATTCAAATTTTTGTAGTGTTCCATGGATGTCAAGCATTCAACAGATTTAGTATACTTCATTCTTAGCATTCCAAGGAGGTCCAAGATATCGACAATGCTCAAGGAGATTCAGGATGTGTCAAATAAAATCATACTACTTTTAGGATTCCAACACAGACTCCATGCCCAATGGATGACTTAAGGCTACTGGAATCATGCTTAGTAGACAATCATCCCCGAGAGGTCACCAAAAATGTTATCCAATTTTGCACACATGGAAAGATTGGACAATGGGGTCCTATCACGTTCAAAATGAAATAATAGTCCCAGGAACCCACCTCCAGTTATTATCGAGATACAATAATTAAAAATAATTCCTAAATTACATATGAAGAGATCACCTAGCATCAAAAGGCACCCAGTTGATCTCAACTCAGTGAAGATTTCGGGGTCAAGTTGATAGAGAACCCGTGTCAAATTGATATTCATCTTGGAAATCATCTCGGTAGAGTCTCTCAATTGTAAGAGCTCGATGAGATCTTGTTAATGCAAAATATAGCTAGTTGAAAATTGACGAATGAAGGGAACTCTATAAGGATCTCGGTAGAGATCGATGCTAAAAATATATGAAGGTTGAGTCAGGGAAAGCTAAGTTAACATGAGGCCATGTCTAATCCATTAGACAGTGCTTGACTAACCACTTGGGAGAATTATCTTGTTTGACCGAGATGATATGAGATTATGCAGATATGACGATGAGGTCATCTGGTAGTGTTTGAATGAAAAAATGTTTGCAACCAAGCAACCAAATACATCTCAATCAAAATCTCGTAGCACTCTGTGGAGAGGGTCGCTTGAAGGAGGCACTACACGTTCTTCTTACAACACACAATCCGTCTGTAAATTCTTCAACATATCTTCATCTACTACAAGCTTGCATTGCTAAGAAAGCCCTTACGGAGGGAAAGCAAATCCACTCTCACATCAATGGCAGGGACACACATTTGGAAGACGCACACTACTACCAAATAAACTTATCTACATGTATGAAAAGTGTGGAAGTTTGACGGATGCTCGCAAAGTCTTCGATGGCATGACTGAACCAGATCTCTTCTCATGGAATATGATAATTGTAGCTAACAGAAGGCATAGACATCCCGTACATGGCATTCAAACTATTTCATGAAATACAATGAACACCTGACCACCCCGATCACCTAAACATTCGTGTATAGCTTGGCCAATGGAAAAGAATCGATCATTTGAGGATGGAGCTTAGACGTTTTAGCATGGGGCACTCAGTCGAGCCGGACAAGGTCGTGAGCATTCAGAGTTTTTGTTTGGTTTGATTGCAAGTCGAGAAGGAAAAGTTGGGGTTCAAATCCGTGCTAAGGCATTGGCTTGGGAGAATTTCATCCCTTCTGTCAGGTGGGACTTTGACGATGGCAAGCCATTGTAAGATCCCCCGCATGGGAAATATTTCAGTATATTGCCAAGGTCAGAAATTTGATGATGGCAAGCCAAGTCGGTATTTCCACACATAGGATATCTTCATCCCAATTTTCATGGTGGAAAATTTGTAGTGGAAAGCCAACACAAGGTTTCCACGTAAAGGGGGTCCCGAGTTTCATCTTGCCAAGAATGTGGAAATTTGAGAAAACATCGCCAAGCGTGATAAAACCGTGGCAAACCATAATCAGATTTCCGCGAGTTGGAGAAATGAAAATAGATTGCCAGGTGGAGACAATCCCATGACAACCATAACAAAATTTCTATCCCACAGGGAGTGTGGGAAGCATTACCATATGACATGTCAAATGGATGAGTTTCAGAAATTGAATATGCAACTAAAAGCCAAGTCAATGGCCGAGTAGTCCGCCGAGTAAAAGGGAGGCTACAGGCCGAGATAGAGTTTCGCTCGCCACATTATGCAGATGTTTGTTAAAGGATACCAAGCAACATGGTGAGTGGGGTGGCGCTTGCAGTTCAAATGTGTGGAAAAAGGAAAGCATTTCAGAATTTGGCCTAAAGAGTCACTCGGTTCACCACTATGAGGAATGAAAGTGGCTTCGTATCTTGTCGCAGGACCCAACCAAGTCGATGCATTAATGGCTCAGTCGTGGCTCATGTGCGAAGAGTTTGACGGGAAGGTGATGCTGAAAAAAAAATCATCTTGATTGAAAAGAAAATTGATGAGCTGGTTGAAGAGGCTGTTGAATTTGTAGATGCAAGTCCTCTTCCAGAGCGTGGTCAGCTTCTAGAGAATGTGTTTGCAGATCCCAAAGGATTTGGAATTGACCCAGATGGAAGGGATAGGTGACAAGCTCCTTTTGAAGCGGGCATGTCATAAGAGTATAGTAGAAGCCTTTTTGAGTGCTTCTACCAAGCAGGTTGTCCAACTATGTTGTTATCTGTTTAGTATTGAATGCATCCTCAAATTCAGGATTTTCCTTTAAGATATTTTTATCAAAATCGATCGACAAAGTGAGATTGTTACCAAGAGACACGATGAAATTTATTACAAAGATTCTCTATTGAGACCTTACTTGTTTTACGATGTAACTCATGGAAGTGAATCTCATAGAGGCGGAAATGTTTCATATCAGAATATTCATGAAGCATAATTTGCTTTGCAATTATATGAGCATCTTCAATGAGTCATTAAGTTGGCAGGCATAAAGGTTTTCGTTGGAATTATCACACCTTACAAGTTACTACGGCTGAAATTTTTGCACCGAGAGTTTGATGTTGTCCTCAAATCTGATGAAGGAAAAGTTTTATATATCAATATTGTAGATGCCCTTCAGGGCTAGGAGCGTGATGTAATCATTATGTCTTATGTCCAAGCTTCAAATCATGGGTTGGATTTGTAGCTGATGTTTGCCGCATGAATGTGGCACTAACATGAGCTCGCAGAGTGCTTTGGGTTATGTGCAACACAGCTACATTGAAGCAATCTATTGACTAAGTTCAGCCGAGGGAAATAGCAAAGCACTAAAAGAGTTTCATATGGAATTTGCTGAGTTAAAAAAATCCTGCGACAATAAGGAACTCATCGGAAAAAATACTTGAGGGCTCATCGTTGATAGAACATGTCTTTTAGTTCACCTCGCATGGAGTGAAGAGGAATGATGATGAGATGTTCTATAGTAACAATGAAACGATGAGGCTTAGGAGAATTTGGAAGTCATAGCAAGTCGAATGGAGGCAGGATTAGCTTGCTTTAAGAGTTTAGTAAGTGGATAGCCTAGTTTGAATCAAGAAGAATCATGACCAAGCCCATTGCCCGAATGAAGATCTCATTCAGGAATTGACAAGAAAACCAATCTTGTGGTGAAGTATTCACGGATTAAATGCCAAGTCTGAATCAAGAAGAATCATTGCAGAGCCAATCGAAAAATAAAGTGTGCAAGTGAGGTCGAAGAATTTATAGAAAATGGTTTGCATGGATACATCATAGAAAACGATAAAGGCTCGAGCATAAAAATCTAATTGAGCACACAAACGTGTAAGGATGACTCTAAGAATGAAGGTAGTGGAGCTCGGTACTTGGCACACGGTGAGGTATCCATAGTGAGCAAGAGGTTCAAATTGGAATGGCTTGAGGAACTGATCTAGGTGTCAAGTGCCTCGGAGGAAAGAATTCACCGCATAAGCCATCTACATAAGCCTAAGACATGGTTCACGTCAAAAATGAGTTTGGGAGAAAGCTCGCATGAAGGATTTAGATAACCGAGTTGATCCATTCGCCATTCACCGAGTGAATCAGTCGGGGAATGCTTGGATGGGAACCAAGTCGAGTGAATAGCTCGAGCATGCAACTGCTCAGTAATTCATTCTGATTAACTTTGTTTATTTCATCAAGCATTAATGCCAAACTCAAAATTCAAAGAGAGCTCGACAAGCTAAATTCATGCCGAGTCATTGGTCGATAGAGATGCAAGCTCGGTTGTCAGCGAAATAAGTGACTTAGGATTAGCCGATTTGCAATCCGAGCGACCCGATGATGAGCATTAGAAGAGGTGAGAAGAGCTCGATTCAGATTGGGAGCTCGGTGAGTTTGGTATGTTGTTCGGAACTCGTCGAGTTGGGATATGTCCAAACTCTATTCACATGGACCCCCCTCCTCTTCAAGTCAAACGGGTCAACGGGGTGCGACATTATGTTAATTAATTTAATATTTTATTTAAATACTTTTATAATAATATTTATTATTATTATTTAAATATTTTATTTAAATAGTCTTTTAATTAATTGAGAAGACTAGGTCATCAGGCAATTAATGACCCATGATGGAACCTTCTCAGGTGGTTCAACTAACTATGATAAATACATCATGGGCCTTCAATCTAGGAATGTAATTATGACCTTTCCTCTTCTTTCTCACATATTCTTCTATAAATGTAAGTTGGAAGCTCATTTCAAAGGGTTCCAACAGTTCAGACAAGTTGGACAGTTAGATATCTTAGGCGAGTGTATGTTTTTCAGGAGTCCTCTCTCTTCTGCAAGTTGTCCTTGTGTGTTGAGAGAACTTTCAAGCTTCCTCTTCAAGACTGTAATGGAAACTATTGCCTCTTCTAAATGTATGATGCATTGTGCATGTTATTGAAGCAATAAAAGTGTGTGTTTTGTGACTAATCTTGGTCCTTTCATCCTTGTGCTTCTTTGTGCCTTTCTCATACTTACAGGTACATTGTGCAAGTTTAAGTTTCTATTGCAGGTTCTTGGAGTTCTTTGCTTATCGAGTGGTGGAGTATCGCATGCAGTTGAGTTGTGGTGTCTGTTCACCCTTCTTGAATTCATCCTTCTTCACTGGGAAACTGGTATATTTCTCGGTCGATAAGGTATAAAAGGGAATGCATGTCTCTTAGTTTGTGGTATCCTATACCTTCTCTAAGTTGCAGTAGGTGAAGTTGACATGTGGTGCACACACCTTCTTCAAATTAACCCTTCTTGAGTCTGGAAACACCCTTTATTTGGTGCATCACTATCCCTAGTATAGTTTCATTTCTATAAATCTCTTTCCCTAAAACCCCATGAAGATGTTAGCATAGGATTAGATAATCATTTTTGTTACACTAGGAGTAGTACAACACTTAGTTTAGGAAGAGGAAGCCGGCCTTCTCCAGAGGTTCACTTGAGCCCAAGTCCCACAACTTGAGAGGTGATCCCATGTGTCCCAATCACACCGAACGTCCTATTCACATTCTGGCCATTCGGAGGGTGCAGTGATTTGGCGACAATGGTTTGGTCAATAAACATACCTATGTAAGTGTCTTTATAATATTTTTCACACCAAAGTGACCAACTACCCGCAATGTGTGCTTCCCTCATTAACTGGACTCTTTCCCCTTAGGTAAAAAAAAAGTTTCTTTTTTTTATAGAGAAACCCATCCTGGAAGTAGTATTATCCTCTAGGTGTAAAACCCTCACTTGGAGATTTTTGCTAAAAATGTCTACAATATCTGAGTCCTGTTCATAACCTTCCTGATATGCTTCACACAAAAAATATCAAGAAGAGTTAACGTGTGCATAGATGAAATTTAAAGGATGTCTAGATAACATATCATCTAACTTGTTAGTCACACCTTTTTTATACTTTATAATCAAATGAAATTTTTGTAAAAATCCATCCATTTATATTTTTATCCCGCTAAAGTTTTTTCGAGCCTACACAGATATTAGAGAGGTTGGTGATCCATGTGAATGATAGTTTTTTTACCCATTAGATAATGTTTCCATTTCTTGACTACTTGCACAAGAGCATATAATTCTTTATCATATGTACAATAATTCATAATTACACCATGAAATAATTAAGAGTAATAACATACAGGTCTTCCTCCTTGAAGAAGGAAAACCCCATAATATAGTCAAGCAAAATTGGTTTCCACTTGAAACGAAGTTGTAATTTAGTTAATGAAAAAATCATAACATGAATAAATTTATATTTAAATGAATAAAAATCAATCTAATATTTCTCACCCCAATCAAAATATGTACCCCATGTTGTCACATGTCTTTGGAACTCTTATGGATGATAAGTTCTTAATGAACTTCCTCAAATACTAAACTGCACCAAAAAATCTCTTGGTCTCGATCAAAATCAATGGTGTAGGCCAATTCTGAATGGCCTCTATCTTAGTTGGATCAATTCTCAACTCTCCATCTCCAACCACATGTCCCAAAAAGACAAGTGACTATTGAGAAAACTCGCACTTCTTCTCATTCAACACTAGCCGATTCTCCTTAAGAACTTGCAAAACTTGATGCAAATGGTCAATATGCTCTTCAAAAGTTATGCTAAAAACCAAAATGTCATCCAAGTACACAATAAAAAAGGAATCAATAAATGACCTCATTACCTCATTCATCAACCTCATGAAGGTAGTTGGTGCATTGCATAGCCCGAATGGTAATACCAACCATTTATATAACCCTTGCATGGTATTAAATAATGTTTTCTATATGTCCTCTTCCTTGATCCATACTTGGTGATACCAAGATTTCAAATCAATCCTAATAAAATATTTAGAATGTTGTAACCAATCCAACAAATCATCAATGTAAGGAAGAGGTTACCAATTATTGATGGTTATTTTATTCAAATCTTTATAATCAACACACATTCTCCATGAACCATATTTCTTAGGTACTAAAATAATAGGAGAACCACATGGAGAAGTTCTAGGATGGATTATACCTTGTTTAATCAAAGAGTGCAATTGTTATTTTATGTCATTGACATATTTTAAAGACTGCCTATATAATCTCAAGTTTACAAGAAAACTATTGGGTAACAAGTGTATCTCATGCTCAATTGGCCGAACCGGCAGAGACAACATTGTAGGCTCTTGGAAAAATTCTTTGAACTGTTGAACCAACTCTCTTATATGTGTCGATCTTTGTTATAAAACATGCTACAAGTGGTTTTAGATGTAAAAATATCATCTTCTAGCATATCCCTCAAAATAAGTAATGTAAATTTACCACTAGCATTAATAAGCTTTTAGGCTTAGTGGCACTTACCAAAGAGATATTTGAGTCTCATGAAAAGGCTAAAATGATGTAGCTCTTACCATCCTTCACTAAACGATACTTTGGTTTTCTCTCTTCATGAAGATAATATCTTTGATATAAAAATAGAGTTGCCAAACACTACACCACACACATCAAGGGGAAAAACATCTACAATAACTTCATCAATAAATGTCTTATCAATGCCAAAAGTGATTTTACATTGTTTGGTAACCTTGATGTCTACACCTTTCTTTACCCAACCCAATGAATATGGACTTGGGTGATTGTAAGTTTCCAACTTTATCCTATCCACTAACTCTTTACTAATCAAATTAGCTTGAGAACATGTATAAAAAAGAGCATCCACCTTAGTTTTCTTCACTTGAATTTTTAGATGAAAAATATTAGTTAGTTCCTTTTCCTAAACAACACATGCTACTACCCAAACATACCTCTCTGTAGATGGAGGTACAACACATAGTCTCATCCACCTATTTGATATAAATAATTCATCTCCCTAGAGGGAAACCAAGGCCTTATATTTTTCAAGCGATGTAACCCTGAGGTTCCTCGAAATGAGTGTCAACATCACAATGCCCACAATGAACTTTAGTATCCTTCTTAGAAATATAAGTAACATTTTTCTTACCTTTCCCTTTTCCTTTATCCTTCTACTTGGTGTCACCTTATTTTCCTAAAGCATGATGAGAGTTAGGTGAACTATTCTTCATGTCCATTTCTAAATAGTAGGCTTGAGAACAAGCCTCATCTACATCTGTTGGCTTAGCCAAAAGGAGTGGTCTCTTTGAATGGCTATAAATTCTACCAACATAATTCATTATAAGGTCTTGGTCTACTATAAATTTTCTTATCTAGATATATTTATCCCGAGAAATCACTAGTGTATTTTCACACATTCGGCCTTACTTCACTGAGATTATGCCAATACATGGGCCTCTCTTCCTCATAACAAATAGGATAAAAATACTTTTTTATTAGATTCTTAAATTCATCCCACTTAGTAATAGAAGGAAGCTTCTTAACAAACAATGAATGAACATAACTTTCAAACCAAGTTAAATCACGATTGGTAAATTTTAACCGTGTATACGGGAAATCTGCTAACTCTCATTGATTTGATGCAAAATAAAATATACCTCAAGTTGAGTTAGCAAATGGTCTATATTTTAGATTAAAAATATTAGTTAGTTCCTTTTCCTAAACAACACTGCTACTACCCAAACAAACCTCTCTTTAGATGGAGGTACAACACATAGTCTCATCCACCTATTTGATATAAATAATTCATCTCCCTAGAGGGAAACCAAGGCCTTATTATTTTTCAAGCGATGTAACCCGGGTTCCTCGAAATGAGTGTCAACATCACAATGCCCACAATGAACTTTAGTATCCTTCTTAGAAATAAAAGTAGCATTTTTCTTACCTTTCCCTTTTCCTTTATCCTTTTGCTTGGTGTCACCTTATTTTCCTAAAGCATGATGAGAGTTAGGTGAACTATTCTTCATGTCCATTTCTAAATAGTAGGCTTGAGAACAAGCCTCATCTACATCTGTTGGCTTAGCCAAAAGGAGTGGTCTCTTTGAATGGCTATAAATTCTACCAACATAATTCATTATAAGGTCTTGGTCTACTATAAATTTTCTTATCTAGATATATTTATCCCAGAAATCACTAGTGTATTTTCACACATTCTGGCCTTACTTCAGCCTGAGATTATACCAATACATGGGCCTCTCTTCCTCATAACAAATAGGATAAAAATACTTTTTTATTAGATTCTTAAATTCATCCCACTTAGTAATAGAAGGAAGCTTCTTAACAAACAATGAATGAACATAACTTTCAAACCAAGTTAAATCACGATTGGTAAATTTTAACCGTGTATAGGAAATCTGCTAACTCTCATTGATTTGATGCAAAATAAAATATACCTCAAGTTGAGTTAGCAAATGGTCTATATTTTATCATTCATGTCTCCATCATAAGGTTGAATCTCTAGTTTTTCCTCTAATTTAAATGGAGGATGTATATGGATGGCACAAGGCTTCTCTTCTTCATACTCACGTGTATATTTTCTATGGGATCTTGACACCTCATTTGAAACACCAAGTTTCTCCATGAGAAATACCATGATGGACTCCAATTTATTTATAGACAAGGAAATAATTCCCACATCCTTGGACATAATTTCCACGTTTTCCTCCAACTTTAATAAATGTCATTTCTAAAGTATCATCGACATCTTCTCTACGAGCCATGTCTCAGATTCCATACTTCCACTTCCTGGTGGAAACATCTAGTACAAAAGGAATAAGGATACCTTCACCATTTTCTTTTCCCTTTCAAGTAAGGGACATCTAACTGCAATTGTCATCGACAAGTTAACCACACAAAAGTAATTGATCTAACTTCTCTAATACTAATCGATCCGAAAAATACCTCTATTGTAACAATTAACAAATCCTATTTAGTGATAGTTGAATGGAAATTAAATAAGTTTATTTTCACCAATTTAATGTGCATGAAACAATCACAACTATATTGCAAATTAAGAAATAGAGTGCAAAGGAGACACAACATTTATCTTAGAGAAACCCAAGATGGGAAAAATATAGTGGGTAATCAAATTTCTCCCATCTCACTATGTAATTCTCCAAAAAATACAAAGTACTGCCAAAAATTGGCCTTCAAGAAGGATTCAAGTTACTTCTAATTATATTTTCTTGCTAAAATATTCTCAACAATTAAATATCGCTTCTCAATAAAAAATAAGAAAGAAATTCAACTCCTCTTCTTTGCTCACACTTGAATTCACTAAAAATCACTTATTAGAATGCTTCTACAAAATCGTATTGATAGTTTATCTACCCACGAATGAAGGGAAAGGTCAAACAAACTGATCTTGGTAGTCCAAGAATTTGTAACTACTCGAATTCCAATTTTGGCATTGCAGGGGACGGGACCATTGGTGAAAGCGAGAATGGTGGTTGTGCAAACATTAGTCGTATGGCGGTGGTTGTGCAACCATCAATTTGTGAAGAGAAGGCGTTATGTAACCACAGGGGTGGTTACATAACCATCACACAGAAAAATCCTTGCACAGAACAATTATGAACTTCTAATGTCATTTGAAGGTGTCAAAATCACCCTCGGCACTGACCAGACCATCTCCTAAAGAAATAAAATGTTGAGAATCTTCACCAAAAGTATCAAATATGGATAATATATAGAATTGGGTATTTTCATATCCATTTTTTTATTAGAAGATATTATCCTCAACATGTTCCCTTGGTCCTTCGAGCATCCTACTTTTTAGGTCCTCTAGGCTGAGGTGAGTGACATCATTGTTACCCACACTTGAATACTCTGTGGCCAATGTTGAAACCAGTTCCGTACTAGATAATTTTAAATTCATTATTCCTAAAATCATCAAGATACGTGAAAATGAAGCCAACAACAACTTTTTATACTACAATCTAAAACTTTCTATTTTTGGCATGTGGGGTTAGGAGCTGTTATTTTGGAATTTTTTCTTTTTTGCTCAAAATTTTTCTTTTTAAGATCGTAGAAAACTTAAATTATCTCCATTAATGATAATTTACTTATTTTAAAAGTTTCTATTATTATATGGTTGTTTTTTGGAAACTAATTTTTTGGGAAAGTTGCCCATTTTGCCTTGTTTGTTGTTTTTTGGTATTTTTGAATGTTCTGAGTAATGCGAGCTTGCTGAATTAGGAGAATTTTTATTTTTAGTATGTGGTTTTATAGAGAACTTGATATTTTTTTATAATATACACTTACCCATTTTAATTTGGAACAAAAACACTCTCATCGGATTTGACTTTACACTGGGATTCCGTGCTCCAAATTTCACGATTATTCCTTTGAAACTCTTACAAACCAAAAAAGTAACTTATGGAGGTAGGGTTTTAGATTTTATGATGTAAATAAACTAGGAATCATATTATATGCAAAAAAATATTCTCAAAGGCAATTGGGAGTAGAGTATTCTATGAACCTTTAAATGGAAAAAGGTTTCTAGTTGAATATATATGAAGAAATTTCAGTTTCCAAGGTTATGGCTATTCTAGAATGATTTTGGAAGCATGTATGGTAATTTTGATGTACTTGGAGGTATTAGAAAAATATAAATGGTGAATGGGTTGACCCGTGTAAATAAATTAACTTAAAAACAAGTTAACTTTTGGTTTTGTGCTTCCCTGTTAACTGTAGTTTGACCCTAGGTTGAATGGAAGCTTGAGTGGAGTTAAAATATGGGTTAAATGAGCTTACACATGTGAAATCATTTTTTTCACCTATATCCCCTTAGTAAAAATGTATAAGAGGGACAAAAAACACACTTTGAGAGATATTGTGACAAGTGGCGAGATATGGTGAAGTGTGAGGAAGATGAGGTTAGCTAATTAAGCACCCAATGGAGTTGGAAAGGGTCACATGAAGAACCACATGGGAGGCTTGCACTTGTGTGCTCATTTATATCCCATATATACCCTTTGAAAAGGTAAAGAGGGACACAATGATGCTTTGAGAGAGATTGTGACAAGTGGTGAGATCTGGTGAAGTGTGAGGAAGATGAGGTTAGTCAATTAAGCACCCTATGAAGCTGGAAAGGGTCACATGAATAACCACATGGGGGATTACAATTGGGAACTCATTTTTGTACCATTTTCCCCTTGGAAAAGGTAAAATTGGGATAGAAATGGGCACCATGAGTGAAATCATGACATGTGGTAGTAAAAATTTGGCTAAGTATGGGATCTACACACTCTTGACTAGTGAGAACTTGAAAACTTCTCTCCTAGAGCTTGGAAAGGTCTTTTGAGATGAAATTGTATATGATAATGACTCCAAGACACCTTCCAAGATCAAGGCAATATGTTTCTAAACCTAATTCTTCCTGAAAATTAAAAATGGCTCCTTTTTCTTTAAGACAATAGGGTGTGTCTACAAAGATTTAAATGTTTAAAGAAACTATCTCACCTTGGATCAAATATGATTATTGCACCATATAGAGGATTATTCTAGATTTAAATTTCCTAATTTTTTGAGTTCTAACTCCTTACAGAGCTCCCGTAATCATCAGAAAAATTTTGGGAGGGTTTTTTTTAGTGGTGAATATTCCATTTTTGAAAAATTTGAAAAGGTGAATTTTTCTAGCGCGGGTCAGTGACCTGTTTGCCTAAAAATTACAGTTTAATTTTTTTAGGGGTCAACTTCGCCTACCCTTGAAAATATCCCCTATATAATCCTAGATTATTCGCAGGTAGAACACTACTAGCTCACTCATACCACACGGGGCATATGTATTATCAAGTACAATAAACGCATGATAGGGGGAAGAGGCTACAAATGTGTGACAGAGAGTTTGTTGAAGTGTAACGGGAGGGAAAATGCTACAGATGTGTGACATGGAGAGTTTTTTGACACATGACAGGAGTGCAGAGGCTACAGATGTGTGACAAAGATTTTGTTAAAACACAACATAGAGAGTTTGTTGATACGCGACATGAGGGTGGAGGATGTAGACACGTGATAGGATATATGCAGTTGTGCGACAACAAACTTGTTGTCACATGACAACAAACCTCTGTTACATACCAACAAGGTTATTGTCATGTGACAGCAAGTTTGTTATCACATGAAAACAACCTTTTTGATGTACGACAGAGGTTTGTTGTCATGTGAAAACAAGTTTGTTGTCACATGATAACAAATCTCTTGTCACACATCTGTAGCCTTTCTATCACACCACTTAAAAACCAGGAAAAACATTTGCATACAACCCAAAAATTTTTTTCCTTCCCACGTAACCGGTTCCAGGAATATTCGCTAGGTATTTTCCACCTCTGATTTCTAAGAGGTCTCTTAAAATGAACCCCGAATTATGGGCTCATGATTTCACTGTTCGTTCCTTACATCTAAAAACCCACTTTTGCATAGATTATCATTAAACTACCAAATCTTCCTAATTTAATTACAAAACATTAAATTATCTCTAATACTACATTGGTATGTTTATGGGCTTTTAGAACCTTTACGGAGGGTGCACACATGCCTCAAAATGGCCAAAAAATTCCTTTCACAGACTTGCTAGAGAACTAGTCTTCTATTGTACTTTGTTGAATGGAAGAGTTTACCTTATCACATCACTTTGAAAAAATGTAGATGATTATTTAGTATTTTTGGAAGACCTGTAAGGTCAATATGATCATGACACGGGAGACAAACAATTAGGTGAGGGGTTTGGGAAGCATTTAGAAGCATATTTTCACTTTGTGGCTTGGTTGTCATGGATCAAATTTTACATTTTTAGGCTATTAAATTCACACGACATTAGATGACTCTAACTCGGGGACATTAGACCATAAAGGAAATAGAGGAAATCATCTTTCTCTTCGGTGAGAAAATGAGTGCCTTATCCATTGGGTAATAGAGTCCTTATTTAAGAGCAAAAAATATGAATGCACAAACACAAAACACACACACACACACACACACACACACACACACACACACACACACACAACAAGAAGGAAACACAATAAAATTGAAAAGGGAATACACACACAATAGAAAAATTACATTATAGTACAAAGGATGGGTTGACCAACCTCACTGCTTGTAGAGTTTGATATGTTTCCCATTGTGAGGCAACTCCAATGGGGTTCCATAGGTATGCCATGTAATAAGTATTCTCCCCATAAAAGTGTTTAACTTTGAATGGGCTGAGCCATAGAGAATCACATTTTCCATGGATTCCTTTGGGTTCTCTTCTCTTATCCCATAGTAGGACGAGGTATCGATTTGAAATATTTTATCACGTTTCTTTTTGTCGAAGATATTTTCATCTTGGATTAGTTCCTTCTAAGTGTTTCTAATACTACTAACATGTCTTTTTAACTTCTCCAAGTAGCGGACACGCTTATCAAGAGCATCTAAATACTCTGCTTTTTTATTACCTTCACAATTTATAAGGTAGTTATCTCCTAAGAAATGGGAATATGAGCCTCAATCCCATAAAAATGTTGGAAAGGAGAAGTTATATATATTTATAGGTGTGATTTGGTCATTCCATAAGGCATTATATAACTTCTTATGCCAATCCCTATGATTGACACTCGCTAGTTTGCAAATAATTGTGAAAATGTTCTTATTTCTATACTATACTTGGCCATTACCTTATGGGTAGAAATAAGAGGAGTAAGAAAAATAAATGCAATAGTTGTAGTAGAAGTCCATTAGCTCACATAAGGAGAAGAGGATGACATTTTCCGCTATAATCTTGCTAGGTACTCTAAATCGACAATGATATTTTATTTTTAAAAATTTACACATACGTTTTCAAATTTGCATTCTTCATCGAGAATGAATTAGACCCACCTTTTAAAGTGGTCTATGGTGATAAGTACATACATGTGGCCCACGCTAGAGTTAGTATTTAACACACCAATGAAATAAAGACCCAATTATTGAAAAGGTTCTCCAATTATCACGGGATGAAGTGGTAGAGCATTGATCCATGGCCTTCCTACGAATTGTTGGCATGGGTCACACTTCCCAAACCATTTGCATGCATCACAAAACCAATTAGGCTAGTAGTAACCATCATGGAGAAGTGGCCTCCACATACTTGATCATGGCATGCCTTGAAGATTTTCTTTTGTTTTTCTTCCTCTATGCATCTTAAGAAGGTGTCATCTAGAATTTTCTTATATAAGACATTTTCCTAGATGAAATGCTTTACTGCTATGAGGTGTAGGGTTTTCCTTTTATTCTAATCAAGGCTAGGAAGATAATCTATCAGATTGTTCTACAAGGATCAATATGGAACCCCATGCATATAAAATAAGTTTCCACTTCTAATGGCATCTTGAGCGCTCCATGTAGTAAATAAGAGATCAAATAAAAAATGAGAATCACATACAAAAATATAATAGTGTATCGGTGTGCTCATAGCTCAAAAGAGAGAGGTACATATAGGAGTGTTATGTAACTCCCATACATGACACATGTTCACAACCCTAACTAACACTATTGACCTATTTTCAATAAGTGAGATGACTAACCACAAGAGGTGGAGAAGATTTCGAGTGTCGATGAGACAAGTCATATACACCAACACCCCCTTCATCAAAGATGAAGTAGAGGTCATGGAAAGTCATAAATGAAAGAGAAATCCCCTAGAAAACTAAGATAGATGTGTTAATAGGGTCTGGAAACTAAGCCTGATAAGATACCCATGTACAAACAAAAATATTTACGGAAAATAAGAAGAGGAGAAGGGAAATGGGTCCCAGAAACTAGGCCTAATGAGGTACCCATGAAAAATAAAAAGGATCTCAAGAAATTGAGGAAAAATTGAGGAAAAACATGAAAGGAATGATAACTAGATCGTACCAAGCCAAGAACACAAATGCTAATCAAACACCACAATCAATAAGATGAAAGCAATTCGCTAGAATAGCTTTACATAAAACCTTTGCAAACAAATGAGCAACAATATCATATATTATTATGGAACTCAATGTAATACATTGAGAATGGGCCTTGCTTAAATAGGCAAGGAATAACAATCTAAGAACCAGTCAAGGTCGTAGATCAAGCCATAAATCAAGGAAATAACTAGTCATCAAAGAACTAGTCAAGACCATAGATCAAGGAAAGAACTATACCTAACAACTAGATAATATCTCCTAATATCTAAATAAGATAAAAGAAATATCCACACACATAAGTGGGTGAGGATAAATACAATAAAGGTAAATAAAGTACCTAGGTGAACATGAGCTAAGGTAAATACCTACTCTAACACCCCCTCAAGTGAAGCTAGGGGCCAAAATAGATGTGGCATGTCCACAGTATGAGTCCCGACAACTAGGCCTGATGAGGTACTCATGTACAATAACTAGGAAAAAAGGGACACCATAAGGTACCCAAAACTAGTAACAACAAAGTAAAGAGAGTAAAGATGCTCCAAGGCATCCCAAGAAGCTCAGCTCAAAAAAACTCGTACAATGTTGAAGAATTTTGGTGTGCATTGTGGTCTAAATCCATTGCTCGATCAAAAACTCAAAAACAACTGACACTAGGCTTCACCAAAATAGCTCCATACAAGGAGATCATTAGCGAGTGATGTCTAAAGTGCGAAAAAAACACCAAACATAACTCGATCAACTACGCAAATAGGTGTGCCATGATCCAAGAACAATAACCAAAGCAACAAGGCAAGGACACAAACTCTAGAGTGTCACGATCCAAGAAAAGCCAAGGTAACAAGGCAAGGACACAAAACCCAAAGAAGCAGGATCAACACCACACCCTCTCATACTGTTGAATGGGTGGAGTGATGCTACAAATCTGTATGAGTTGTTAAAACAACTACTCAAACACTGAAAAACTAACACTGGGCTCCACTGAATAGCTCCCCCACAAGAGAGATCAACATGCCAAAAGTGTCAAAAATACAGATACAAAATCTCTCAACAAACAAGAGAGATACACTACACCTACTAAAGAAAAATGCTCAAAACAAGAAGCATCACAATGCATAAGGTATAGAAAGTGGAGCAAGAGGCCGAATGGTGGAGGAGCCATGCATGTAGAGTCCTCTTAATGAATGCTTATGTCATCGCCACGAGTGATCATATATCCACCCCAAATCAACACAGATGGATGAAGAAGATGCTTGCATATGACTTGGTGTAAAATGCATAATGGATGCATGCAAAAGAACATCAGAATGTGTGTCAAGTTGATCATGTCGATGACTTAAATCTTAGGTTTCTCAAGCCTAAGTGAAGGTGTAGAACTCATGTGTTGCTCATAATCCTTAGAACTATACCTAACAACTAGATAATATCTCCTAATATCTAAATAAGATAAAAGAAATATCCACACACATAAGTGGGTGATGATAAATACAATAAAGGTAAATAAAGTACCTAGGTGAACATGAGCTAAGGTAAATACCTACTCTAACACCCCCTCAAGTGAAGCTAGGTTCCAAAATAGATGTGGCATGTCCACGGTATGAGTCCCGACAACTAGGCGATGAGGTACTCATGTACAATAACTAGGAAACAAGGGACACCATAAGGTACCCGAAACCAGTAACAACAAAGTAAAGAGAGTAAAGACCTGCTCCAAGGCATCCCAAGAAGCTCAGCTCAAAAAACTCGTACAATGCTGAAGAAGTTTGGTGTGCATTGTGGTCTAAATCTACTACTCGATCAAAAACTCAAAAACTGACACTAGGCTTCACCAAAATAGCTCCATACAAGGAGACTATCAACGGAGTGATGTCGAAAGTGCAAAAAAACACCAAACATAATTCGATCAACTGCTGCAAATAGGTGTGCCATGATCTAAGAACAATAACCAAAGCAACAAGGCAAGGACACAAACTCTAGAGTGTCACGATCCAAGAAAAGCCAAGGTAACAAGGCAAGGACACAAAACCCAAAGAAGAAGGATCAACACCACACCCTCCCATACTGCTGAATGGGTGGAGTGATGCTACAAATCTGTATGAGTTGTCAAAACAACTACTCGAACACTGAAAAACTAACACTGGGCTCCACCAGAATAGCTCCCCCACAAGAGAGACTGTCAACATGCCAAAAGTGTCAAAAATACAGATACAAAATCTCTCAACAAACAAGAGAGATACACTACACCTGCTAAAGAAAAATGCTCAAAAAAGAAGCATCACAATGCATAAGGTATAGAAAGTGGAGCAAGAGGCCGAATGGTGGAGGAGCCATGCCTGTAGATTCCTCTCAATGAATGCTTATGTCGTCGCCACGAGTGATCAGATATCCACCCCAAATCAGCACAGATGGATGAAGAAGATGCTTGCATATGACTTAGTGCAAAATGTATAATGGATGCATGCAAAAGAACATCAGAATGTGTGTCAAGTTGATCATGTCTGACAGCTTAAATCTTAGGTTTCTCAAGCCTGAGTGAAGGTGTACAACTCATGTGTTGCTCATGATCCTTAGAACTATACCTAACAACTAGATAATATCTCCTAATATCTAAATAAGATAAAAGAAATATCCACACACATAAGTGGGTGAGGATAAATACAATAAAGGTAAATAAAGTACCTAGGTGAACATGAGCTAAGGTAAATACCTACTCTAACAAAACATCCATTTATAAGAGATAAAATCAACCCCTAAACAACTTAAGAAAGATGTGTCAAATGAGTTCCTAAAACTAAATGCCTAATAAGGTACTCATGTACAAATTGAAATCTTTCTATAAGAAGAAAAGAGATGAAGAAATGTTATCCAGACTCCTAAGAAAAATAAGGTTCCAAATGCCATCGTTTATCAATTGAAGAAGAAGATCCATGAAGTGACAAGTTATGGTTCCTATCTAAAGAACGATGGTTCATATCCGAGGTGGAAGTGCCAACTACTCCATGAAAGGATGGTGAACCTAAAACAAAGGAAAATAAGGAAGATGGAATGAAATCCTAAAGACAAGAGAGAGACAAAAAGGCCTAAAGAAAATGGACATAAGCGGTAGTGGACCTCACCCCAATACCAGAGCACAAGTAAAGATACTTGGCTTCAGTTAAGGGTTTGGTAAAGAAGCTTGTAATCATATCGAAGTCTAAAACTTTATGAAGAATCTTAGAATAATGTTAATGATGTGGTCTTTCACATATAAAATGAAGAACGTCCATCCATATAAAACAATGTTTCTACCCTTAGGAAGAATAGAAATGGTGCATTGAAGGTCCTCCCACTCCATGAAAGAACATGAAGGTAGAAATATGAAGAAATCTAAATCTGGTCCATAAAAATGTGACAAAGGTCTAGAAAGTAAGTGCACAAGAGCTGAAGGTAATGCCACGAATGTAGAACTATCAAAGTATGAGATAAGAACATCCATTAAAAGGATTTCCAAGTGAAGTGAAGGTGAAGTAGAAACCCCTATAATAACAAAATGAGGATCCACAAGAAAAGGTGGACTAGTGATGGTCTCAAATAGTGGAAGTGATAAGAATCCCAGAAGGGGAACTCATAATAAAGGAAAATAATGACTCCTCTAAAACACCTGTAGAAGGATGAGAAACTCCTATTATGCATCAAAAGTTAGAATTGCGAAGTGATGACTAAGTTTTGGAAAATACCGATCCCAAACGGATGTCTCAACAAACAGAAGATCAATTTATGACGGGTTTGAATCATCAACACATGAAGGAGAAGGATTGCAAAAGGCCTCACACACTAGAAGTGGAAAGGAGACAAATGTAATGACGGTATGAGGAGCTAGGAATAAGACTTCTTGATGTATGATGGGAAAGGAGGAGTATCAACATTCTATGAAATATGGTGAGAGAAATTGGAGATAAGTCCTTAATAATATTCTCATCATCAAAACTAGAAGAATAATCCTTGTCATCAGGGATAGAAATAGGAAAATCAGTGTCAAAAGAACTATCATCACATGAGGAAGGGAAGGAGACAATTGTATCGGGAGGAGAAGCAAGATGGGAAATCTATAAAGGGTATCCAAATAAGGAATGAAGGACGCTCCAAACAATGCAAGGACACTCCATGTGTGCCACATGATGGTGGATATGCCTAGAAATTTATGTCAAAAAATGACCAATGACCATGCTACAAGTGTCAAGCCACTCTTCAAGCTGATAAGGATCACTAGGTATAGGTATACATCCATAAAAACATAGATAAAGGTGATTGTGAATAATAAAACATTCCATGCTCAAATGCCACAATTCATATTTAGCCATACCAAGAAGAGTAGGTGGAGGATAAAATGGAGAAACATACTTATGAAGCGTAGGTTTGAAAAAAACCAATCTACATGGTGCAAATGTAAAAGAAATTAAGACATGTAAAATGTAAGAAAAAGAGGGTGCAAGAATACATAAAAGGTTGCAAGACGTCGAGACTTAGCCAAGAATGCATTTGTGTGCAATATAACACCAAGAAACAATGATAACCCCCTTTTTAAAACACTTTATAAGTAGTGTGTTGGTTCAATAGGGTGTATTATGTGAGACATGGGACAATTGACCACTCATCTTGGAATAGGTGAAAAATTGTGCAAGAGTGGAGAGCATAATAAGTCTCATCCGGAAGAAGTGAACAACACATAATCAAGCACAAAAAGGCATAAACAGTAAAAGGAAAAAAACAAAGTCTAATGTGAGAAAAAGTGTCTCACATTCATGGCGAAACCCCCTTGCTACAAGACTATGGTGGATGCATTTACTAGTATGCAAGAAATAATAAGGGCAATTCAATGCAAAAATGGACTCAAGATGAGTCTCGGGGACCTCAAGGGCGTCAAAAAAATATTCATGAAGGAAAAAAATGGCTAGAAATGACACAACACACTCCAACGCATGATTAGTAGAAAATTTTCCCAATAACGCTTAAAATCACACTTTTAAAAAGCTAATAAGTCTTATTTTAGAGATTTAAAGGAAAGAAGCAATTTAAAAATGATAATTGAACGGAAAATAATAACGATACTAATCAATAATAAAAAAATCTTAATTGAAATTAGATACATTATTATTAATCAAGCTCCTAAGATTAATTAAAAATTAATTTTTAAATGTATTATTAGATCCTACCGTTTAATTGAAGACCTAACAACTATTTAAAAACACCCTTATATTATCAACCCCACCATTTAATTTAAACACTACCCCACTACTTATAAAGGAGACCACACTTTATAATAAGCACCTCACTTTATCTAAAAATGACTACCACAAATATTATTAATACCCACTTTTTATTAATTGTCCCTTTTTAAAATAAGGCCCACATTTTAATATTAAAAAACACATGCTTAACTTGAGAAAAATGTTATAAGACCAAGAAAAGTGGTAAAAGAAAAAGGTTGGGTCAACCGAGTTAATCGGTGAAGGGATCGAAGAGATACGGAGGAAAGCATGGGTTAGAGGCAGGATACTAGGGCATGTAATGGAAAAGCAATGAGTGCGAGATGTGGGAGACCCAACTAAGGTAGGAATAGGTCGAGTGGAGGTGAAATGATGACTCGGGAAGAGTGAGCCATTACACACATGTCCATGGCGGAGGATGAGCATGAAGCTGACAAACCAAGCTAGGAACAATCGAGGTGGGGTTGAAGTGAGACAGAGAAAGGCCAAGTCACATGAAGGAACACACCAAGAGAACAAGAAACTAGAGAAAAGAAATGAAAAGCCCAACCAAATAATGAAAAAACACAAATAATAGTCTATTGTAAGAGATAGATTGCCCAATATGAGTGTCAAGGGAAAAAAGAGTAGGCCAAGATAGGGAGAAAATGGCACGATAGAAAGCACAAATGACCGAGAGAAAGAAGGAAAAATATAGCCAACTTGTAGGGGCTCAACCCACAACAAGGAAAAACTTGAAGAAACAAAAATAGGCTCTATTTCACAAGGAGAAATGCAAAAATGACCTCAAAACTATAACAAGGCACATACCATAGAACCTAGCACTCATGTAAACAAGAAAAACAAACAAACCGAGTTCAGCAGATGTAAAAGCGTGGCTCAATGCAACTCGACAGAAACAAAGTAATGCAATGCAAAATGTAACAACCCAATGATCTAATGTGAGGTAAACAGAAAAAATGAGCCAATGCAAACATTTAACGAGCTCATCCATGCAAAGGAGAGAGCCAACTCACTAGGGAAAGAGGAGACAAACAAGAGGGAAAGACAAACAACATAGGATAACTTGAGAAAAAGATAACAAGGAAAAAATGTAAAAACTAGATATTCTAAAAAAATTCACTTTAGATAAAAAAACCTATTAAAAACCAGAAATGAAGAACCAACCTCTAGATTTAACTATTCCCCTAATTTATCTACAAACTAGCTAGATCCGGGCTGGAAAAAACCTATAACCTACACATTCAAAAAACCCGAAAACCCACACAAACTCCAAAAATGAGATTGTTAAACCTGTTAATAAGATTCTACAAGAAAATCGAAAACTTGCACGAGAAACACGAAAACAAAAATTGAAGTAATAGAAATTGGATTCAAATGAGTATACATTTACCAAACAATATATCTTATACCATATCAGATTTTTCTACAAGGATCAATTATATAGACCCTGTGCACATCAAATAAGGTTCAACTTCTAATGGTGTCATGAACACTCCACGTAGTAAGAAAGAGATCAAATCAAAAATGAGAATCAAGTACAAAAATACAATGGTGTGTCTAGCATGCTCATAGATCAAAAAGAGAGGTACATATAGGAGTGTTTTGTAACTCATGTGCATGACACATGTACACAACCCTAACTAACCCTATTGACCTATTCTCACTAAGTGATATGACTAACCACAAGAGGTGGACAAGATGTTGAGTGTCGACGAGACAAGTAGTTTATACAAACATAATCTCCAGAGGTCAATAAATAGGCTATATCAGCATACCATGGATTAGTTTTACTTACAAAAATCACAAGAGGAAGATCCTTGATCAAGTAGTTATAACAATTTGAAAAATATTCCCGGTCTTCTCAAATAAGAAGCTCACACAATCCATTTACTTGCACCAATTTGGAGGGCTTGATCTCAAGATCATACTCCTACACCTTCAATACCTAATTTCTTATTTTTACACTTGGGTCTTATTACATCAAAATAGACTTGACCTCTGGGCTTGGGACCATAACCACAACATAAGAATTTAGGAGGTAGAATCTGAATTTTTCAATGCTCTTACTACCGCATAAGCATGTTTCTTATGTTGTGAGTAATTAATCTCATGTGCCTTCATAGGGTAACTCATGAAGGTGATGGGTAAATTCACTTTGTCTTCATTCTCTTACACTAGCACAACAACGATAGCATGCTCGGATGCATAATAGTAAAGTATGAATTCCTTACCAAATTTTGGGCATACTAGAGTGGGTGCTTTTGAAATGGCACCTTCAATAAATTAAAAGGCTTATTTACCTTACTTGATCCACTTGAAGTATTATTTTGGCTTCATCACATTGAAAATATCCTTTACGAGCTTTGCGAAATGTGGTACAAATCTTACGAATAAGTTGACCTTCTTGAAGAAGGAATGCACTCTTAGCTTGATAGTAAGAAGAGATAATATTTGGATAGAATCTACCCTCTCCAGATCAATCTTAGTGCCCTCCTTACTCACGATGTGACCAAGGAAATTTCCCTTAGTGACTCTAAATATGGAATTTTGGGTTCAAGGAAATATGATGCCTCCCTGATGGATTAGAACCTACTCGATATATTGTAGATGTTCTCCTCTCTTCTTGGAATACACTATCGAGTCACGATGGTACACTACAATACACTTTCTTTTCAAATATTTAAAATCTAAGTCCATGGCCCGATGAAATGTAACACCCATTGTAGACACCAAATTTGGGTCACACTCCCTTACATCCCTTTCAATTAATCAATGTAACGCATGCACTGAACCATAGTCCCCTTCCACACCTTGATATTAATTTAATCACTTACAATTGAATTAATATTCATCCTCACGATATTAATTAATGTAATTATTTTAATTAGGTTAATTTAGTCCTCACACATCTACCTCATCAAGACACCTCGCCATGGACCCATTCCAGGGGCATTTAACTTAGAGTGACCAAGTCACCACTCTCAACACTGAGTCATCACTTCCAGTGTTGAGTCACCACTTAGCCTAACTAACTGATACTTATTCTAAACCCTATTTGGAATTATTTTATGACTTTCCTACCTTTTCTAATGAGAAATCAACTTTCCTAAGCAGAATCAACTTGGAAAACATGCCAAATCTGGGAAGATATTCCTATTTTTGGTAAAAGGACTAATTTTCCCTAACTAATGCTAGTTTTTGTTAGCGACAATGACAGTTACCTAACCACCATCAGCCACTTTATATACATTTTCAAAAATATTTACCTGGGTTTTTCATTCATTTATTGGAGCCTTTTTGCATTCAAGCTCAAATCTTCAAGACCTCCTGCATCTCGAGGATGAACACACAACAACAAGAAGTGTAAGCCAAGCAATCGGTTCTCCTTCTAGAACATTGGAATACTCACAATAGCACACAAGCTTCTATGCCGTGGCACTTGACCTAGGCATCTCTTCTTCAATCAACCACCAACCACCTCCACTCACAGGATCTACAACATACCAAGTAAGTATTTTGATTTTATCATTTGTGCTTATTCAAGTGTAGATCTTTCGTTTATTTTTGTATTTCATTCCTTCCATTACCCGTATATCACCTTCTTCCCACCAACCCACTATTCAACCATCCCAAGACTTTATACCCTTTCCAACCTCCTTTTCAGCATACCGATTCTTCTTAACAATATCATGACCTTATCAAAACCACCTTCACTCTCTGTGAAATCAAAAAGAGGTCCAAACTCCCATTTTAATATTTGAATTGAATTTCCACTACCGAAACTAGTTAGTCAAGCGATGTCGTTCTATCTCCTATCTTGGAATCGGTCAACCAAGCGATACCGATCTCTCGAGGTGGTAATTTTTCCTATAATAGTGAGTTAACAACTTCCCCAAAACAGCTCAAAACCTTGCCTAATTTCACCCAGACCTCACCTATCAGCCTCTGCTACACCTGCAAACCCAAACCAACCCATTAATTGTCTGAATTTAATTCTAACCATTTCCTATTGAGTTAAATTCACTTGTTGTATGTTAATAGGAGATACCTAAATCTTATCAACTACAATAGGAACTATTATTTCTTACATTAAATTGTATTAAACAGAGGATTGAAAACCATTTGAGGAAGCGTCACGCTTCCTGGATCTAGCCTTGCTAGGTAGTCCTCTGAATCTTGTTATTTAATACTATTTGGTGGTCTTGTTGTGTTTCTTATATAGGTCGTTCCTCCTAGCCAAAGGGAATCTCACACAATCATCTTGGATCAAAAGTCTACAATGTGCACAATGCCTTCTACCATCTACATAACATAGGTATTCCTCTTACACCCATTACCCACTTATTTGTTTTATCGCATTACTTTTGAGGTGAAACATTTTGGCACACTCGGTGGGACCCTCTCTTGGGTTCATTTCATTTTCTTCATATAGGGAAATATTGTGTGTCTCTTTCTTTCTAAAAAATTCACATTTAATCTTCTCCTTGGTAACATTCTCTTCTTCTAATTGTCTAAAAGACACTTGTTGTTTGGTGCTTAAAATGAATCCTTTCTTCCTTATTGCATTTGCATAGTAGTGAAGGAACATCCTCTTGACCTATTCATCATTTGCTACATCGAATATAATTTTCAATTTGGGTTTAAAATTGGTGCATTTCATCCTTGTGTATGCTACATTTAGCTCATATAAATTTATTGAAAACCTATATCGTTGGAGGTCATGACCAACTGATGATTGGTGGGAATTAAGTGTAGCTTACTTCTTGCACACACACCCCAAAAAAAATCACTTGAAAAAATTACACACTTCTTAAACATATTCTTTCCTGATAATTACCATTAGGGACTAATAATCAGATTAGTGGAGGATCCAACTGGTGTTATGGCCACTCATCATATTAGAGTAGGGCCTCGTGTCTTTGTGAATTATATATTGGGGACCCCAAGAAATCATTCACTGAAACCATCCATAGTTGTCAGTTTCTATAGGGCACCCTCGTTGACCAAAAATTCTACTCTACTCACAGTCAGTCCTAAATGGCATAAGCCACACAACATAAAAATATATTTCCTAGGATTTTACATGTTTGTTAGATTTTGCTTGATTTTTTTTTGAGTTGTGAGATCGTTTCATCTCTTTTTCTTTCCCTCCAGACTCCATAATCATAGTTTGTGTATTCTAACTTTTTCTTAGTGTGTTAGAACTTATCACAGCCATACTCAGATTTCTAGGTTTGTATTTGTTATCCAAATAGCTCTCCTAGTGATTTAGATAACTTGCATACACATCCTGCTCCCCTTCGTATTCTTTTATCTCCTTCCATTTTCACTTGCGCACCTTCCTCCTACGCACTTGCTTTCTCTCCTATCCCGTTGTGCACTCCTTGCATGCACCTCTGTAGACTTACCTTCCAATTAGCTAAGTCCGTGGTGTTCTGTGCGTGTATTGCGTGTGCCCCTTTTCACCTCTTTCTTCCATTTCTCCTTTGCACCCACACTCCATGTATTCACCTTCTTTCTAGTTAGCTCGGTGCATCTCCAAAAGTTAAATCCAAGGGGCAGGCTCAAATGAGCACCAAGCTTCCACACATCTAGAGCCCCAAAAGTTGCAACTTAGTGGAGGGTGCCAAGTGTCTTAACAACGTACATTCAAAAGTAGGAACCAAGATGAAGACTCAAACATGCACCAGCCCTCCACATAGCAAATGGTCAACAAAGGTTAAAACCAAAAGAAGAGCCAACCTAAAAATGACTAAGTATAGAGAACCAGTGGAAGCCTCCATGTGGATCAACGACACAATATCAAAAGGAAAGTCTGGAGGCAGTCCCCAAAGAAGCGCGGGCCTTCCACGTGTCCCTAGTCCAAAAAAGGGATAGAGTCGGGGTTGAATAGTCAAATGAGAGGTAGGCCAGTGGAGAGTGCCAAGTGTTAGCACAATGCTATTTCAAAGATAAAATTTGGGGTGGGTTTCCAAACAAGTGCCAAGCCGCCATGTGTCTAGGGTCATACTTTTGGCCCACCAAGCAAAGAGACTTAGGAAAATATAAAGGAGCCTAAAGAGCTCGTGAGAGGCTACCACGTGTCGATCCGGCATGATTTCAAGAGCATAAAGATGGGGCTGAATCTCCAAGAAGCGCAAGGCCGCCATGTGGACTTGGTACGAGATATAATTCTTCCTCTTACACACCCAAATATTCAAATGAGCATATATTTTGGCTCAGTGCTCAAAATATGACAAATCGACACTGTTGGAAATATCTCGGCCTCATCTATGCCTTGGAGATCTGAAACTTTAATTTTGGAGAGGTTAGGTAGGGAGAAAATGGGAAAACGTCTATCAAGCCATTAACGCATAATCATATTTCTTCAACCACCAGATCTCATACGATTCAATCCATCGTTCCTCCTCCTTTGAGGCACTGAACAAATAATTGATGCAGACATGACAGATTTGGGGTGGCATTGATGATGGTGGTTGAGCTTTGAATTAATTTTCCCGCTTCTCTCTCTCCTTCTTTCCTCTAGGCTAAATCTATAAAGACAGGTCGGGCTCATTGTAATGGTTGGACACTCTGGATCCTTACGCATGTTGCTAAGGACTCCATATTTTCTGTATTTTGAGTTGTAGACCTCTATGTTTGGCTCTTGCATGTGGATATTGGCCTCCTTATCATTGTAACAGTTTTGTGCATTCTTAGAAGTAATAGAAGCATTGTTTTATGACTATTATCTATCCTAACATGTTTACATTCCTTCTTCTTGACTCTTCTCTTGCATTATGTATTGTTGTGCTACTTTAGGTCCCCTGTAGTTCCATATTTGGTTGTGTACCATGAGAACGATTTGGTGAATGTGTGTTTTGATGTGCTACTTGTGCCTAGCGTCCTTCACGCATCCACTATCATTATTGCTCAGAACATATAGTGTTCACCCCTATTTTCTAGTGCTATCACCTTTTAGTGTAGTTTGCTTCATGTTATCCTTCTTTCCGTGGTCCCTTGGCATTCTTAGTTTAGTTTCCCCTTTCAACACTAGGTGTAACAGTAGTAATAGAAATAGATAGAGGAACTAGCCTTCTCCATAGATTTGTCCCAAGCTCACAAGGTCCCACAACTTAGGGATGGTTCCATTGTGGTCTCAAACACCTCGGCCCTTTCAAGATCGAGACAGGTGCATGTTTGAGCAACCAACTATTTCGGCACACTTGGTGGGACCGACATTGAAAGATAAAATTTCATATCTCTAAGTTCTAGTGTGTGAACTTATTATTTCAGCCTTTAGAGGCTCATTTCAAACACATCCAATGACTCCTAATATTTTAAGATCTCTATTTTGGAGTCTTGATTACCTTTTCATGACAAGAGTGTACACAAGAAGAAGTGTAGCAAGTTTGAAGACTCTTTTGAATACCTCAGCTATCCCCGAGAAAATTTCCTTCCGAGAAATCTTGCACGTGCATCTCTATCTCCAGTGGCCACGCCCACTCAACTCCTCCTAAAAATAGACAACCTGTGTTCCCTGCAATGACGCATCAACCACCTCCTCCATTAAGAATATTTGCAAACTTTTGATGGGGTGTCCCTTACTTCGACGTGCAACGTGACATGATATCCCAAATGGCACACTCAAGAGTATCCCTTACTTTACTGGTGAGAATCAAGTCACACCTCAGGAGCATATCCATGATATGGAAAATGTGTGTTCACTCTATCTGATCACACATAATGATGTAGAAGTCAGGATGATTGTATCCTCTTTCAAAGGTAAATAACTTCAATGGTACTAAGGCTTAAGACTTGGATCTATCACCACCTAGGATGAGCTGGGAACAATTCTATGTAGTTATTTTGAAGACAAATCAGATCACCTATCTTTGGAGAACAACTGACAACAACAAGAAGGATGCCCAATAAGTAGATGACTGATTTTAACATCAGATTTTAGAAGACTTGGGGACAAAATTCCTCTTGTGGTAAGACCTACTGACCCAACATGCTTTCCTTTATTATCGAAGGTGCTCAACGGTGATATCTTAGTTATGATCCAATATAGGGGAGCTAGGAGTTTACCAATTAGTTATAACATTGCAGTAAGGGCAGAAAATAGTCTCATTCAGGTGGGAAAGTTGGCTCCTAGACCACCCATGACCTTGTTCCGAGAGATGTCATAAGCACCCCAACCTTCTGTGGCCCCTATTCCTACTCTGAGCGAGCACGCAACTAGTTGCCTTAACATTCTATTCTCCACCACCGAAAAGGAGGGTGAAGAATTAAAGGCCTTGATCAGAAATTTATCAAACAAGGTAATATCATTAGAAAATCAGCAAACAAAAGTGTATAGAGGCATTTCTAATCGGGCGCATAGCCATGGTAGAATCGATCTTGGTGGAATCAATACAAAAATCAGAGATACACGCCCAACCAGAAAAATGATAGGTGACGGCCTAATGTACATCTTCCCTTAAAAGTTGTCCCTCTCGCACCTTCTCTCCCTACACCCAATGCAAGCTGAGCACTCGTTCCAGATTCGTTGAACAACTTGGCACAAGAGTCAGAATGGTGCTTCCCTTACAAAATGCCTCATAATAAGTACCATTGTGATAGTGTTGCGTGTGCCCAAGCCTTCATGATCCAGAATGCTTCATCCTGTGAGCCCTCAATAAGCATCCATGAAGTAGATAATCCAGAAGGGCAGAAGTTCCTACGGAGTCCAATTTGATGTTCTTTGGCATAGAGAACTTTTGTGCAATCAACTAAGCTACAAAAGATACAAAGCAGACCATGCGACCAAGTTGCAGACAACACAAGATATAAGAAAAGAATATTAGAGTCGGGTGCGCGAGGTCACGGTCCAGAATACAATAGATCTTGAAGAAAAAGAATCAGAAATACCTCTTGTAGCAAAAGCATTCAAATCCCTATGCAGGAGGTCTTGCGTAAAGCTCCGTCTGAAGAAACATGCGCCCATCCTTTGGTAGGCCAAGCCTCTACTCTAGCTAAAATTCAGGCTTCTTCCATGCGAATAGTCAAAAAGGGATGTTTTTCCCTAATGCACAAGGTTGGAGGGATTTCGTTCAAAATTGTTGACAGGATGAAGAAAACAAACATAAACATCATAATGTGGGATTCCCTAACCATTCCATCTCGGTGAGATCACATTACATGAAGCTCACGGCGTAACTTTGCATTGAGACTGGTTATGCAAAAGCCACGTGCTTCTATCAAAATCTGCCAAGAAGAGGAGAAAAAGTAAGTAAAATTTCTAAAACCCCACTCTTCTATATGTCTTTGATTATAGGCAAACACCTAGTGCATAAGCGCTTGATTGACTCAGTGCTAGTACTTTGTTATGGCTAAGAAGATAGCTAATGTCTTAGGTTTGAAATATAGCCCTTTTCCTAAAGGAGTTCTACAACTAGATGACTCAATTGTAACCACCTTAGGAGTCATCAAGGATCTTAAGTTAACCCTCCATGCATGTCTAAGCTGACAATTACTCAAGATGTGTCAATTATTGACTGCCTCCTTTGTTTGCCCTATGTCTATCAAGAGAATTTACTGCTAAACTGGGTGGTTACTTGTCTTATGATTGGTCTCATATGTTACTCAAGACAAGGTATGGTACCTAGTTTACCATACAAAGCTTGAGCCTATATTTTCTTATCATGTAGAGCCATATGTCCCATCCCCTCTCCAAGCCAATTGTTTTATCTAGGAAGAACAAGTTTCATTTCATGAAGAGCAGTCTCTTCCACCCTCTATTCAGACCTAGTACTTGATGAATGGGTAGAGAAGCATCACAAATTTTATCCCTATGTTGAATAATTGGAAGCCTATGAAACTAGGCTTGGTACTTATTGCATTCTAGAAGAAGACGATATGCTTCCGCGTGCTCATAGGAGACAAAGTTCAAACTGGTCTATGTAAGTTATACTTTGATGGATCCAGCAAGAAAACCACACGGGAGTAGGAGTGGTTCTCATTTCCCCTAAGGATGAGAAATTATTCTTCACACATAGGCTGTAGTTTACATGTTCTAATAATGTGGTAGAATATGAAGTGTTGGTGCATGGCTTGCTTATCGCTGAAAAGAAGAAAATTAAAGCGTTGCGAGATCTTTGGGGATATAAAATTGGTCATTCACAAGGTCACCAATAGATTCTAAACAAATAATAAGATTCTTAAATCTTATAAACATAGATTTTAGGACCTACTTGAGATCTTTGATGCCCTTAATCTACAGTTAGTCCCATGTAGAATGAACAAAGAAGTGACCAAATGGCCGCGCTCGGTTCACAATTTTCTCTTACTGAGGAATTTGTCAAAGGAAAACTCATCACATTAATATGGTAATCAGACCATCCATTCTAGATAATAACAATAGCTGGGAAGTGTTTGATAGTGACATGCAGATCATCCAGTTTATCTAGAATGAAGCTAAATTTTCATCAAGTATGCAAGATGACTTGCATGACACTATGGTGACCAAGTAATACAGCTAAAGACAAAAATTTTCCTTAAGGGCTGGTCACCTTAGAGAGCAAATTAATATCCCTGATGATGATTTCAAGGGTGAGGAAAGATACATGTGAGTCATATAATAGGATTTCTCTTCTATTACTATTGCACACGGAAAGGAGTTGCTACTCAGCAGGACTTGTGCGAATGAGGAAAAACATGCCTTCATCTCTCTCTGCCAAAAATACAGTGACATTTTCTCATGGGATTATGAATACCTCAAAGGTTTTGATCCAAGTGTTGCTCAACACTCCATTGAACTTGATCTGGCATAAATCGAGACGAAACATTGGCTAGTCAATCCAAGGATAGAGCCCCTAATGAGAAAGGAACTATCAAAAATTATTGAGGGAAAAATTATCTTTCCTATCAAATACTCTACTTGGGTCATGCAAATATGGTTCCAATACACAAGAAGAATGGTGAAATAAGATTTTGTGTTGATTTTAGAGATTTGAATAAGGCATCTCTAAAGGATCACTATCCTTTGCCTTCAATGGAGCAGATTCTGCAGACTGTGGCTAACGCACAAAGGTTCTCCATGTTATATGGGTATTCGGGTTTCAACTAGATCCTAGTAAAAGAAGAGGATCAATTCAAAAAAACATTTACAACCAAGTGGGGAACATATACATACCAAATAATGCCCTTTGGTCTATCAAATATGGGCACAACATTTCAGTGCGCTATGGATATTACCTTCAAAGGTTACATCAATGAGTTCATCTTGGTTTACCTTGATGATATAATTGTCTTCTCAAAGTAGAGTGCGGATCACATGGTGCACCTGGAAAAGGTCTTTGAGAGATGCAAATAATTTTGGGTATCTCTTAACCCCAAGAAGTGTAATTTTGTGGTGGCTTAGGGCAAGCTCTTGGGCCATGTGGTTTCAAAGGATGGCATCATGATTGATCCTAAGTGCGTTTCAGCCATCCTAGCCCTTTCCCTACTAATGCACAAAAAGGCCTTACATTCCTTCCTTGGAAAAATTAACTTTGTTAGGCGTTTTATCCCTAACTTTGTGGGACTGGTTCGGCCCATCACCCTTATGCTCAAGAAGGACATAGCCTTCAAATGGACAACAAAAGGACAAGAAATATTCAACAAGATCAAGAAAGAGATTTCTTGTGCACCAACACTTAATCCAAATTACTCAAAGGATTTCATCCTTTATGCTTATGGTGCCAATGCAAGCATTGCTACTATCATAACATAGGAAAATGAATAAGGGTTGGAATAGCCAGTGGCCTTCTTCAGCCAGATTTGAAGGATTATGAATTGAAATACATTCACATGGAGAAGAAGGTCTTCGCCATCATGTGTGTGCTCAAGAAATTCAAGAGCATGCTCGCCAAAAATCATATCAAGGTGTTAGTCTCCCACTCATCTGTCAGAGACTTCATCATGGGAGCAGAAATCAGTGAGAAGAGAGCGCGATGGGTGACAAAAATCATGGAATATGATGTGACTATTAAGGCCACAAAGTTGGTAAGAGGTAATGCACTGCAAGAAAATTGCTTTGAGGATGCGTAGAGTGAATATGTGGCTTTATTATTTCTAGATGAAGACTTCCGCATGTAGAACATGAATAGAATATAGACCCCGACATGCGTGACTGGATGAAGGACATGATCACATTCCTTTCCGAGTGTGCATACCCTCCCGGTTTGAATAAAGCAAAGATAAGGCATCTGAGGTTTCAATCCATCCATTATGTTTTGATTGATGGACTTATCTTCAAAAGAAATCTAGATGGCATTGTTAAGATGTATCAATGGCACGTAGACTGAACAAGTGTTAGCGAGAATTTCATGATGGATTCTCTGGTGGACACTTCTATGCCAAAACTACAGCAATGGAGATCATAATGGAAGATATATTTTGGCCTACCATATTTGTAGATGCACATAGGTGGGTCACAAAATGTAAAGAGTGCAATTTATTCGTAGGAAATAAAAAATTAGTAGTGCTTCCCCTCCGACCAATCCAAGTAGATCAACCTTTTGTGCAATGGGGTCTCGACTTCATAGGCATGATCAATCTGCCTTCAAGTGTTGGACATAAGTGGGTCTTTAGCATTGTGACTCTGATTACTTCACCAGATGGACAGAAGTTGTCACACTTAAGGAATCAATTGAGGTAGTCATCCTTGACTTTCTTGAAGGTATATTCACAAGGTTTGGCGTTCCTCAAACCATTATCTCTGATAATGCAAAGGCCTTCCTTGGTGCTAAAATCAATGATTGGGATCTAAGTGCGGGCATTTACCTAAAAACATCTTCCAAATATTACCCTCGGGAAATGATCAGCGAGAATCAAAAAAGAACACTGATCGAGAATCATGAAGTGTACAATGAACATTAGCCAAAGACAGTGGCATACAAAGGTCTTGTGCGTGCTCTGGGTAGATAGAATCATAGTAAAAAAGGAAATAGGAACTTTGCCTTACAAGCTTGTCTATGGTAGGAGGCTACCCTTCCTTTGACACTAGAACTAAATTCATTGGCGCTTAGGAGAATGATCTAATTAGCCATTTGTCCTGTAAGGATGGGTTAGGAGAATGATCAAATGAACACCAAGCTTCCATGTTTTAGAGCCCCAAAAGCTACACCAGCTGTTGAAAATTCTTTGACTCAGTGGAGGGTGCCAAGTGTCTTAACGACGCATATTCAAAAGAAGGATCCATGCCGAAGACTCAAACTTGTGCAAACCCTCCACGTAGCAAATGGTCAATAGAGGTCAAAACCAAAAGAAGAGAAGGCCTACAAAATGACTAAGTATAGAGAACCAGTAGAATCCTCCACGTGGATAAACGATGCAATATCAAAAGGAAATTCTAGAGGTAGTCCCCAAATAAGCGTGGGCCTTCCATGTGTCCCTAGTCCAAAAAAGGGACAGAATCAGGGGTTGAATAGTCAAATTAGATGCGAGGCCAATGGAGAGTGCCAAGTGTCGAACAAAAATATTTCAAAGATAAAATTTGGGGCGGGTTTCCAAACAAGCATAAAGCTGCCACGTGTCCAAGGTTATACCTTTGGCCCACCAAGCAAAGAGATGTAGGAAAAATACAAAGGAGCCCAAGGAGCTGCGAGAGGCTGCCACATGTCGATCCGACACCATTTCAAGAGCATAAAGATGGGGCTGAATCTCCAAGAAGCACAAGGCCACCATGTGGACCTGGTATAGACAGAACTCTTCCTCCTACATGCCCAAATATTCAAATGAGCATATCTTTTGGCTCAGTGCTTGAAATCTGACAAATCTGGCACCGTTGGAAAGATCTTGGTCTCATCTACATCTCGAGATCTAAAAATTTAATTTTGGAGAGGTTAGGTAGGGAGAAAATGGGAAAACGTCTATCATGCCATTAATGTAGAATCATATTTCTTCAACCACCAGATCTCATATGATTCGATCCACCGTTCCTCCTCCTTCGAGGCACCGAACAAATAATTGATGCAGACATGGCATATTTGGGGCGACATTGAAAATGGTTGTTGACCTTGAATTAAATTTCCCACTTCTCTCTCTCCTTCTTTCCTTTGGGCTGAATCTATAAAGACAGGGTCGGGGCTCATTGTAATAGTTGGACACTCTTGATCCTTACGCATGTTGATAAGGACTCCATATTTTCTGTATTTTGAGTTGCAGACCTCCATTTTTGGCTCTTGCATGTGGATATCGGCCTCCTTATCATTGTAACAGTTCTATGCATTCTTGGAAGTAATAGAAGCATCATTTTGTGACTATTCTCTATCCTAACATGTTTTCATTCCTTCTTCTTGCCTCTTCTCTTACATTGTGTATTGTTGTGCTACTTTAGGTCCCCTATAGTTCCATATTTGGTTGTGTTCCATGAAAACGATTTGGTGAATGCGTGTTTTGTTGTGTTACTCGTACCTATCCTCCTTCATGCATCCCTATCATTATCACTCATAACAGAGATAGTGTTCACCCCTCTTTTCTAGTCTTTATCACCTTTTAGTGTAGTTTTCTTCATGTTATCCTTCTTTCCTTGGTCCCTTGGCATTCTTAGTTTAGTTTCCCATTTCAGCACTAGGTGTATAGTAGTAATAGAAATAGATAGAGGAACCAGGGCTTCTCTGTAGATCCGTCCTAAGCTTGTAAGGTCCCACAACTTGGGGACGGTTCCATTTTGGTCTCAAACACCTTGGAACTTCGAAATCGAGGCGTGGGTGCATTTTTGAAGAACCAACAATATTTTTATTTGATTTAATCACCAAAAATTCAATTTTTCTTCTCCTTTCAAATTTCACGATGGCGGTATCGGTCAATGACCAACATCGATTACCTCCTCATATCGCACATCGATATCTTGGTTTGGCATTGGTTCTTCTTGTTTTGGTTATTTTTCCCAAAAAGTGTTTAATTCACAAAATGACACTTTTCGTGACTTATTCAATCACTTTATCACATTTATGAGTCTCTGGTATCATTGTCATAGTCTAGATTCACTTGATTTTCATCGTTTATCTCTAGATTTTCAAATCTACCTTTTCTTCTGAGTAACCTACATCCGTCAGCAATTGGTATCGATTACCATTGTATACCGACATTGGTTAGCCAAGGCGTCGATTTTTGTGTTTTGATTTTCTGTCAAAACAACCATCAAATTCCACCATCTAGATTCATCCTACTCCATATTTATACATTTTATATCATGAACACAACTCATATTACCTATTCTACTACCATTCACATGGTTTTGTCTGTGAGACAGGGCCAATGGTCTAGTTTTTACGCTAGTCACCAACCACTACCACCTAGTCCTTCACCACCTTCTATTTCTTCACCCATGGACCCCACCTCACCTATTGCTATACATGTAGGTGACGAGGAGTTTGCAAAACTCCTTGATCACAATCCTACCACCTTATAGAATTATCGGCTTATTCATCTACTGCATGACTCATTAGGACAACTTATCCATGGTATGCTTGTATCCATCCCTCCTGCTTTGGTCCCCACTTTTGTATCAACCACCACTAGTGTAGCACAGTACCTACTTCTACCTTACCACCTGTTGTTTCTCATATTACTCCCATATCTTCTATATCTGCCACACCTACAACACCTATCACATCTTCAACATCCACCTTACCATCATATATGGCCCCTAGTGTAGGGATTTCCATCTCATTAGTTCCTATTACCTCACAACCTCTAGTTGCGTCTACCCCTTTCCAGAGTTCGGTCATGTCTATACCCGCTACTCTTCCATTGATTATCACGAGGGTTTCTACACACATTCCTCCCACCTATACCTTATCTCAGCCACCACCCATCACCTACACTTCCCATTCATGGTATATGTCGTCATCATTTACCACAACTTATGTCCCCCTTCTCAATTTTCTTACTTGACACCTCTGTATACATGTATTCCTTCTATGTCCTACTCATAAAATCCACCTCCTTATATCGCTGGAGTTCCACCTCAATCCAATCATACCAAGGATTTGATCAAGATGATGATGGACAAGATGCATACCCTTGAAGCATCTTCTTTCAACTCTCACAACACACTGACTTACGATGAGATTTTTAATGAGCCTATTCACTTTTCTATTCCAATTCATCCATATCTTGCACATTGGGAAATGCAAAAATTCAACCGATTTAATAGTAAGGAAGATCCAAGACAACATTTGTGATCTTTTAAACATTATGTTATCGATTTCCCACGATGACGCCTCACTTCTCCAAAATTTTCCAATGTCCTTGACAAGAGTTGCCTTGGATTGGTATAGTGCTTTACCTCCAAACTCTATTTTCTCATTCAATATATTAGCCTAGGAATTTCTCGATCATTTCTCCATTAAAATTTTCAAGAAGGTCACCATGCTCAACTTGTATTCATTATGCCAATATGAGGATGTGTCTATCATATATTTTTTCATGCGTTGGCGGAACCTTATTAATCAACTCACTTTCATATTGCCTTAAACCGAAATAATAAAGGTGTTTACTAGAGCTTGTGCTAGACATATCTTTCTAAATCTCCAAGTTCAAACCTTCCAAACATTTGACGAGGCATTCACCATGGCTTAGAAACTTGAAATCTGTGTTATTGAAGAGAAGAAGTTATAATTGTGCAACAAAAGTGCTTCGTTTAAATCCAATGAAACTTATTCTTTAAAACCATAAAATAATTATCCTAAAGAAAAATTATATGCCAACGTAGTGGTTTTAAAAGCCATCACTTCTCATCCATCCAACCAATCAAAACCTTCTTCTAATCTTTCTCCTATTCAAAATTTCTAGTTCAAGTGGGAATAACAAAAATATACTCCCATTGGAGAACCTTATTCCTCTGTTTTGGAAAAACTTCTAAAATCTAGAGAAATCACTCTTCCACCCGTCAAAACACATACTAGTTTTGACCCTTCCCATCCTATACCTGCATGGTATAAGGAGAACGATTACTATAATTATCACCATGTTAGAGGTCATAGTGATGGTAATTATATAACTTTTAAAAACATCATCCAAGAATTGTTAGATAATGGAGATCTTGTCTTGGATAACCCCAATGCATCAGCTAACCAAAACCTCCACATCTTCAAGAAACCGTTTCCAAATCACACCCCATCATCTAACCAAGCTAGAGAAACCTCAACTAATGATACCAATGTTTGAGAGGTCCATGTCATTTTTTATATCATACTGGCTCCTTCCGCTCAATTTCCTCCCATCCCATCTATTGAGGAAATTATTGCTGAGCTCTGCACTTGACGGAGACACCTATTTCATCTACTTCTCTACCCATGGAGGAGTCTACCTTACCTTCTTCTTTACCCATGGAGGAGTCTACCTTATCTTCAGATGCATCTATCCCACTCATCTCACCACCTGTCGAGCAACCCACATTACCCATTCTTCTACCTACGGAAGAGCCCAACGTACTCTCTTCTTTACCAAAGGAAGAGCCTATACAATCAACCTTTCCTCCTCCTCTGCCCACAGAGGACCTGCTAGTGGCATCTCTTCTTGTTGGTGACAATTCCCCATTAGCTTTTAAATACCCTGTCAATTTTCTATCATCTCTTCTACCCACATAGTCTGAAGCCAACCATTTTCCTATCTCATAGACATTATTTATAGGGATTAATAAAAATAAACATCATACGCTTCCACTCTGTGCCATTCTCACATTTGGTTGACCGCTTGGGTTATATTAATAATTCCATGTTTTTGAGATGCCTTCGACTTCCTCTCTCGACTCAAATAAAAATGTTGCTCATGGACACTTTAATGATTTATCCTAAAGTGTTCAAAATCATTAAATCCATCACACCTGATCTAGTTATAGTAGCCTCTTCTACATCATCTTCACCTACACCGAAACCTTTTCCATTACCCTAACAACCACCGGCACTCAAACCTCTACCTACACCTATACCTGCATCTGCACCCAAACCTACCGCTAGATTAGGGGCATGTTGATACATACTTATTATAGTCCATCCTCCCATTAAGATTGATTTATCCACACCATCCCAAACTATCACCAAGTCTATTCCCCACCTAAGATGAAGACCCAACATCTTATACCTCATACCCTAGTTTTTCCCACTCCTCTCTCACCTTTGCCACTTCCATCTATCTTAGGTCCTCATCCATCAACCCTAGTCAAGAAACCTCCTTCTCTAGGTAAACTTAAAACGAAATAGTTTACATCCTTGCCACAATATTCCATCCCACCCAAACATTCTACATTACCTACGCCTTTTCCATCTCCCATACTTTCTCCACTTCCTATTTCCTCATCATTACCCACACCTTTACCCTCTCTTTAACCTCCACTCCCCATATTGCCTCCTATCAATACCTTCACCATACCTCCACTCTCACCGTGGTTGAATGGTTCCCTTCCATCTTCTACACTCCCTTCTACCCCACACACTTCCTTAACACCTTTAACCAAGAAGGTGTAACCCAATTCCAAAACCACACTACCTACCAAAAAGGGTAGTTAAACCTACTCCACATTTAGCAGCATCTTTTCCATAGAAGTTACCCAAACCTACATCCAAATCAACTCCACCTACAATAGTACCCCTTCCACGAAGTCACCCAAAGATCCATCGAATCCACTCTCACTTCTCATTGTAATCCCTTGGTAGGGTCTCACACTACCATCCTTTCTAACCTTTTAGAAACCTCTGTCATCACATTGCCACCTCTACGCCTTATGACCCAATCAAATATAAACCTTGAGAATGGTTTCATGATACGAAATACTTGTGCCTAATCATGTGCTAGGACATGATGTTGAAAATTATAAGGCCCTTAAGAATATTCTTCTTCAATTGTGTTCTCTCAAAGAGCTCTTAGAAGAAGATGACCTTTTGGATGAAGTTCCCATTGTGACCTTTCTGTTACTACACAACCTCACCCCATTTCTATTTAAAACCTTCACCTCCACCTCTCCGCAACCCTCTTTTCCTCCTCTCGACCTTTGAGATCAATATGTTACGGATTATAGAACTCGTCAAACATCCTCCGAAATTATAATGTGACATACTTATTTCATAGGGTTCTTATCCCGCACTAGGTTTTGGTCTTTCTAGCTGTTATACCTTTCACGATTCATCTCCCTCTCTTCCTCGAGACTAATATGGTTCAAGTTTCCACTCACGCACAAAAGGAAAAAGGAAAAGAGAAGATAGATAAACTATCCACTACGCCTTTACCCAAAATTCCATCTACACTTGCACCCAAAATCACCATCCGTGGACCCAGGCGCATATCCTATTTTTGATGAAGTCACACATCATGCCATGATTAAACAATTGCACTATTCTCATCTAAAAATGTATTTGTATGACCTTGTCTAAACCTCTATCTCATCGTCAGGCCCTCATTGAGGTCTTGCAATCTATTGAGGTTCTACCTAATGACCCCACACCTGTCACCACCATTATCACTCCTCATCATGTGGATACTCTCACCACTTTGCCTCCATCTTCTTCTCCCACTACCATTCATCAAGTCTCTGCTCTTAGTTTTTCTAACGAAGAGATTTTACCTCTCCAAGCTGATGATCCTGACCCCGCCTTATTCATTTCCATCTACATTGATAATACATGCATTTCATGCGTTATGATTGATGAAGGTGACACTATCAACATCATTTCCTCTCATGCGTACACAAATGTGAATCCTACCGTTAATTATATGCATAATAAAACCAGTTATGTTGCATTCATTTAACAATGATATGAATTCCACCCTAGGCACCATCATTCTCCACATTTGCGTGGGCCCACTTACCATTCATGAATTATTCTATCTTAGAGGGGGAATTCAATACAATCTGCTGCTTGGATGACCACTGGATTTGCACCATGGGTTGTGTTCCTTCAACATTACACCGTTGTTTAAAATTTGAACATGAAGGGAACAACTACACCATTCAAGAAGATCCTTCACAATTTAAAAATTGCAACATGCTATATCGACCTAATGGTGTACTTATACCAATTAAGGATTCCTCCACTACTACCGCTTCTTCTTGATAACCCATCTACCACTACTACCTCCACCACTTCTTCCGCTACATCTTCCATAACCAACTCCTATATTCCCACTTTGTTGACACAACTTTTGCAGCTGGCCCATCGGTGAACCCATCTACTTCTCAAACATATAATGCTTCTTCTTCCCAGCCATCCAATGATTCATCTATTCCAGCTACCCACATACCAACCACTGATCCCTTAGAAGGTGTTTTTCAACACCTCACTCTGGGGGAGTACCTCCTTATAACATTAACACATTCCTTACTCCTCAAGAGTATGGTAACCTTCATCAACACCCACACTATAATCACTGAGTAGGTGAAGTTTTCCCTATGGTCCTCCCCACCTTCACACTAACCTAACAAATGGGAACTTGATATTTCTACCTACTCACTTGAGCCACCTTCCCAAACTCAACCATTTTCATCCGATCTCCAATCTCTCAAAGCAACCGCCTCTTTTCCCACACCTTCCTTCATTATTCCCCTTAGAAGGATTTATCTTTTACTTCTATGAACAAGGTCATCATATTGTCATTCCTTGCACCACCCATAAGCATAAAGAACACAATGGTATCATATTTTCCAAACCACCTTCCAAGAAGGCTCGAGTCAAACTCATTGAGGATGATAAACCTTCTCCACCCCATTCATCTACCTCACCACCTTTACCTACGGAGTCTATGGATCCAGAATCCATTCCTCCTAACTTTGTTTTTCATGAACAATGTTTCCCTAGGACCTCTAACTTATTAGTGTAATGAAAATGCTCCCTCTTCTCCTCCCTTCATGTATCCTGACATGATCGATGAGGATACTCCTATCAATGTTGTTCAATGTCATGACGATGATTCCTTTCTCACCTACCTAGTGCGGAGGATTCCTATATCCACCAGTCGTAACCTTATGAGACATAAATCATGCTGAATGAATTGACCATAGAGATAAAAATTCACACTCAAGATGACCCCCACATTTTAAAGATAGGCCAATCTTTAGACTCCATTGAAACAAGAAGCTTTGACCTCATTCCTCCAAGATCATAACCAAACTTTTGCTTGGTCTTATGCTAATATTCCTAGTATTGACCTAAATATTGTGGTCGACAACATCATAACTATTCACGACACCAAACCCATGAACCGAGAAGTTGTGAAAATGCTTCCTCACATTTCTCTTCTTGTGAAAGAAGAACTCTAGTGCTCTTTTCTGTTTCTTTTATTTTACCTATTCACTATCCATGATGGATTTCAAACAGATTTCTATGACATTAACCTAGCTTTCCCCAAGGATGACTTTCCTCTACCAAATATCGACCAAATTATTGATCTCACCACAGTCCATGAGATGTTATCACTCATGGATGGTTTTTTGGGTTATAACCAAATATTACTCACCTTGGAAGATCAACCCAAAACTCGCATTCATCACCCATTAGGGGACCTTATGTTATCATGTCATGCCCTTTGGACTTAAAAACATGGTGCCACTTATCAAAGCACATGATGACATATATATTCCATGACATCATGCATGAAATTTTGGAAGATTATGTTGATGACCTTCTTGCTAAGCTAAAGTGTCGAGATAAACACCTTGCGGTTTTTTAAGTCATCTTTGACTATCTTATCAAATATTGCATTCGCCTTCAACCAAAGAAGTGCATCTTTTCCATCCTCTCTGGAAAAATCCTTGGTTTCATCATCTCTTTGTAAGGTATTGAAGTTGATCCCACCAAAATCAAGGTTATTCTTGAGATGCCTCCACCTACTAACCTTCGACAACTTCGTAGTTTGCAAGGAAAGTTGCAATCTATTAGACAATTTATTTCTCAACTCTCGACCGCTATCAAAATTTTCATCATCTTCTTAAAAAGGATGTTTCCTTCAACTAGGATGATGAGTGACGTAAATATTTTGAGGTGTTAAAAGAATACCACATCTAACCATCTATGCTCATCCCACAAAGGATGATAAGCCCTTTACCTCTAAATTTCTGCCATCGATCATTCCTTAGGAGCCATGCCCATTCATCATGATGAGAAACCTAGGGAGAAAGGGTTTTATTACATAAACCATACACTTTTGGATTACGATACTAGATATACTCACATTGTAAAACTATGTTTAGACCTAGTCTTCATCGCTTAAAAACTTTTCCATTACCTACTCAACCAAAAAACCTTCATTGTCACCAAAACTGACCCCTTACCTTACATGTATGCTAAGCCTTACCAACACCAACGTGCTGCATGTTGGATCATGTTTCATGCAGACCTAGATCTTGAATTTGTCCATCAAAAGTTTGTTAAAGGAAAACCATCACCAACAACCTTACAGACACACCTCTTTCCGAAATCAATCTTATATAACTTCAATTTCATTGGTTAATCCATTGCTACCCTCTCCCTTGACAACACCATTTATAATATGACCTTATTTTTCGATGGTTCTAAATGTCAGCGTGGGGGTGGTGGAGGGGTCATCCTTATTCCTCTTAATGGTGAGCCTATACCTTTATCTTTTAAACTAGATTTTGACTATACTAATAACATTGCCAAATACGAAGCACTCATGTTAGGTCTTCAAACCTCCATAGACTTAGACATTAAATCCATTAATATATTTCGTGATTCCCAACTGGTTGTGAACTAAGTCAATGGTTTATACTAGTTTTGTAAAAAAGTAATTCAAAAGTATAAACATCACGTTGATATACTTCTGACTACCTTAAATCATTATGAACTTCAAACCACTCCATGCTCCACTAACAAATTTGTAGATACCATGGCTTGCCTTGCTTCTCAAATACTTGCTTCACCTTCCGACTCAAAAATATTTGTCACAGTACAAAGGTTGCAATCACCCTCTTATTTATTTTGAGATGTTAACTTTGTAGGAAGAATTGAAACCGATCCATGTGAAATTTGGTATAAGCTAGTTCATTGATTACCTTTCCCTCTCAATTCTACCTCCAGAACTCACTCGCAATGGACAACGAGCCTTCCTCAAAAGTTTCTCTCACTATTTCATCATGGGGGTCTTCTCTACAAATGTGGCTTTGACGGTATCCTCCTATGATGCCTCACAAGTTATGAAATCCCATACACCATTAAATAAGTTCACAATGGGATTTACGGTGGTCATTTTAGTGGCCTCACCATCGCTAAACGCATTCTTCACCTCAGCTATTACTAGCCAACCCTAAACAAAGACTATTATGACTATGTCAAATGTTGTGTGAAATGTCAACAACATGCTAATCTTCACCACACCCCTAGTCATGCCTTACAGGTCGCCAGAGACCTTTGGCCTTTCTCCCAATGGGGTTTGGATCTTGTGGAGAGATTAACCCTCATTCTTCTCAACATCATCAATGGATCATAACCGTGATTGAATATTACACTAAATGGGTGGAGGATGTCCCTCTCATTTCTATAAAATCTGAGAAAATTTGTGAATTCATCAACCATCACATCATTTTTCGCTTTGGTGTTCCTCACCGCCTCATCACTGATAACGAAAAAAATTCAAAAAACAAAACCCTATGTAAAATCTGTGAAACTTGTGGTAGTAACTCGTTTTTATTCCCTTATTATCCTCAGACAAATGGCTAAGCCAAATCAACTATCAAAATTCTTATGAAAGTGGTTGATGATACCAGTAAGGATTTGTACACGTGCATTACTTTCGCATTATGGACTTATCACACTAGTATTCACACCTAAACCTCTACTACACCTTTCTCTTGGGTCTACGGTACAAAGGTTGTCTTTCCTTTGAAGTCCAAATTACATCTCTTCGTATATCACTCAAAGACATGCTCAAGGATGAAGAATTTTTCCAAGACCATTTGGTCCAATTTGAGCTTATAGATAAACGTCATTTACATGCTCTTGATCTCCTTCAAATATACCAAAATGTATCAAATGTGCTTATGAAAAATGTGTCCATGAACAAACCTTCAAGGTCGGTGACCTTGTCCTAAAGGAAAATAAACATGTAACCAAAGATGAGAAAAGTAAATGGGGTAAGTTTTCTCCTAATTTTCTTGGACCCTATATCGTCACTCATTCCTATGGATCATGTGCTTATCGCTTATCTTTCTCGAAGGTAAATTTGAGCCTGAGCCCTCAATGCCTTGGATCTTCAACTATTTTACTATGTTGAATCAAGTACTATATCACCTTTTGTCTATTATACACTCATCCCTTGAGTAACCTCTCCTTTCATCTACCTTTTCCGTCACCTTTTCAAGATTATCTTAAATACGAGTACCATGACTCTACTCGTGAAAAATTCTCATGGATATTTTTGTCCTTTTAGGATGGAATCTCATGGTCATTCATCACTTAAAACCTCTCTTTCATAGCTAACCTCTACGTGTTATGGTTTTTCCTTCATAAAAGAAGCCTATACTCCTTTATAGTTTTGTCCATGACCTAAAAGTCTAAAAAATTCAAAATTAATATATGGTATTTTCAAATTCAAATCCTTGAGTCAAACTTCTTGTAAATATATGAATCCCTCAAAAATGAAATCTATCTTTCCATCTTGCTTTTATAAATAGATTGCTCGTCGAAGAACAACTATAAAAATCTTTCCCTATTGTACATAGTCTATAAAAAAGAATACTATTTATGCAAAAATAAAGTAAAAATATTCTAAAGATTCCCACATCAATCAGATTCATGAAGACCTCAATGAAATATTTTATTCATCCCACATACACTTCCCACATTGATTTTTCTATAAAATAAAGCCAAATATAAAACACAAAAATCAAGAAAATACAACTTTTTTGTCATGGACTTGCCTATTCTAGTTTTGAGTATCTTGCGTAAGGGGAGTATTGTATCACAATAAGATTATGCTTAACAAACCACTCCACTTCACCTTATTCCTTTTATCTTCTTCTACCCACTCAAGGGACGTGCCCACCATAATGAATCAATCATGCCTAACACAACCTAATTTCCATCGCAACAACACTTTAGAATTGTATGACTCCATCATGCCTAAACCTTCTAAATTCATACTGACTCTATCATGCCTACATCTAACTCAACCATGCCTAACTCACCTAGTTCCCATAGCCTATAAAAAAACCTACAACATCCATCAAGTTAAGTTTCCATAATAACAATACAATGGAAATGAAACCAAGTACATCATCAGTCCAATATCATAATCAACTATATAAGGGAGTGTTTGTGTATCAATACATATATACATAAGTACAAATGATAACAATATCTCAAAAAATCTCATGTACAATCTCACATCTTTGGCACACATGCCAATATATGTATCAAAATCAAAATACAATATCACCTATCATCCTGTCTCACCCCCATATAGGGCCCTCACCTCCACTATCACTTGTACCCCCCTGTTGGTCCGTCCTCCATCCACTCATCATCTCCCCACCCTCTCTAGTCGAGATTTCTAGTCCCAAGTACTAGTACTACGGGTCCAAGTACTAGTCCTTTGACTAGCCTGCCTATTGGGCCCTATGATTGGTGTATGATATCACCTCAATACCGATGTACTCGCTAGCTTGTCCTAATAATAATGAACCTCATTCGTGGCATCCTCGAAACTCTCCATGAATCTTTGTATGAGGTGGTGTCATCACCCTAGCCCAAACATGTGAACCCTAACCTACTAATAATGGCCCTTGTCCATGTACCAAAGTGGACCCTATCCTCATGCATGTACTAAAGGACCCTGTCCCGGTGCTAGTGCTTGTATAATGGGACCCTATCTCGGTGCTCGCCGTAGTGCTCAGTATAGATATCTACACCTACAATGTTGTGACATGTGCATGGGATGCCTTTGCTAAACCGACTCCGTACACCTATAGCTTGAGCTCAGTAGAAGAGCTACCAAGTTAACCTCTGCCTATCTGTGGAAACCTCGCGGGATCCTATGTGGGTAATGTGCAGAGATCGAGCTTGTGCCTAGGCTAGCTACCCCTATAAAGCTATCATCTATCCTATCAAGGTGGCTACCTATGCCTGTTCATGTGTCAACTGTACCCCTAAAATTTTCACCTTCCCTTGTAGTGAATCCCTTTGAACTAGCACAATAGCCAAGTCTGGATGACCTAGCCATGATGGTAACGCTTTGTAGCTTAGCTGCCCACTAGCCTCTATAACCATCCATCTGTCACTCCCGCATCATCTATCCTCCTATCTTCCACCTACTACTCCTACCATGCTAGCCCTATCAAATGTGGTGGAGATAATGGTCTCTCCACATCGTCTCTGCGATACGAGGGAAGAGTGGGGACACATGTTGTTGTAGTCTCGAAATGGCATCAAACTCTATCTACTGGAATCATCTCATGATTACCGGCATTCCTCCCCTATATCCATCTCGAGTAACTATAGGCCTTATAGCTCCAGTGTCATATGTCTATAAGCAGGAAACCCCACATATGGTCACCATACTATATCCATCACGTATAACCCCTCCAACTGTTGTCTATAGTAGGTCACATCATGTGTTACCTCCTCTACTCATGGATGTGCTCCTACTGCCACCATATCTTGTAGCCTCGATCTCATCCCACCATGATGCCAATCTACTATCGGTAGTCCCTGTGGGTGCACAATCACTATGTGCTCATATACCCAACAATGCAATAGATAAGTACAAAAATTTCATACCGCCACATCCTCTGATAGGCCCAAAGCTCCCTATAAATCTGCACTAGATATGCAGGCGCCCATGTAAAACAAACCCGCTCCTCAATCATATCTTGTAACACCTCCATCAATGCTCGGGGAAATCTTCCTCCTCTAGGTCAAAAAGTGTGTAGCATCCAACTGTCACCATCATCAATATTACCAAATGGGTCTCTTGTGGATGTGTAGCATACATAAATCCATAAATAATACGCACCGTGCTCACCAAGTCACCCACTACCTCCCCAAACACTACAAACCATTGAATCCATCACGTCATCCGATTAAATTTGATATACAAACTCTCCCACAATCAAGTAACCAAATAATCTTGTACACGTCCTCCAACATGATAGTCATCTCATTTAGTGGGTAGATGGAAAGTATTGGTCGTTACATCCCATCTATCAATGAGTGCAACCATAAAACTATGATCTCTAACGATACGCTTGTATTTCCACACACCCAAAACACCACGTATCGCATGTGCTCCTACTCATCCTTAGTGACTTTGGCTCGTATCCATACCAATAATGGTGTTACCCTATCATGCATAGTCAAGTTGGTGACATGTCTCGCATCCATACCAATAAACAAAGTGTCAAGTACTTACCTATTTTACTCATCTCTTCACTCCTACCTATTCCCATCCAACACACATTATTTACTTACCTACCTATCCATTTCTTACCTATTGCACTAACCTATCATACATTTTATCTAGCCTCAACACTCCCCCACATTTTATTCCTTCATTTTCTTTCCTTAGTATTTGACACAAAATTCACCTACCACCCGCCTAGTTCTTCCCTACCTTCACCTTAACCCCACATAATTCTATATTTCTATACCCCTCATCTCTCTACTTTTACTCCATTACCGACCATTTACCCAACCATATTATTTTCTCCTATTTTTAACTTCTAAACCTTTCTTTTAAGACTTGGTCAATTTTTTACAAGTGACTAAAGACCGGTCACACCCGACTAGTACCGATCACCCATTTTATCCACCGATGCCAGCAAGTCTCACCGACGTTGACCGAGGTCTCGACCAGCGTCGATCACCGCTTTGGCCCCAAAGTCGAACCCCCATGCCCCCAAATTTGAAAATTTTGAAAAACAACCTAAAATCTACCCAAACCCTAAGTAAATCCCACCCATTTCCATTTTACAACCTATTTAACCTACATTTCACCCTCCCCATACCCAATTTCATTCCTTTTTACTAAAATTTCAAATTTAAAATTCAAACCCCCATTTCTTCATTTTTACCTCAAACTATAATAAAAAAACCAGAGAGGATTGATTCCTACCTCTACACGACACCATCTCCTCGGTGGGATGTTTGGTATCTCGCACTAGAGGTCCTTCTACACCTTCTCCTACCTCTTTCATAGCTCCACTTACTCTCTCCACCTCCAATCAATAAAATCACTCGTATCAATCTCACCGGCATGTACACTACTCTTTAATCACCCAATAACAAGCTTAGCCAACTCAACCACTTACCTCTCACTTTTGTTTTCTCCTCCAACTATTCTACCTTGTCATTTTCCACAAATAGAAAGTGAAAAATGAATCACAAACGATGGATTTACCTTTTTATCCCGAATACAACTTGATCGACATCGGTGTTGTGCCCTACTAGATCGACGATAGTTTCGATTGACCGGTATCGGTTTACCTTTAACCAAAGGTCGATATGCCACCCAACTTAAACCCACTGTGTCATATTTCATCACATTTGATTGTCCCGCTGAAATTTTTATTGCTACCCCACCCTTACCTAAGCCTTGGTGGCTCACCCTATCACCTTATTACCTTTTACATGACCTTTGTTTCATCTAGGGATAATGTTTTCCTACATCGGGGCCTTACCACGACCTTACCTACGACCTTACCTCTGGACATCACACAAACCAAACCCACCTATTTTGACACTTAAGTTCACTTACTCACTTTACCTTGCGATGACGTTACTTGTGTTGTTTAGCCTAATGACCTTGCCTTTCCTAATTCTATACCATTTATCCAAACAAAACCTTTTAGTGCTCTATAACACACCTAAATCTCATTCCCGCGCCTATCCTAGTTGTTTTTCAGGTTCGTATCATATACCTTGGATACCTAGATGACATCACCCTTGTTTGGATAAGCCTATCGACCTTTGAAGAAGTAGTGCTTGTGAGCTCTTCAACCTAGTGCCTTATTGCATTTTATATGTGTGTGTGTGTGTTTGAATGCCCCCACCTATTACCCACACCTTTATCATCTTTACCTACCCACAAACCACCCTTATTTTTATCACTTATCATATTATCTAACCACTCACCGACTCAACATACCGTTTCATCAATTCCTAGTTTGAGGGAGATCACCCGCCCCCATACTTGGGGCAACCTAACCTTCAATCATACCTAGAGTGACGAAATTCTATTTTTGTCAAGATTGCGATTATCAATACAAGCTACGTGATAAAAGGGGGAAAATGTAGACACCAAATTTGGGTCACACTCCCCTCGATCCCTTTCAATTAATCAATGTAATGCATGCACCTAACCATAGTCCCCTTCCACACCTTGATATTAATTTAATCACTTACAATTGAATTAATATTCATCCTCACGTTATTAATTAATGTAATTATTTTAATTAAGTTAATTTAGTCCTCACACATCCACCTCATCAGAAGACATCACCCTAGACCATTTCCAAGGGTATTTAACTCACACTGACTAAGTCATCACTCTCAGCACTGAGTCATCACTTCTAGTTTTGAGTGACCACTTGACCTAACTAACTGAGTCTTCTTCTCAAACCTAGTTGGACTTCTTCTATGTATTCCCTACCTTTTATAACAATAAATCCACTTTCCTAAGTGGAATCAACTTGGAAAACACGCCGAATCTGGGAATATCTTCCTATTTTTGGTAAAAGTGACTAATTCACCCTAACCAACGATGGTTTTTGTCAATCGATGGCAGTTACCTAACAACCACCTTTGGTCACTTTATATACATTTTCACAACTATTTACACTGGTTGATCATTCAGTTATTGGATCCTTTTTTCCTTTAAGATCGAATCTTCAAGCCCTCCTGCATCTTGACGATGAACACACAACCACAGTGTAAGACAAGCAATCGGTTCTCCTTTCGGACACTAGAATACTCACATGAGCACACGAGATTCATTGTCATGACTGCAGCACCTATAATTTGGTCTACATGGTCTTATTACTAAAATCATGCTAACTAGCTTAGTTTCCTATTAATTTACTACACTACGCCAAATAAAATACCCTTTCTAACCCCTTTTAAACCTCCTAAACCATGTTAATCCCTCTCTAACTAGCTTCTCTAACCTTGTTTCCTTTAATTAACCTTGTTTAGGTTAACTAACCCTCTTATTGACTTTCTAATGAGAATTTGACTTTCTAAAACAAATATCTCACCTTCCAAATAGCCACTTAGCCTTCCAAATCTAGTTCACACCTCCCAATGTGGTTTTTCTAAAAATCACCTTTTTGACTCCTTTTAGTCCCACATGCATCCAAAACACCTTTTCCTCCAAACCAAAAACTATAAATAGAAGGGTACCCCTCCCACATTTTCATAAGAACTCCCTCTCTCATCTCATTTTTGATTTAGATTATGCTTTAGTCATTTTAGAGTTATTTCATTTCATATTTGAGCTATTTACTTGTATTTGCTAAATCTTTCAAAGATTTAGGTAAATGGAAGAAGCCATTAATGGTGAGCTTACATTCTTAAGCTTTTGAGACATCCATAAACACATAACTGATTGCTAGAGCTTTAATAGGTTCATTTATAGATAGATTTCATGGAGTAGGGAACTAATATAGTCATGTTTAGAGGTTGATTGTTTGTTTCAAGCTTTATGTATGCATGTAAATAGGTAGCTCTTGTTTATCTCTAATATGATGGTGATTTGATTTGTTTGTTCCAAAGCTTTTGGGGTTTCTTTAGAGATTCTTACCCCATGTTCATATCTTTAACAAAATTTTCATTACACACATTTGGCATGCCCGGTGGGACACTTAGTCCATCCTCCATTAATGGAGTCATTTTGAAGCTTTTATTTTAGTTTCTAATGTTTACATGTTTTAGTAGGGTTAAATATTTCACCTTGGGCTTTGTAGTTAGGTTTTATGTATTTAACCTTCATTTTCATGCCTCTTTGTTAAGTTTATGTTAGAAATTGCATTTAATGGCTAAATTCTAACCTGTTGACACTTTTAGAATTTCATTTTATGTGTTTTTTGGTGGTTTTTCAGGAAAGCGTGCATACACTTTTATGCCGGTGTAGACACATTTTGACTATCATTTTTAGCAGAGGTGTGCATGCACCCAAATCCATGCGTAGGTCATCATAAAGTAGGTGTACATGCCCAAATAGTGGTGCACACACTTTTTGGATGCGCACGCACCCCGTGTGTTCTTGTCCCTCTGGCTCAAAAATTGTACCATGCACGCACACACCCAAATGGGCATGCATACACCCTTTTGCTATTGTGGACACACTTTCATAGCTATTTTTGTACTTGTTATTTCGCTTCCATAGTGCAAGTGTCTATTCTCTAGCGCAGGCACACTTATGCTAGTGCATGTACATCATCTCTCGGTGTAGCGTGACACACTGTAAACCTCCTAAGTTTACACAGAGGAGAAAAAAAAATACCATAACCCACATGAACATGCCTAAATAAGAATGCATACACCTTGAAGGAAGCACAGGTTTATCTGTTTGATACATATTTATTCATATAATTTTTAGTGCTCCTAGTTTTAGTCATATCTCCTTGCCCGTTGACCCATTTTCAGAACTTGAATAGGCGTCGGAAAGAGAACGAAGTGAAATTTGTGAGGAAAGTTCCAAAATAAATATACCTTTAGTATCATTACTTCTATCATAAAACTCCAAAAGTTCCCCGGAGACCTTTGAAAATGCAAAATACTAAAAACCGTTGAAAAACTGCTAAAAATAGATTTCTAGAATTTTCTGATTTTTCTTGGTTTTCTAACTTTTTTATAGGTTCTAACAAGTGATTGCACTTTTTGTTTTGGTTTTATTTGACTAAAGTATTCTAAGTGTTTCATTTTATTAGTTAAAAGGATATTTTCAAAGTGTGTATGCTCTTCCCTCGCACCTTCTAGGTGATCTTGGGAATCAAAACACTTCTAAAACCTCCTCATCACTTTTAAAAACATTTATTTTACACTTCCTAATTGGATTAACCTTTCAAAATTGGTTAAAAAAAACTCTATATTTTGTAAACATGCTTAAAGTATTTTCCATAAAGCTTGTTTTTAAGTTGGTTTCCCTCATTGTGTATGCTCTTCCTTCGCACCCTTTTGGTGATCTTAGGAATCAAAACAACACGCAAACTCTCTTTCTTGATATCATTATTTGTGGTGGAAAATTACTAACTCCTTGCATGTAGGGCCTAACACTTGTCAAAGAAAGGAGTTAAAAAAATAAAACCTTCTAATACGTGTTTTCATACAGGTTTCCAAATGGTGTGCTACTTAAACCATATTAAGTTAAGAAAGATAAAAACACACCACTCCACATCACACTGTATTGTAGGTTTCAGAAAATGGTACATCCCTATCTTCTCAACTAGAACATAACCCTTTTGGAATAATGCCTTAATCTATAACAATGGGGGTGGTTCTAGGAACCCTAAAGTAATCCACCACTAAGTAACCTCGTGGATGAAACAGGAAGTGCTTCACTTACCCACTTGACTAGATTTTACACTTACAAGTTAGAGTCAAATTTTTCGTATCGTGACCCCAGTGAGAATACGTGTGAACGCACTAGTTGCTCATCATATTTGAAGGGGGTAAAGTAAAGCCGAGATACTCCCAAATTAGTCAGTGTGACTCTTTGGGTAAATTGAGCTCACATTTAGACAACTTGTGACACCTAGTTGAGTGATCTTATTAGGAAAGCCATTTTATCTTGGAGCCCACTTTGTTAGTCTATTTTACATCTTGTCGAGCCATCACGAAGTGAAAAATTACTTGGATTTAGAACCTTATTTTTGAACAAAAAAAAATTCCACTTAAGTTAGATCTAAGTGTCTTTCATCATGAAATTAAACAACATCTCACTTATCTTGGTTTCTTTCTCACCTTCAGATGAGGTGAAGCTCTACCCAAGTGGTGCTTAGTTTATTTTTCATCTTTTGATCTATACCCTTGCATTCTCATTGCCCATTTTTCATCTTTTGATCTTTTGATTTTTTAATGCATACCCCACGATTCTTGTCAAAGATAGTATTCACCACTTTTTTATCCGTTTACGCCCATCCATGTTTACAACTGGGTTGTTAAACATCTAAAGTGTGTAAGTACGCTTTCATGTCTTTGATAGTCCTTTGATCTTGATTTCAAGATTGTCTTCATTGCTACAATTTCAGTTCATCATTATTTCTCCTTAAGTTGTTATTTTTTCTCACATTCTAGCCCTACAATTTTGGTACTTACATCGTGTTTTAAATTTTGTGATAACTTGATATAATTCCCTTTATTGTACGATTCCTCTACACACACAACTAAGAACTTCTTGTTATACTCATACTTAGTTTCAGTTCCAACATCATCTGGGTCTTTTGAGAGTGTCGATATTGCCTTGTATATACTGTGATGACATCATCTTGATACTAACACCTTGCTTACTTGGTTAATGTATCAGGATAGTGTTGTTATGATATCCACATTCGTAGCTTCCATTTTATAAGAAAACTTAGGTTTCATCAGAATTTAAACTAGTCTTAAGTATATCTCGTGGAGGGATCGCATCAATATCACTTTGATATTTAGGCCTTGTTGGTATCCTAACTTGACCTACATATTAATACGGTGTTGTCACTATCTCGCATTGAGTCTTGCTAAGATGAAAGTGTGAGTGTTTATTTGATTTAACATTCATATGAGTGCTCTTTGAATGATAAAACAACTACATAGCATTACATCTAGAACACACTGGGATATTTTGACCATCAAATGACTTACACAACATACACCTAGGTTTCATACAACTTTGAAGACATTTAGACAAAACCTAGTATCACTTTGACTAGTTATGCCTAGAATCACGAAAATGGCATCTAAACCAAATGAGGGTGAATTAGGGAAAAAATCCTTCCCATTTAGCGAAAACAACTTAGCACCTCTTTTTACGGGTGAAAGACACAGAGCCATTGATTGATCATAGCGAGAGAAGAATTTTATTCTTCTCGAATAAAAACATCCATTAGACCTAGGTCAATTTGAAGAGATTCTTTATTATAACAGAGATCAAGTACTGCGAGAGTCTTAGAATTAAGGGCTAAGTTTCCACAAGAATGCGAAGTGGAGACTAAGGTAATTAATCATAAACCGAAAGAATGAAAAATCCCTCTTAGACATGGATAACCCCTTTGACGTAAGATATGCTTCTAATTTTTGGCAACATCACAACACCATTGAAGGAGACCCATCAAGCAAATTGATGATCCATGATGGCCTTATTAAAAGGATTCATGTAAAGTGAAGATTGAGCATAAGTGGAAAGCTTTATAACTTCCTAATTTTGATAAAGAAGATGATCCTTTAGTTGAAGAAGAGATCCTTCAAAAGAAAATATTGAAACTAAGTCAAAATTTAGAAAACTTAGGTTCTTCGAGTAGGAACATGCATAAATACAAACTCAAAACCAAATATAGCGAGTTCCACTTGATCCATACAATGAAAAACTTTTAAAGTTGCTAAGGTAAATAGAAAAGTGTCACCTACCAAAGAACAAATCATTCAACGAGAGTTACAATCAATGAAGGACATACTTACTACACTATAAGAAGGAAATGTAGGACACAATAGGAAATATTTGTATGAAGAACTATGCCCTTACCCCTTTGATAAGGACATGTCACGATAACCATTTCCAAAGCATTTTACCATTCCTAAGTTTGATAAACCTAGAAACAAAGGTGATCCTCATGATCACATCAAGGAATTTTACATGGCTTTCTACGAGGTTGTGTACAATGATAATTTCTTAATATGATTTTTCCCTCATAGCCTAGGTGCATTGGCATTAGAATGGTTCTTTAGTATACCCAAGGGCTCCATTACAACATGGCCCACACTAGTGGAAAAATTTGTGTGACATTATTCCTTCAACATGGAGAATGATATCTCAATGAACGACCTTTGCAATGCAAAGCAAAATATTAATGAGACCTTTGTTAGTTTCTTACAATGATGGAATGGGTTGGAAAGTTGTTTCCCATGTGCCTTGCCAGAAAAATAGCTAATGAGCATATTCATTCCTAACCTAAACTTGGATATAGGCTTCCATTTACAGATGAACACGGCTCTAACTTCAAAGAAGTTATAGATAAGGGTAGTTAAATAAAAAAGGCTCTCATCATAAAGGGTACACTTAAACTGGTCATCAAAGATAAACATGAAGCAAAATCCTTAGATAAAATGAAGTTCTTCAACAAAAACAAACATGTTATTGGCGACAAAATTACAGACTCCAAAAGAGTCCAAGCTGTACAGACTAGTCCACTTTTAAAGCTCTCACAAGGACCTTACCCAAAAACACCCACCAAACGTTTATTCACACCACTAACCGAGTCACTATCAACTATACTCAAATAGTTAGATGTCATGAACATGGTCTAGTACCTAATTGTGATAGTACCATATCCAGAAGATGCTTGAAAACCTGGTTAGTTCAAAGAGCACGAGTACTATGATTTCCATTGTGTTAAGGGACACAAAATAGATAGGTTCTTGCGACTATGACATTATATACAAGACCTCATCGAAGAGGGAAAAATTGTTGTAGATTCTCCCCTAACTCGGGACAAGGTCCAAATGAGAAAATGGGTATCTTCAAAGAGCCCTTTCCTAACCACGTGGATAAGAAGAACAAGAATCCAAATCACGAGAAAACTTCCAATGACTATAGGATTATTGCCTATGTTTATCCAACTAATGATAGCCCCTTTGAATCCCTCATAGGATGTATCCATTCATCTGATGAACAAGTCAATAATATTAGTATCTTAGAAAAATTTGTGTGGTAGGGACGCAGTAACGCTTGTTTCATCATACAGATCCACTACTTGTCCCTTAGGAAGGTTAGTATAATTTACTAGTACATTTGGAGAAGACACCCACTAGGATATCAATCTCCTCAAAATATCTATTTCCCATTAAAAACATATTGTATAAAACATTGCAGAGTTTGGGAGTCTCCACAGATGTAAATCCTGTGCACCTTCAAGCCATGGTTGCACACCTTGATTCCAACAATCATATCACTTTTGATCGTGTTACAATCCCACATAATGACCCAGAGCACAACTTACCCCTATACTTAGAAGTGGTTGTTACCCATCATAAGATCAAGAGAGTACTTATGGATGGTGGATCTGGTCTAGATATTTTTACTTGGAAGTCGGTTAAGCAGCTAGGCCATTCAAAAATGGATCTAGGGGCCAAAACCATTACAATCACACTTAAGATTATGAGGAGCATGATTCAGCAGGTAATATAGTAGTTTCGATGGAAGTAGGGCCGACATGTCATGATACAATGTTCCATGTCCTTGACTTGGATCTTCTATACAACATGCTCTTAGGACACCCATGGATCCATTCCCTGCAAGCCATTCCTTAAACATTCCATCAGTGTATAAAAATGTGCCATGAAGGATAGATAGTCACCATTCAGGGTGATCCATAACCGTTCACACATTGTAAGGCATTGTACCATTTTTCTTGTGTAGCTTCTGAATGCCCTTCTACGGATATTGTTGGTCCTTTACAAACAAAAGCTATCAAGGAACGGGTAGATCCAAATTCACTCACTCCTTGTAATCAAAACTTTCCTTCGTTGGTCAACTTGTTTACATCATAGGAGGCAATGTCTACAAAGTATGGCCCATGTGAAAAATTCACTCTTCAACAGGCCTTATTAATATCAGATACATCAGTGTCACCCAGGACATGTGGTAAACCCTACTTTAAGTTTAAGATCACTCGAGAAAATGCCCCAAACCACTAGAGAAGTTCATTCCTAGTGGTCTCCTATTCGAGGAAAAGATGTTAGAAGATCCCATCGAGAGGGTACCTGAAGGTACCATGGCTTCATGCCATCAAGCTCCGCAGTATATCAAGGGCCACCACATGATGTATGTCATGGGTTACAATGGGTTTAGATGTGGTATCAATGCGCAAGGACAATTAGAACCCATTCATATCCCTCATTTCAAATAAAAAAACATGGTCTTGGAATAAGACCTCATGACGATCCACCCTTTGAGATTGATGCCACCTCTTTTGAATGTGAGGATGACTCATCTCATTCTAATAGCGACGCATATTCCCAATGTAGCCTCTACAAGGATCTTTCCTCCACTAACCTATTCCCTAATTCAACTGTTTTTACCTTATCCAAATCCAATCCTCAAACCAATTTCCAAGTAACCCTTGTATATCCCAAACTTGTAGATTGGGATCAACAATTTCACGTGCCAATCGATTTCTTTGAGAATGATGAGGCATTTATAGAATTCATGGGTCTCGAGGATTCTATTCCGAATGGGGATCACAAGAAAGGATTTTCAATTCAATTGGATGTCTATGCATACTTTGGAGAAGAGGTAGAGATGTGTGGACGCTTAAATAGGAAGGTCGTAAGCAAGAGTAAGAATACTTCAGAGAAGCCTTGTAGAAAGAATAAATGCAAGTCTCATAGTGACAAATTTTTTGAGGCACTAGTAGATAAACAAAATGAAGAACATGTAGAAGAAATGGTATATCCATTCAAGGATGATGATGATCCACCTAAAGAGGTTGATCTTACTCTTCCCCCGATCCTACGTGGATGGAGGATGCTTCTAAAATGCTGGTTGAAGAAATGATTAGTGTCAACATTGGCTTGGAAGATGAACCTAGAATGATAAATTTGGGAGCTTCACTCTCAGCTCAAGAACATAAGGTTTTTGTAGAGTTATTAAGAGAATATGCAGATATATTTGCATGTTCATATGTAGACATGCCTAGTTTGGACCTATACTTGGTCGTGCACAACCTCGTCAAGTAGAAGCTGAAAGACACACCCTATAATTACACTCCTTGTCAAAGAAGAACTTGAAAAGCTATTAGCTACTAATTTCATTAAACCCATTGAATATTTAGATTGGATATCTAACATAGTCACAGTTCAAAAGAATCTGTTGGCATAAGGATCTCGCACGAATTCCATGACATCAATAAAGGATGTCCCAAAGATGACTTCCCCTTGCCTAATATTGATATGATTGTTGATTCTGCCACTGGTTATGAAATGTTATCCTTAATGGATGGTTTTTTAGGTTATAACCAGATCCACATTGTAGAGGAGGATCAACATAAAAATAATTTCATCACCCCTTGGGGAACATTAATTTACAAGATCATGCCTTTCGGACTCAAGAATGTTGGGGACACCTATCAACATGCAATGATAGTCATCTTCTATGACATGATGAATGACATCATGGAGGATTATGTTGATGATATTTTAGTAAAATATAAAGGTAGAGGAAAATACCCTAAAATGATAAGATTAAAAAGTACGTTTGAATCCTAAGAAGTGTGTCTTTGGAGTTTTGTTAGGAAACTCCTAGGTTTCATCATTTCACAGAGAGGAATAGAGGTAGATCCTGAAAAGGTTACAACTATCATAGAAATGATTCCACCTAAAAATCTTAAACAACCAAGAATTTTACAAGGAAAGATATAGGAAATCACCATTTTATTTCACAGCTTGTGGATAAGTGTCACCCATTTACACATCTCCTCAAGAAGTATGTTGCGTTCAACCTGGGACTAGATTATCAAAATACATTTTCACCACTAAAACAATACCTTGTTAACCCACTCGTACTCATGCTGGCTACCCTAAGAGAACCTCTCCTATTATACATTTTATCTACCCATTTTGCTATTGGTGCACTTCTTGCCTAATATGACCTAGACTATAGAGAAAGGGCAATTTAATACCTTAGTCACACCTTGATTTCCTATGAAATGAATTACCCACATATTAAAAAGGTCTACTTAGTAGTTGTCTTCACCTTTTCAAAACTTCGCCATTATCTCCTTAATAATAAGAACAAGCTAATATTCAGAATTGACCCTCTTAAATACCTTTTATCCAAACCCATCCTTACAGACAAATGGCTAATTAGATCATTCTCCGAGTTTGTAAACCATAACAAATTGAAAGGACATGTATTGGATGATTAGTTGATAGAAGCTCCTCTACCAAGGATGGAACCTTTGTTTATGGATTTTCCAAATGTATCCATGATGTATGTTGAAGAGTCTATAGAATGACAAGTCTATTTTGATGGATCATTTAACTTTCATGGATCAGAGAAAGAGTGGTGCACATGACTCCCACAGGGGAGGTCATTCGAGGCATTTAATTTGGGATTTCCATGCACTAATAAGATCATAGAGTATGAGGCACTCATTGTGGGCCTCAAATTGGCTATCACTTGGAATATCGAAACTACGATTCATTAGGGTCTCCCAACTCATTATTAAGAAAGTTAATGATGAGTATAAGGTTAAAGATGAAAAGCTTGTTCTATACAAGAAGTTCATTGAAATCTTGAAGGAATATTTTATAGAGAGTGTCTTTGATAAAAAAAAACAAGGTCACACAATAGATTAGTAGATGTTATGGCTACACATGGATCTCTCTCACGCATTCCACCTTAGGAAAGTAAAAATACCTTCTTTATAGATCATTTACGCGCACTGTATATGATATGCCAAAATCTTGTTTGGCATGTGAAATTTTTGGCCCCTTTACCTCTTAGTATAACCCCATTTTGGATACCTATAAGATGACCTAGACATTACCCATTTTGAAAAGAAAGCCCTTATTTGTCGCATATCCCTTTATACCCTCCTATTAGGCACCCTTTATCATTGTGGCTATGATGGTAATCTGCTTCGCTATTTGGATGTTACTGAGTCAGTCCACACTATTAAGGAATTACATAGAGGTATTTTTGGAGCACACACGAGTGGTATGGTTTTGGATAAAAATCTCTTAAGAGTGGGTTATTATTGGACCACCACGAAGAAGACTTGCAATTTTGTAAAGAAGTGTGAGCTATTCCAAAATTATGGCAACTTGATACATGCATTACGGCACAGATTTGTAGCCTATCGCAACACCTTGGAAATTTTCTAAATGGGGAATGGATCTCATAAGGAAGCTCCATCCTTCTTCTTCAAATGGCCACATCCACATTATCACTGCCACTGAGTATTTTACTAAATGGGTAGAGGTGTGCTCTTACTTATGTCAATGGTGTGAAAATTTCCAAAGTCATCATGAAGTATCTCATTTGTCATTGATGAGGGTCCTCAATCCTTGCCATTAATAATGTTAATCCATGGCTAGTGTCCAATGGTTGTATGCATTAAGAGAAAAAAATTCTTTGGAAAACAACTCTGTTAAACACAATCCAAACTTGCATAAAATAAATCACACATGCGGAAATGTAAAGAAACACTTGCAGAAATAAAATTTACATGAAGGAAACACACTTGCATAAATGAAATTTCTAAATTAAAATAAATGAAAAAATAAGTCAAACACCTGCAGGTTCACAACAGAAATTGTACGGAAAGAAAGATCACATAACATGAAATCAAAAATTCACAACAAAAGGAAAACAGAATAAAGAAAGGAACATAAAACATTGAAAGAAAAGAACATAAAACATTGATCCTTCTTCCTTGGAGTGAGTGGAAAGATCATTCCTCGAAGAGGGCTTAATTCATAATTTTAAACTTAATTCAAAACCTGCAAATTATTTCACTCAGAAGATTGAGAAAGAACATATCTATTATTCTTGGTAGTGAAAATTACATATAAGAGTGTGGGAGGTTGCATTTATAATTCATGCATCCAACCAAATCCTTATTTTAGGAAATAAAATATGATCTTATCTTTATTCCAATCCTAACAACTAAGATCTCCATCTCCACAAAATATGGAGAGAGATATATTATTAGAGTCAAAGTATTATCTCGCTATTTTAGGAAGATTTTCTCCCAAATCTTCTCCTTTCTTTTGGTAACAAGAATCAAAATGATTTTATTCTCCTACTTTATTGGAAGGAGGTTTTTCCTCAAAAAATTACTTTTACCAAATACCTCTCCTAGATTTTCCATTTGACTTTGTTGTTTCTGATTGTGGAACTTTTGGTGCTCATCTGATACACTTTTCCCTTGGACTGCAGCTCACTAAAAGTTAGACTCATTTTTATTGGTAAAACCTATAGTAAATATGAATGATTTTTTTAAAAACATTTCTATGAACAAAAATCTCTCTCATATTTTCTATTTGATTTTGTTGTTTCTCGGGTCATGGGAACGTTTAGTGCTCATATGATACACTTTTCCTTGGACTTTTTTATTTTTATTGGTAAAACTGTAGCAAATCTAAATGAAGTTTTTGTTAAAAACATTGCTATGAAAAAAATATCTCTTAGATTTCCCATTTGACTTTGTTGTTTCTGGTTGTGGAACTTTTAGTACTCGTCTGATACACTTTTTCTTGGACTGCAACTCACTAAATTTTTTATTTATCTTTATTGGTAAAATTGTAGCAAATATGAATGAGGTTTTTGTTAAAAACATTTCTATGAACAAAAAAATCTCTCAGATTTCCCATTGGATTATCTGATTATTCACAATTCCTCATTTTATGTAGGTTTCAAACTAAAACTACAAGTTCCGGAACTAAAATTGCAAGTTCAGGAGCTAACTCCAATTATTCTAGAGATAACTCCAACTATTCCATAGCTAACTTCAATTGTTCCATAAATGAATGTGCAAGTTCCAGAGCTAACTCCAATTGTTTCGGAGCTAACTAAAAACATATATAAATTTTACACACGATCTCGGATTGAGATGATTATTTTTTTGAACTTGCATAATTTTTCGAGAGAAATATGAATATAAAATCATATTTGAGTTTAGATATACCATCCATGATCAATTCCACTTTTCCTAGAACTAGCATTATCTTTCCTTTATGGCCTATATGCACAAGACTTTGCATCTTTCCTAAATAATCAATAGGATTAGTCAACAAAATAGATAATAAAAGACTTATAAAGAATAAACAAGATATATATCCTATATTCTATCTTAAGAAAACTATAAGTTCCTAGATTACATTTAAATCCACTTTCAAAGGTAACTTGGAAGGAAAAAATAATGGTAATTTATGGCCAATTTATGGCCTCATCATTACCCCTATTATGCATATCCTCATGCATTATATTATTATCTCCTCTTCTTAGATTCTTCTCCGTATTGAGTTTATGCATTCCATATATAGTTTAAGGACAAGTTCTTGTGGATCTCTTTCTGTCATTTTTATTTCCTTTCTCGTTACAATAGGTTCTTGTGTGGATCTCCTTTTGTTGTTTTTGATATCTTTTATAGAAGGTTCTTGTGTGGATCTCCTTTTCTCGTTTTTGATTTCCTTTCTTTTATAATAGGTTCTTGTATGGATCTCCTTCGCTATTTTTGATTTTCTTTCTTTTACAACAGGTTCTTGTGTGGATCTCCTTCTGCTATTTTTTATTTTCTTTCTTTTACAATAGGTTCTTGTGTGGATCTCCTTATGTTGTTTTTTATTTCCTTTCTTTTACAACATGTTCTTATATGGATCTCCTTCTGTTGTTTTTTATTTCCTTTCTTTTATGGTAGGTGCTTGTGTGGATCTTCTTCGTTGTTTTTATTTCTTTTCTTTTATAACAAGTTCTTATGTTGATCTCTATCTCATATACTTTTGATCTCCTTTCTTTTACAACAGTTCATGTGTGGATCTCCTTCTGTTGTGCCTCATATTTAAAATAAAAATGTATACCTCGTGATTCTCCTTCTCTCCCACACCTAAGCTCATGCATGTTATTTATTCATGGTTGCCCATAAATTAGACTCCAAAAGTTTGATTGCAAAAAGGTGCACATATTTTTCATATTTGTAAGTAGGGGAGATATGAATTTTATCTTTCCTTCCTTGGAGATCTTAAAAGTGGATCTAGCTGTAGTAAAAAAATTACAAGAAAGATTAAAAATAAAATAGTAGAACAAAATAACTTGATCATACCTCTAGTTGTCCTTGTCGTCCTATTGTTAACATGGTTAAATAGTGTCAAGAAGGAAGCCACTGTGTAACAGCTGATTGATTGCCATTGATTGGCCAACAAGTTGGTTTTCCAATCAAAGTTTGTTTTTACCTTTGATTGGTCAAAGCAAGTTGTGTTATGTTTGTGGAGCCTGTTTTCATGTTAGAGTGTGGTACACCTTCTATGTGTTACACTCGTATTTTTACAAAGGGTCCCGCTCACTTTGGTGAGCAGGTGTCATGGGGTTTGGGGCGAAGCCCTCAAACAAATTTTCATGGGTGGTTTATTAACCCATGGGTAATGGGTAACCATTATGGGCTGTTTTTGGGCCCATGGTTTTTTGGTACCCATTGTTTTGATACCCACGGTTTTTTACCCATGGTTTTGATACCCACGGTTTTGTATCAAACTGCTTAAGCAATTGTCTATTTATATGGTCTTATGCATATGATAGATAGACAAGCAAATGTATTGCAGATGTGTTTTGAATTCAGGTGTGAATTCTATAGAGTTTGTTGAGCATAGCTCCAAACGGATCTGGGTATTATATTGAGAGAGTGGAGGCTTGTAATAAAATCTGAGCAAGTGATTCCGGTGGATGTATCCCAAATTGGGTGAACCACATTAAATCTTGTCCTCTATGTTGTGTTATTTATTCTCGTATATTAGTTTCTCACATTATGATTATGTAAGGGATTATTCTACATATTTTATCTCTTATTTCCTAACAAGTTGGTTTTCCAATCAAAGATTTTTTATTGATTTTTTGCCATTGATTGGCCAACAAGCTAGTTTTCCAATCAAATCTTTTGACATTTTTTTGATGAAATGATAACATGAAAAGGATTAGAGAAAAAATTGATCTGTTATCGACTATATTCATCAAAGTGCAGCTTGTGTAAAATAAGAAGCAATGTCTGAGATCTCATAAAAACCTCTTTGCATACTTGGTAACTCCAAGAAGATTTCCAAAAATTGTGTAGACAATTTCTAGGTCTTCAAATCCCAACTTGAATTGTGCATTATCAAAATCACCATAGTAATCTTCAAAGCCCAAACTAGTGATCTCAGGAGATGGATTGTGTTATGTATCCGTGGGTCCCTCCAAACTACTTGGTTGATACTGTTGGTGCTAAAAATTTACATGTTGGTACCAAGAACAACTTTGGAAATTCCTGTGGATGTTAGCATGAAAAAGTGTTTTCCTTGATATTCACAATAATTGCTTCTTAATGTTATACAAGCATATACAAAAATGAAGAAATTGAAAGACATGAAAACAAATTTTTCTAATGGATATGGTTCAAGGATTGAATTTTATTATGGGATGAAAACTAATTTGGATGGGTGAATTTATTATGAGTGGGTTTTTATTTTATCTCTAATGAAGTTCTGAATATGGATGAAGTTAATTACAAATGCTACCACTTCATTATTACAAATTGGATAAGTCAGTTTTTACTAAGGTTATGTGCAATAAGATCACTGAGTTGTTAGTTGATACAAGGGGGAATGGTGGTGGTTGTCAACAATGACATTTGATATTTCATCAACTAGATCTACTTCCAGATTCAATATCATATTTCTACCATTTCTTCATAAATAGAATCCAGATCTAAATTATTTGTCCATGTCATTATACCTTCTTGATCAAACATCAAAGTCATTTTTCTTATACACAGAGTTAGTTTGTGGGAGGTAAATATTTACAATCTAACATTCCTAATTGCAAAAAATAAAATTAATCTATATTGCATGAAAGAAATATTAATCTATTTGCAGAAAATAAAATTTTAAAGAACTACCTCCAAATACTTCCTGTCACAAAATTTTCCAAGAGGTATTCTACTATCACTAGAATATTCTCTTAGAAAAATCTGAATCTCTTAATAACATCGTGTCCCTAGAAACGATGCCAAAATGATGAGGGTCATCAATCCTCACCATTAATATTGTCAATCTAAGCACCTTGGTGTCTAATATTTGTATGCATTAAGAGAAAATATTCTTTGGAAAATAACTCCGTTAAACACAATCCAAACTTGCATAAAATAAATCACACATGTGGAAATGTAAAGAAACATTTGCATGAATGAAATTGTTAAATTAAAATAAATGAAAAATAAATCAAACACCTGCAATTTCACAACATAAATTGTACGGAAAGAAAGATCACATAAGATGAAATTAAAAAATTACAACAAAAGGAAAACCACAAAATAAAAACTGAATATAAAACATTGAAAGAAAAGAACATAAAACATTGATAATTCTTCCTTGGAATGAGTGGAAAGATCATTCCTTGAAAGAGGAATTAATTCATACTTTTAAACCTAATTCAAAACCTATGATTAATTTCACTCAGGAAGATTGAGAAAGAACAGATCTATTATTCTTCGTAGTGAAAATTACATATAAGAGTGTGGGAGGTTACGTTTATAATTTATGCATCCAACCAAATCCTTATTTTAGGAAATAAAATATGATCTCGATCTTTATTCCAATCCTAACAACTAAGATCTCAATCTCCAAAAATATGGAGAGACATACATTATTAGAGTCAAAGTATTATCTCGCTATTTTAGGAAGATTTACTCCCAAATCTTCTCCTTGCTTTTTTTAACAAGAATCACAATGATTTAATTATCCTACTTTATTATAAGGAGGTTTTCCTCAAAACATTACTTTTATCAAATACCTCTCCTAGATTTTCCATTTGACTTTGTTGTTTCTGATCATGGAACTTTTGGTGCTCATATGATACACTTTTCCTTGGAATGCAACTCACTAAAAGTTAGATTCCTTTTTATTGGTAAAAATCAGAAAATATGAACGAGGTTTTTGTTAAAAACATTTCTATGAACTAAAACCTCTCGAGATTTTCTATTTGAGTTTGTTGTTTTTGTCTGTGGAACTTTTAGTGCTCATATGATACACTTTTCCTTGGACTGCAGCTCACTAAAAGTTAGATTTATTTTTATTGGTAAAACTTGTAGAAAATATGAATGAGGTTTTTTTCAAACACATTGCTATGAACAAAATTTCTCTTGGATTTCCCATTTGACTTTGTTGTTTCTAGATGTGGAACTTTTAGTGCTCGTCTGATACATTTTTTCTTGGACTACAACTCACTAAAACTTATATTTATCTTTATTGGTAAAACCTATAGCAAACATGAATGAGGTTTTTGTTAAACACATTGTTATGAAAAAAATTATCTCTCATATTTCCCATTGGATTATCTGATTATTCACAATTCCTCATTTTATGGAGGTTTCGAAACTAAAATTGCAAGTTTTGGAGCTAACTCTAATTGTTTTGGAGCTAACTCCAATTGTTCTGGAACTAAATCCAACTATTTTAGAGCTAACTCCAATTATTATGGAACTAAATCTATAAATTTTGGAATTAAATCTGCAAGTTCTAGAGCTAGCTCTAATTGTTCTAAAGCTAACCAAAAATAAAATAAATTTTACACACGATATTAGATTGAGATGATTATTTATTTGAACGTGCATAATTTTTCTATAGGAATCTGAATATAAAATCATATTTGATTTTAGATATACCATCCATGATCAATTCCACTTTTCCCAGAACTAGCATTATCTTTCCTTTATGGCCTGCATGCACAAGACTTTGCATCTTTCCTAAATAATCAATAGGATTAGTCAACAAAATAGATAACAAAAGAATTCTAAAGAATGAACAAGATATATATCCTATATTCTATCTTAAGAAAACTATAAGTTCCTATATTACATTTAAATCCACTTTCAAAGGTAACTTGAAAGGACAAAATAATAGTAATTTATGGCCAATTTATGGCCTCATCGGTCATTATGGTATCCCCTTTGCCATTGTCATAGAGAATGGTAAATAATTTAAGAATATAATGGTTAAGACATTGTGGCATTGCTTCCATATTCAGCTCAAGTGGTGTACACCCTATTATCCCTAAGGTAATGGGTAAGTTGAGGCTATCAATAAAAATCTTGTCTGGATCATGGATAAAATGGTAAGTAATAATGGCCATAATTGGCACTTACAGACAGATACATCCCACCCACCGAGCATATCAAACCTCCATCCGCACTCTTACATCGGTGTGACCCATATCCCCTAGTCTATGGCACTAAAGCCATTATACCCTTGGAAGTGGAGCTTCCTCCCGAGGATATCTCTCTCGGGACTAACTTGATAAGGATGAAGATTATAGAGTTTCTCCTCAAGTAGAGCTATAGCTATTAGATGAGAAGCATATGAGAGCGCTTAATCGCCTAAATGTTTAGCGTAACAAAGTGTTAAAAGGATATAAAAAAAGATCATTCATTGTAAATTCAATGTAGTTGATCTAGTTCTAAAAGAAAATCAGAAGAACATTGTCAAGGACAGAGAAAAGACAAGTAATTTTGAGGCTAACTAGCTAGGGCCTTATGTGGTGGTTGCCAAATATGGATTAGGAGATTATAAGCTAGCATACTCGGATGGTGAAGATATTCCAAAACCTATGAACGCCATGCATCTCAAGCGATTCTATGCTTAAGCATGGAACATATATCAGATAAGAACTAAAAAAGAGAAAAATAAAGAAAAAACAAGTAAAACATGAAAAAACCAAGAAAACATTAAAGAAAAAATAGGACATCTACATGTGAAAACCACACAATTGTGGCATAGCAAGGCGTGTCTTTGGGTGAAAATGGTTTCTGGTGCTCAAGGAGGATTCATCAATCACAAGACACTCTTGCATCGAGACGGTAACTCTCACCACTTTCTAGGATTAATTTCTCTGCTAGGTCTAGGGACCCTACCAAATCTATCTTGTAAAGTCATGATCTCGCTTATTTGTTCTTGTATCTGTGTGAAGGATGTGCCTTTTTATATTCCCATCCGATCGGGGAACCTTCACATTCCAATTTCTCATACATATACACATGACATTATTCCTTTTGTATATTACCACATCACACTTGAGGCATCCACGCTTCTTTTTTCCTTATACGTTTCTTTCGTAACATGACCTTAATATAAAAACATTGAGAAAAAGGATACACAAAAATATAAACATTCAAAACCCTCAGAACAAAGCTACACCAACATCAAAAATTATCTTAGGGAAACCTTGAAAAATATGTGAATAGTAGCCTTGAAAACTTATCTTTCAAGATAACCCAAAAACATTAGAAAATTTATCAATGTTGTCCCACAAAAAAAAAAAAAAAACAACGTAGTGATTAGATTGCTTTTAGTTACAAGTTTGTATAGTTTTGGTTGTACATATCTTTTCATGTTGTTGTATGGTTTAAAGAATGGTTCATTTGCTTACCTTAGATTGAATCTTGTTTGATTTAGTTGTGTGTTGCATTGAGTTCATTTTTAAACTTTCATACTTGTAAAATATTGTTGTGTTTTTCATCTTCGATGTGTGCATCTTTTAGGATTCATTTTACTTAGATTGAATGCCAATTTAATCTGTTGTTCAGATTTGCATGAATTCATTGTTAGTTGCATATTGTCGTGTTATTTTGTATGTGTATATTTGTTTAGTTTTGTTAACTTTTTCTTGTGTGTTTATTTACTACACATATGTTGTTATCACATCTATCATCTATCATTCATCACATATAACATCATCTACTACATCATATATACAAAATGCTAAGTTTTACATCATGCATGTATACTAAGCTAATTATCACATATCGTATCATCAATGGGGGCAAGAGGGGTTGCGCATGATAAAAATCTACCCCCACACCAATATCATCTAATATCATCCCAAATTCTAGCATCTACTAAAATATCTCATGTATAAAACATATGATATCATCTAAACCATCCTCGGTACTATTTGCTACCTAGCACTTATCTCTTCACCCTAGGGCATTTTTAAATATTTTTAGGTGCTTCTTGTCTTCTATTTTAATCTATCGCCATGATTATTTTAAAATAATTATTGTTGGCCCATTTTTCTTCTCGTCGAGGCATGTGACTATTACCCGACGTGTGTTCTTGTCACTCTAGAGCATTTTCGCGTGCTTTTAGAGATATTCCATTTCCTAAATTCTTCTGACCAATCAAAAATTAAAAAAGTTATAAAATCATCCAAAAATCCAAAAAATCGTAAACACTTTGAAAATGGAATTAAATTGGTAATCAATTAATTCATGATGAAAATGTGTCCTCGCACAACGGTAATCTCATATCTTGTTGGAATTTCTATGTGTTTTGAAACAATGACTCGTGGATCCTCTAAATCTCAAACCATTTAAAAATCTACGTTGCTTACTTTATCGTTATGTGGGGCATGAATTTCCGGTATTGTTTCGTTGTGCACACTACTTTTTCATCAGACCTAAGTGTCCTCCATCCTTTCCTCGCATATAAAAATTGCTTCAGGCATCATTTCAAACCCTTTTCGTTTATCAAAACATTTGGGATTACATCTCGATAAAAAAATTATTTGTGCAACTATCTCTAACGTTGCTGGTTTGAGTGTGTGTGATTGTACTTATTTCCATGTTAGATGAGTTTGTTTGCTTCTCGTATTGGATTGCATGTTTGTATGTTGCATGGAGTTGTTATTTTAGCAATGGAAAATTGTTTGTATTTTGGATTTTCATGTCATTTTATGCTTCGTCATTGTATGTTTATATTTTAATAAGGACCGATGATGAAGATTACTAGCAATATGATGAATAAGAATTGTTTATATAGCAATGCCTTGTGGATAGCTCAAAGTCTATTTTTCTTCTTATTTTATGATTTATATCCCTTTTCTTCACACTGCTTTTTTTTTTCTATTCTCTTTTTTATCATTGATCGTGTTCCTCCATCACCCCATCGATACCGAGGGGCCATCCTTCATCCTAATGTTTTTTCTTCGTCCCCTAGAAAATTTTCTACTCGTTTATGCTTTTCTACTTTTTTGAAGTGACGTCGGACACATGTTGGGTTTTAAAATGATACTTTTAACAAGCAGAGTTAGGGACAACAAGTCCCTCCTCTTTAATGGGAGAGGTTTCCTTATTGAAAAAAGAAAGAAACAAAACTTATATACAAATGTACAACTTTCAAAGTGTGGAGTCCTAATACTTTGAAATGTTTTATGCCCAAAGATCATCAATATGAGAGAATGGAAGAATTAAGGATATAGGAGAGAGGAAGAAGAACATAACAATACCTTCAGGAAATATAGATAGTAGAGTATAACCTTATGCATATTGAACCAGGGAGATGTAGAATATAATCATTCACTTTCATAACCAATATAATTCCAAAGACACAAAGTTCCAGAAATCATATAAACAAGAAAAAAAAGTTTCCTATCGTAAAAGATAAATGATTCCTAAATATTTAGACAAGGAAAAAGGAAGGAATAACAGAGGAAGAAAGGGGAAAATTTCGTATTGATTACTTCGAATCTATTACCTTTACAGAGTACCAAGATCCAACCCTAACAATGGCATGGAGAAGCCATTAAATAGTTTCTAAGAATAGTTACATTCGGTTACAAAAATGATGAAAACTGATTTAAGAAACCGATGTCTGAGTCTCTCCAACGCCTCGGCCATTTCCATGCCTAGCGGAAAAACTAGACGCATTGAATCGTAGCCATTCATCCTGCCTTTGCAAACTTTGAATTCAATCCATCCACGTGGGAGAGATTTAAAATGAAGCGGCCCGAAGACACCTTTTACATTTTGTGCCTTTTGAGAAATGGCACTTTGGAACATTTTGGCCCACCCACCCACTTTTGATATAGGCTTGACATGTGGCTTTACTTGAGTGGCGATGGAGTCGCATGGCTCACTTTTATAATTTTACCTCTTTTAATGCGGGCTCAAAAACTCAAATTGCTCCACTGACCCGACTCCCCACTTTTAGTTTTGATGCGGGATCAACATATGACTTTATCCCTTGGCATGGGCGGGGCTGTAGGTCACTTTTTAACTTTGAGCTCCTTTATGGAAAAAAAGATCAAATTCTCAAATCACCCCAACGAATCTCTTTCACACTTTGAATTTTGATGCGGGATTAATATTTGAATTTATCCCTTATGGAAACAAGTCAAAATTCCCAAATCACTCCGATGGCTCGCTTTCCCGCTTTTACTTTTCAATGGCATCAAAACAAAAAAAGGGCCCACCTCCCCGATAACACTTGAAACATGGCCACGTGTCCTTTGCGGGCTAGTTCAATATTTTTGATTTTTTAACTAAGTCCCTTTTTTTGGTGGGGTCATATGTCTGACCCTGGACATGTGGAGGCTCAACACACATTTGGGACTTACCTCCAGATTTTTCCTTTGAAGTTATGCCAAGATGACATGTGGAGGCTTCCGCAAACCCCCTTATACTTAGCATTGATTCAATGGTTGGTTTTACCCTTCTTCTTTGACTATGACCACATGGTGAGCCCGTGCACACTTGAGGACCCACTCTTGATTCTTACTTTAAAGCTGTGCTGATGAGACACATGGAGACTTCCATTGATTTTTTTATACTTAGCTAATTCAGGCCCACTTTCGACTTGACTTATGTTGAACCCTAGACACGTGGAGAGTTGGTGATCATTTGAGTTTCCACTTTGGATTTTCCTCCGAAAGGGTACCAAGCGATGCGTGGCTCCTTCTCGCTGGTCCTTGACTCTTCAATGGAAAACTTTGTCTCTCCTTTAACTCTGACCATGTGGTGAGTTGGCACTCATTTGGAGACTAGCCCTTTGGTCTCACTTCTAAAATTGCACCATTGAGGCACGTGGAGGCTTCCGCCGACCCTCTCATACTTAGTCATTTAAACAATTAGCTCTGTCTCTTTTTTGGACCTTGGACACATGGAAAGATGGTGCAAGTTTGGGAACCACCCTTGGCTTCGACCCTTGAAGTTGTGCCGATGAGGCACGTGGTGCCATCCACTGAAACTTTCATACTTAGCTAATTCAGGATTGTTTTGTCTTCATTTTGGACCTGGGACACGTGGAAAACTCCGCACTTATTTGAGGACTGTCCCTTGGGCCCTACTCTTGGAGTTACACCATTTGGATGAGTGGAGGCTTCTACTACACTTGAAACATGGCCATGTAGGATCCAATCAGAGATGTCCACGTACTACCCGTGGATGTTGGGGAAAAAATGATAGGGAAGATACACCGTCATTCACAATGTGGAAAAATAACAAGAAAGGGAAAAACCCACCTTTACACTTGAATTTCAAATTGTTCTCCATGGAATGAAAATGCAAACAATACCAAGCTCGATGCAATCCATTACTCCAAGGTACCAATCAAAATTTTCAAAACTTGACTTCAAAAAGAGGGGAATTTTGAGGGCGACAACAGCTGGCTCTTTCTGGGGATGACAGAGGAACAAGGCAAGATCAAGAACCATAGAAAAACTCTAGGAAAGCAGACTAGTGCCTTATCCATTGGGAAAATAGAGTCAAAGGAAAACCAACACAAAAGACAAAACACATGAAAAGAAAACAAACCAAAAAGGAAAGACAAAAACAAAACACAAAGGAACGACCAAAACCAAAACATTGTACATAACACATATAGAAGGATTGCCTAGTCACCTAGGACTTGAACAACTTCAAATACTACCCACTATAAGGAAGTGGGAGAGGAGAACCATCCATATAATCCAAATAGAATGAATTTTCTCTAGCAAAGTGCCTGATTTTAAAAGGACCAAGCCAAAGGGAATCAAACTTACCATGGCTTCCTCGAGGTTCATGTCTTTTTTCCCACAACAGAACAATGTCTCCTACTTGAAAATCTCTGGGTCTAGCTTTCTTGTCAAACAAAGCTTTCACCCTCAGTTGATGAGATGATATCCTATCAAAAACCTGCAACCTATCTTCATCTAGCTTCTGGAGATACATGATCCTCTTGTCCAAGGAATTGGTAAAACTTGAATCTTCAATAGCCTTCATTAAGTGCAAGGTTGGTAATTCCACTATTACTAGAAACTGAGCTTCAACACCATACACCACTTGAAATGGAGACATTCCAATTACTCTTTTGGGTGTAATTCTATCTTCCCAGAGAGCATCATAAAGTTTCTTGTGCCAATTCCTCTAAGATTCATTGACAAGCTTCCAAACGATGGTTACCAGATTCTTATTTGTTGATTATACTTGTCCATTCCCTTGGGGGTAGTAGTATGAAGAATGAGAAAGGGAAATTCCATAACCATAGCAGAAATCCATCATCTCTAGAAGAAGAAAATTTGAGGCATTATCAGTCACAATATTGTTTGGTACCCCAAACCTTATCAATATGTTCTCTTTAATGAAATTACACACCACCTCAAAAGTAGTGCTTTTGATTGGAATGGCCTCTACCCACTTTGTGAAGTAGTCTGTAGTAGTTAACACATGAGTATTCCCAGCACTAGAAGGTGGGTTAAGATTTCCAATGAAATCCAATCCCCACTGTTGAAAAGGCTCATCAATCACTACTGGCTTTAGTGGCAAAGCAGCCAACTTAGGTCTCCCAACAAAAGTCCTGACAGCTTCACACTTACCTACCCATTTGGATGCATCTCTAAACAATGTAGGCCAATAGTACCCAACACGAAGGATTTTATGGGTAGTGATAATAGAAGAGAAATGGCCTCCACAATCCTGATCATGAAAAGATGAGAACAACTTCTTCTATTGCTCTTATCTACACACTTCAAGAATCTTCCATCTATGCCTCACTTGAACAAAGCATTCTCCCATAATACATATTGTGCAGACCTTAGCTTAATATCCCTCTTTTCTTGGAACTCAAGTGAGATGGACACTCTCCATAAGTAAGAAAATGTGTAATATCAAGCATACCATTCATCTATTTAACTAAGGAAGAGGATGACAAAGAACATCACCGCATCTTTGGACAACGTTGCATCAACTCCTTTAGCAATAATCTCACACAAGCCTTTACCCCAGACTAACTTAGTTGGCTTGATATCAAGGTCATATTCTTACCTTTACTACCCAATTTCCTCTCTTAGTTCCAAACTCCTGTTGTGTAAGAATAGACTTAATGGTTGTATTAGGAACAAGCACAACAGAGTGAGAATTAAGAATATAAAAATGAAACTGCTTGACAACTTTGACCACTACAAAAGCATGTTTCTCCATCATAGTATATTTCAACTCATGAGATTTCAAAACATAGCTCATGAAGTAAATTGGAATTTCATGATCCTCAGAATTCTTTTGAGTTCAGCACAACAACCAAAGTATTCTCTGTAGCATAGCAATAGATGATAAAATCCTTGTTGAAATCAAGACATGCCAAGATGGGGTTTTACAAATGGCTTGCTTGATATCTTAAAATTCTTCCTTACCCTGAAGTTCCAACCAAAGTTTTTATTTCCTTTCATCATGTGAGCAATGCTTATAGTCAGTTCTGCAAAATCAGGAATGAATCTCCTTAGGAAGTTTATCTTACCAAAGAAAGAGTGAACACCCTTTTTACTTGTGGGAAGAGGAATATGCTGGATTGCTTGAACTCTTTTCTGGATCTATCTTGATTCATTCTTTGGAGAGACAATATGCCCCAACAACTTGCCTTCAAAGTGACAAAAAAGAAAGATGAGAGAAACTCCATGTTCTCTACATTTTTGGAGGATAGCTTCAAGATGCTGAAAGTGATCTTCCCTTGTTTTAGAGAAAACGGTCAAATCATCAAGGTACATGACAACACACTTTCCCTTTATACTGCTAAAAATCCAAGTCCATTTCCCTCTGAAAGGTGGCACCATCATTGATAAGACCAAAAGGAATTCTCTTGTAAGCAAAGGTGCCCCAAGGAGTAGTGAAAGTAGTTTTGTGTTGATCTGGGGTACTAACTTCCACTTGATTGTATCCAGAGAATCCATCAAGCATAGACAACATCTAAGAGCCTGTGAAAGCTTGCAAAACTTGATCCATCATGGGGAGAGGTAGTTTTCCTTTAGAGAGGCCTGATTCAAATTCCTGAAATCCACACATATGCAAATCTCACCATTCTTCTTCTTCTTGAAGGAACAATGTTGGCAATCCACATTGAATGATGTATAGGGAAGATGATTTTGCCTTTAGAAACTTCTGGATCTCCTGAAAAATAGTGTCAAAAACCTTGGGATTGTATTTCCTTTATGCATGAATGGTTTGATCCCAAGTTTCAAAGGGATAAAATGTTGCATCTCCTTTGGCTGGAAAGCCTTGAGATCATCATATGAATAGGCAAGAACATCAACATACCTTTTTAGTAGATTTACTGCCTTCTTCTTTTCCTCTTGAGTGTAGCATTTTCCAATGTTCACCATCTTGGGTTCATCAAGACTCCCAATATTAACCTTTTCACATTCAGTGGATCGAAAGCTCCTTGGGAAGCTTTAGACTTAATGTACCTATCATGCTTATCAAACAAATCTTCCAAACTCACTAGCCCTTTAGGGATCTTGTTACCTTTAAATTTGATGCAGCCATCTTGATCCATCTCTTCCTTGATATCCCCTTCATTAGAGGATACACACTCTCTAGGAAAGGTCTCACTTCCTTCAAAATACAGCTGGTCAAAATTATCCCTAAGCTCTAATAATGAGAGAAAGTTTTGATCATCTTGAAAAACCGCCATTATTTGCATTATCTGGTACACTGGGCCTATGAATCATTTTAATGGTAAATTTCTCTTGAGAGAAATATGGGTGAGGAATCAACAAAGAGAGACAACTAGAGAATCAGCTCTAGTGTTCCTTTCTCTTGGCACAACTTCAATGGAGAAAGCATCAAGAAACTCAATGGAATCCAGACAAGATTCCTATAATGTTTCAATCTCCTATTCTTGACTTGAAAAGATCTCTCAACTATTTCACAATAAGCTCGCATCACCATGAGCACAAAGATTCTTCACTCCCATTTCTTTTCCATGTTCAATCCAAGTATGAGTGCCTCATATTCACTGTATTGTTTGTATTTTCAAAACAAGAGCTTGAAGGAGAAAGGATGAATGTTCCCTTAGAGAGGTCAACACCACTCCAACTCTAGAACCAGCTGAAGAGTAGCTTCCATCAAACTCTAGAGTCCAAATTCCATTGGGGTCATGAATCACTCCCTTAGGAAGCCTTACCTCATCTTGTGACATGATCATGTAGTTACCATGCCCTATATCCTCATAGAGTATCTGTGCTTTTGGATCATCAGTCTTTTGCACAATGTATTCATTTTGTTTCTCAAGTAGCAACTTCTTCATTTTTCCATTGATTGGGATCAAAGCATGCGACCAATCCATTTGAATTTCACCTCCTACCTCCTTACAGAAATTTCTACTCAGCAACATCCCATATGAGGGAGGAATATCAGCTACCAAAATGGTGGCTAAGACCCTTTCTCTGGAAAAGCAACAAAAGCTACTTGTGCATCTTTAATTCTTCCAACCAAAGGCACTTTCCTACTCTCCATGGAATAACAGAACCAAAGGCACATGTTGTTAGGTCAGACCCAAAGCATGAGCTACTTTTATAGGCATTACATTGTCTGATGCTCCTGAGTCTATAACACAATTACTAAGTTTATGGCCAACTATGAGAAGAGTCACATAGAATGGTTCAATTTTCTCATTAGGGGAAGTGACTGCAGCCACAAGGCTTGATTGAGGTGAGGAAGAGGGGGTGGGAAAAAGACCTTTAGAATTACTAGATGAGACTTTGGATTTGGAATTGACAAAGTTTACCATTTTAGCAAAATATTTTGGATGGGTTTGGTAAAACTCTGCCTTTGAAATTTGATTTTGGTCTTTTTGAGGTGATCAATAATATCAAAAGATCTAGAGGTGGATGGGGCATCATTGCTAGGAACTTGAGAGAATTTTGATCTATCAGTTTTAGGATTTGAAGGAGAAGGATTTTTGGAAACATAAGTAGAAGAAGAAGGATTAGCATTACTCACCTTTTGTGTGGAGGTAGTGGGAATAGAGCTCCTCTTCTTGCAACCACTGGAATAGTTATAGGAAACTCCTTGGACTTCTTAGTAGGCTGCACCACTTTTTCTTTTCTATTCATTTTCTCCTGAGTCATAATAGCATATGACTCACTATTCATATCTTTCACTCTTTCATCATATTCATCTTCATCATCCATACCTTCTAAGTGGTGAGGAAATGAACATGAGATCCACCAAGCTCTTCTAGTTCTTCATCAACCTCTTCTTCTAGTTCTTCATAGAGTTCATTACACTCATCATCATAGGTTCTTCAACTTCATAAGTTACATTGACTGGAACCTTGATGGGTGGGCCTTCAATAACCAATTTGGTCTTAGAATAAGGCAGACGGTTCTGGGCTGAATTATTTTTCTTGGAACATCTTAGTAAGGGGTATGTTGAGCCAATTGTTTCTTGAGAGAAATGAGATCATTTATCAAGCTTTTGTACTAACTGATCAGAATTGGCTCTAGGGGAAGAGGAAGAGGAAGAAGCTTTAGATTTGGAGGATTCTCTTTTCAATTTACCAGACATGATTAAATCATCCTCAAAATTGATAGCCAAAACGATCAACATCCAAAGTTGTAAGGTTAGCTCTCCTTAGTGCATAACTCACTTCAGGCAATTGGGCATTGAGGAAGAAGCACTTTTGGATTTGATCCACTAGATGAGTGTTTTGTGGAATTTTATTAATTAGCTTGTTGAATTTAGCCACAAACTCCCTCATGGGCTCAAATGGTTCCTTCTTGATATGAGAAATTTGTGCTAACAGAGCATGCACATCTTTAAGAGTTTGGAAATGCTGCTCAAACTGAGTTGTCATGGTATTCCAATTAGTGATTGTCCCAACAGGGAGATGATAAAACCAATCAACAACATTGTCCTGCAATGTCTCCACAAAATCTTGACAGAGACATCTTCATGTTCAACCCCAAGAATCCCACATGCAACAATGAAGGCTGCAATGTGTTCATCTGGATGAACTTTCCCATCACCCCGAAACTTGGGAAAACTTTTCCTATTACCCCTAGGTAACTCATGCAATGGATGAGGAAGAGAAAGAGGCCCAACCTATTGTCCCCAAGGCAAAGGGGCTGCCATATTTGGAAAAATTGACTGAAGGGGAACTGAAACACCAACAAGTATCAAAGCACGAAGATTAGGACTGAGATGCTCTTGAGGAATGCTATCCTTGGAATTTTTGTCTTTAACAGGAGGTGTGCTTGTAGAACAAGTTCCTCTGTTCCTTCTTGTTGGAAGAGAGAAGTTTTGTTTCTCCAAAGTTGAAAATGGGAATCCTCAACCCCGAGAGCTTTCTTCCCATGTGTATACCATAGATTCGCTAGACCAACAATGATCTTGAAGTTGTTGTTTTAGAAAGGGATTCGTTTGAAACAAAATCCCCAATAGAGTCACCAAAAATGTTGGGTTTTAAAGTGATACTTTTAACAAACCACAGTGGGACAACAAGTCCCTCCTCTTTAATGGGAGAGGTTCCCTTATTGAAAGCAAGCAACAAAAATTATATACAAATGTACAACTTTCAAAGTGTGGAGTCATGATAATTTGAAACATTTTATGCCCAAAGATCATCAATATGAAGAATGGAAGAATTAAGGAGATGAGGAATGAAGAACATAACAATACCTTCAGGAAATATAGATAACATAGTATAACCGTATACGTATTGAACTAGGGAAATACAGAATAGAATCATTCAATTTCATAACCAATATAATTTTGCAGAAGCAAAGTTCCAGAAATCATATAAACAAGAACACAAAGTTTCCTATCATAAAAGATGGATGATTCCCAAATATTAGACAAGGAAAGAAGGAATAACAGAGGAAGAAAGGGGAAAAATTTGTATTGATTACTTGAATCTATTACCTTTACAAAGTACCAAGATCCAACCCTAACAACGACATGGAGAAGCCATTAAATAGTTTCCAAGAATGGTTACATTCAGTTACAAAAATGATGAAAACTAATTCAAGAAACCGATGTTTGAGTCTCTCCAATGCCTCAGCCATTTCCATGTCTAAGCAAAAAACCAGACCACATTCAATCGTAGTCATTCATCCCGCCTTTGCAAATTTTGAATTCCAACCATCCACGTGGGAGATATTCAAAATGAAGCGAACTCGAGGACTCCTTTTGCATTTTGTGCCTTTTGTAGAAATGGCACTTTGGAAAATTTTGGCCCGCCTACTCGCTTTTGATATAGGCCTGACACATGGATTTACATGAGTGGCAACGAAGTCGTAACTCACTTTTGCATGTTTACCTCTTTTCAACACGGGCTCAAAAACTAAAATTTCTCTACCGACCCGACTCCCCGCTTTGAATTTTGATACGGGCTCAACATTTGACTTTATCCCTTGGCATGGGTGGGGTTGTGGGTCACTTTTTAACTTTATCTCCTTTATGGAAACAAAGATCAAATTCTCAAATCACCTCGATGGCCCGCTTTGGCGCTTTGAATTTCGATGTGGGATTAATATTTGAATTTATCCATTATAAAAACAAAGCCAAAATTCCCAAATCACTCTGACGGCCCACTTTCCCGCTTTGAATTTTCAACGGCATAAAAACACAAAAAGGGCCCGCCTCCCCGCTAATGCTTGAAACATGGCCACGTGTCCCTTTGTGGGCCAGTTCAGTATTTTTGCATTTTTGACTAAGTCCCTTTTGTTTAGTAGGGCCATATATCTGACCTGGACACGTGGAGGCTCAACACACATTTGGGACTTGCCTCCATATTTTTCCTTTGAAGTTGTGCCAAGCTGACACGTGGAGGCTTATGCAAACCCCTCTATACTTCGCTGATTCAATGGCCATTTCTTCCCCTTCTTTGACTATGACCACGTGGCAAGCCCATGCACACTTAAGGACCCGCTCTTGATTATTCCTTTGAATTTGCGTCGATGAGACACGTGGAGACTTTCGTCGGTTATTTTATACTTATCCAATTTGAGCCCGCTTTTGACTTGACTTATGTTGAACCCTAGACACGTGGAGAGTTGGAGCTCATTTGATTTTCCACTTTGGATTCACCCCCAAAGGGGTCCAAGTTAACACATGACTCCTTCTGCTAGTCCTAGAATCTTCAATGACCAACTCTGTCTCTCCTTTGACTCTGACCACGTGGCGAGCTGGCACTCATTTGGAGACTAGCCCTTTGGTCTCACTTCTGAAGTTGATCTGTTGAGGCACGTGGAGGATTCTGCCAACCCTCTCATACTTAGTCAATTAAACAATCGGCTCTGCTCTTTTTTGGACCTGGGACACATGGAAAGCTGGCGCAAGTTTGGGGAACCACCCTTGGCTTTGATCCTTGAAGTTACATTGATGAGGCATGTGGCACCGTCCACTAGAACTTTCATACTTAGCTGATTTAGGATTTTTTTGTCTTCATTTTGGACTTGGGACACATGGAAAGCTTGCGCTTATCTCGAGGATTGTCCTTGGGCCCCGCTCTTGGAGTTGCATCATTTGGATGTGTGGAGGCTTATTATCGCTTAAAACATGGCCACGTAATATCCAATCATATATTTCCACGTACTACCCGTGGATGTTGGTGTAAAAATGACAGGAAGATACGCACGTCATTCACGATTGTAGAAAAATAACAAGAAAGGGAAAACCCCACCTTTACACCGAATTTCTAACTATCCTCCATGGAATGAAAACTCGCAAACAATACTAGGCTCGACGTGATCCATTTCTCCAAGGCTCGAATCAAAATTTTCAAAAGTTAACTTCAAAAGAGGGAAAATTTGAGGGCGACAACACGCCACCTCAAAGAGGGGAAAATTTATACACCTATAATTTGGTCTACATGGTCTTATTACTAAGATCATGCTAACTAATCTAGTTTCCTATTAATTTAATACACTACACTAGTAAAATATCCTTTATAACCCCTTCTAAACCTCCTAAACCATGTTAATCCCTCTCTAACCAACTTCTATAAGCTTGTTTCCCTTTAATTAACCTTGTTTAGGTTAACTAACCCTCTTATTGACTTTCTAATGAGAATTTGACTTTCTAAAACAAATATCTCACCTTCCAAATAGCCATTTAGCCTTCTAAATCCAGTTCACACCTCCCAATGTGGCTTTTCTGAAAATCACCTTTTTGACTCCTTTTTAGTTCCACATGCATCCAAAACACCTTTTCCTCCAAACCAAAAACTATAAATACAAGGGTACCCCTCCCACCTTTTCATAAGAACTCTCTCTCTCATCTCATTTCTGATTTAGATTATGCTTTAGTCATTTTAGAGTCATTTCATTTCATATTTGAGCTATTTACTTGTATTTGCTAAATATTTCAAAGATTTAGGTAAATGGGAGAAGCCATTAATGGTGAGCTTCCATTCTTAATATTTTGAGACATCCATAAACACATAACTGATTGCTAGAGCTTTAATAGGTTCATTTATAGATAACTTTCATGGAGTAGGAGCTAATATAGTCATGTTTAGAGGTTGATTGTTTATTTCAAGCTTTATGTATGCATACATATAGGTAGCTCTTGTTTATCTCTAATTTGATGGTTATTTGATTTTTTTGTTCCAAATATTTTGGTGTTTCTTTAGATATTCTTACCCCATGTTCATAGCTTTAGCAAAATTTTCATTATACACGGCAACACCGGACCTACATATCTCTTCTTTGATCAACCACCAACCATCTCCACTCACGTGTGTTCGCAACATACAAAGTAAGTATTGTGATTTTATCGTTTGTTATTATTCAAGAGTAGATATTTCATTTCTTTCTATATTTTAATCCTTCCATTACCCATATATCACCTTCTTCCCACCAACCCACTATTCAACCATCCCAAGCCTTTACACCCTTTCCAACCTCCTTTTCAACATACCTGAGTCTTCTTAACAATATCACGACCTTATCAACACCACCTTCACTCTTTGTGTAATCACAGAGAGGTCCAAACTCCCATTTTAATATTTGAACCAGATTTCCCCTACCGATATCATTTAGCCAATCAAGGCGCTTGCCTATCTCCTATACTAGCATCGATCGACCAATCGATACGGTCTCGAGAATGACAATTTTTCCTATAACAACGAGTTAACAAATTCCCTAAAAATTCTCAAAACCTTGCCTAATTTCACCCAGACCTCACCTATAACCTTTTCTACACTCGCAGACACAAACCCACCCTTTAATCATATGGATTTGATTCTAACCATTTCCTGTTGAGTTAAATTCACTTGTTGTATGTTAATAAGAGATACCTAAATCTTATCAACTATGATAAGAATTATTATTTCTTACATTAAATTGTATTAAATAGAGGATTGACACATTCGAGGAAGTGTCACACTTCCTAGATCTAGCCTTGCTATGTAGTCCTCTGACTCTTGCTATTTAATACTATTTGGTGGTCTTGTTGTGTTTCTTATATAGGTCATTCCTCCTAGCCAAAGGGAATCTCACACAATCAGCTTGGATCAAAAGTCTACGAATACAGTGCGTGCAATGCCTTCTACCATCTACATAACACAAGTATTCCTCCTACGCTTGTTACCCACTTATTTGTTTTATCACATTATTTTTTAGGTGAAACACCCACATCAACAAATTTGAATGACATACGTGGTAAACGAAGGTGCCCCATGGGGTAGTGAAGGAAAGTTTGAACCGATCATTTTTAGCAACTTCAATTTGGTTGTACCTCAATAATCCATCCAACATGGACATCATCTCTTAACCATTTTCTTCCTACAAGATGTGGTCCATGACTGTAACGGGTAATTTTATTTTAAAGAATATTGGTTCATATTTCAAAATCCACGTAGATGTGGATTTCACCACTCTTTTTTCTTACTGGTACAATATTGGCTATCTACATTGAGTGGTGGATAGGAAATAAGATTTAGGCATTCAACAACTTCTCAACCTCTTCATTGATTATTTTGACAATCTTGGGATTGTACTAGCTTTTCCGCTTCTGAAGGATCTTGCATTAGGATTCGTGGGGTATAGAATGTTGCATGGCTGTCAATGGAAGGAATTCAAATCATCATATGAGTATGTGAGAACATCAAAGTAAAATTTTTAATAGATCTATGAAATTCCTTCATTCCTTAGGTGAAAACCATTTTCCAATGTTCATTATCCTGGTTTATTTCTTGCTCCAATGTTAATTTTATCATACTATGACGATGACCTAGGTTGATATTTTTCTTTTCCATGAATGAAACTATCATGTTTTTTAAATAATTCCTCCAAAGATACTATCCCCTTTTAATCATGTTTCCTTTCAAATGGATCACTTTTTCTTCATCCACATGATCAACCAAATTATTGTCACTATCATTCTTTATAAATTCCCTTGGGAATGAGTTAATTCCCTCAAAATACATAGACCTGAAATCCCTTGTCTATTGTAGGAAGATAAAAATCTCTTTATCATCATCAAAAACTTTCCAAATCTCTAAATTGTTTGGCACACTAGGTCAAAATACCATTTCCACCAAGAACCTTTCTCCCTTGAAGTCATAATGTGGAATAATAAATGATGCGGATACAACCAACAAGTTGGTTGTATAATTCTAATCTCTAGGACTGATTCAATGTTAAATGCACCAAAGGCTTCAATATAATCCCATACCTTATTCTTGTAATGATGAAGACACTTTTTTTACTTGAAAAATATCTCACACCTATTTCACAATAAAATCGACATCTCCTTATATAATGAGTTTCTTAATTCCCATCTCTTCAATATCCTCAACCCAAGGAAAATAGATTTGTATTCAACCATGTTGTTCATGTAAGAAAATTACAACTTACATACTAATGGGAACAAGTATCCCTATGGAGAAGATAATACAATGCCTTCTCCCGACCCGATTCATGTAACAACTACCATCAAAATCCATGTTCCAAACCTCGTTAGATTTATTTCTTTGTATTTACTCCAGATTAGGAAGTTATTCACTCCAATCAAAACTCATGAAGTAATTATCATTACCTCTTTCTTCATATGAAACTCTTCCTAATTCTTCAAATGAAGCATTTCCCATCTCACTTCTTTGAAAAATAATGGTAGCCTGGTGTCATCAAAATTTTGCATTGTTCATCTTGGGATTGGGAAGGAGTTTATTCATCTCACCCTTAAATAGAAATAGTGTAGAAGACCATTCCATTTGTATTTCACCTCCCATCTCTTAGTAGAAGCTTATGCTAAGGATCATTCCATATGTAGCCAAAATTTTTGCCACTAGGATTGTTTCCTTCACCTATTTATATGGATAAGTAACAAGGGCCATTCGCATCTTCAATCCTATCAAAAATTGGTGCCTCTTTGGTTTTCATTGAGTAGTAATGTCCAAATTCCTAAGAGAGATTCAAACTAAGGGCTTGAGGATCATTTGTAGGCATAACATTATCCAAGGTATCGAATCGATGAATACAATTATTCAAGTGGTATCCATTTATCAAAGAAATGAAACATATAAGGGTTAAATCCTTTCAGTAGAGGAAGGGGTAGTGGATAAGAGGTTTTGGCTTGGACTCGATCAAGAGTAAGAAGAAAAATATGGAAGTAGGCAATAGTTTTTAAAGGGATGAAACTTTTGACTTGGATTTTCCACCCTTGATAAACTTGCAAAGTTTCTCAAATTGCTGGATGGGTTTGTAGATATTGAGACTCTTAGATTTGGAACTTATCCTTTTTAACATGATCAATAATGTCAACATTTGAAAAGGGATTTTTAAGAGAATGGTAAACATTGGATTGCCTTGGTTTATATGAGGTATTAGCTGATTTTACATCACTCTTATGCTTTGTAGAAGTGGAAACATCATTTGTGGCAAAGCTTGACTTAACTTTCTTGGAAGTTTCCTTACGATGGGAAGTAGCTTCGTGTTTCTTGTTAAAGCATAATTTAAAGATGGGGAGTGAAGATACTCTCTTTGTTATGATATTCTTAAGAAGTAGAGTCATCAGTTAAGGATCTTCCTTCTCTTTATGTTTATTCTTGGAGGATTTCTCTTTCTCAAGATTCTTCAAATGAGTAAAAAAAAAAAGAATGGCTATTTGTATCTACCATAGAATCTGCATGTTCATCATCCGAAGAGGACACATATTCACAAAAACCTACCTCTACAAATCCAATTTATTTTATCATCAACTCAAATTCTTCTTCTTCACTTTCTAAACCAACGTATTCTTCAAATTTTTCATCTAACCGAGTCCCACATGCTATGTTCATGAGAGAGGCTTCAAGAGAAAACATATGACGTGGAGGACGAATTATATGTTTTTTCAAGAAATTATTTCTTGGAATATCCTTGTACTAGAAAGTTTGTGTAAGTTATTTTTTAGAGAAATAACATTGTTATCCAATTTTTGCACTAATGAGTCTCGTAGTCAAGAACTTAAGCTCTAATTATTTTCCATACTTGGAACCCTCTTGATCTTCCCAGACGTTAGAAATTCATCTTATACTATGAGTCTCTCGCACCTCATTCAAGGTGGAGAGTAGAGTTCTTCTTAACATGACACTAACTATGGTAAGTTGTGTATTGGTGGAAAACCTTATTTGATTATCTTCGTGAGGCTTGGTAGCTTCGGGATCTTATAGAGGATCCTATTAAATTTAGCTACAAACTCGCTCATAGGCTCATGAGGATCCTTCTTCGATTGAGACCACCAGACGAGGAAACCATAGAGAATATTCAGCCGGTTTAAATCTATCTTCAATATTATATTTCATACCTAACCAATTGGTGATAGACCTTCTTGGAAAATGATAGAACCAATCGAAAATGACATCTTCGCAAGGATACCATGAAGAAACATAATAAAAAAATCTTCATATTCTATACCCCAAACCCCATAAGATGTTATGAATGATGTGATATGATCATTATGTTTTTTTACATCTCCTTAGAACTTTAGAAATTTATTTTTATATCCCTCAGGTAGGTCATGCAATGGAGAATTTATAGCCAATGGGCCCATGTTTTGTCCCCAAGGCATTGGTTCTGTGCTTTATCATCCAAGGTTCTTCTTCCTTTTCTTCTTCTTTCGCTTCTTCTTTCGTAACTTATTTTTAGATTCTTATTCTAGTGGAATGAAGTTCAATGGCTCAAATTATGGTTCCTCAATAGGGAAATTAGGATCAAACTCAAAGAAATACTTCTGACATATCCTTCTTGTTAGTTGAATAATGGGAAGTCTAAAATCAGCTAGTTGTTTCTCTTCGAATGTTGGATCAGTTGTACCACTAGCTTGAGTAGACCTTACATATATTCTTTCAACCTGTTTGGATGATTGCTATACAACTCAAAAAAAAATATTTCAATTCCCTTCTTTGTTGATTAAGAGCTTTTTTTACACATTATAGAGCTTGTGCACGTTATTCTTCCAAATCCAAAATTATTGAGGCTGTGTGGTAATGATTGAAACTTTCTTTGTTATGCCACATGTAATTTCTCAAATGAAATGTGAGATACTATTGAGTATCTTGAAAGAAAAAGAGATTTGGATGTAACATAGGAGCATTTCTAGGAATGGTCACGGTGAGAAAAAATACGAGTAGACATCAAGCTCTTATGATTTCCAAATTCTGATTTTTCTTTTTAATTTTTATATATTTGATTTTTATGGATTTTTTGGTTTATGAGGTGGTGCAGTAGACAAAAACATTCCTCATGGTGGGCATCGAAAATTATAGGTGAAAAAAATTTTCACAATGAAAATTATCTAATTTTCACCAATGCTTTGGAAATATGTCCCTTCTCGGGTTCTGAAGGAGAGGATCCTTTTATTGAATGCAGATAAAATAAATATTGTGGGTGGTTGTTAAGTTGGGGATCACACAAGACTACTCCACTAGACATGTGGTAAATTTATTGTACCTAGTGCAAAGGGAGGAATTTTATTGGGAGACAAGGTGAAGGGGAGTTAGAACTTAGAAAAAAGGGGTTAATATTGTAAATAGGCACTAGTAGAGTTTCACAAGCATTAACCAAAATCAATCCACACTCAATTAGAAGAATTTTTTTCTAACAATGATAAGACACAATAAATCATTGAAAAAAAATTCCATTAATACATTCATCAAAGGCACTAACACCTTCCTTGGTTGTACAAGATTATCATGTGTACAAAGCTTAAAAGGAGATATAAGGAGGAAACATAGAGAAAAAGAATAGAAGAATGCTATATTTTACTTTTTTCTTAGTAGTGCAATAGCCATCTACTTAGAGAATCATAATTGATGACCCTTGGGATGAGGGATTCATACAATATATATCTTTACAAAAAGACTCTTCACCTACCCCCACATGAATTTTCACTTACCTTTACAACTTTTGACCTTTCATATCCCTAGGAAAGAAAGTGAGTCCATTTTTATTAATTAAAGGAGACTCATTACAATGCTTGACTATAGGTCACATTTAAATGAATAAGAAAAAATTTGAAAAGTAAACCCCTTAATGAAGAAATAGAAAATGAGAGAAGAGAAGAACGGGGGAAGAGATAATAAGCAGATATAACTATACTAAATAAGATGCTCCATCCGTTGATGAAGATTCATCTAATGAAGGAATCTGAGAGAGTGCGCTTGGAGAAATATCTATTCATTTGAAATCCTTATTGAAATGAGCCACTACGGGTGCTACTTTATATTCTTGAGGAATATGCACGAAGCTCAAATCCTTAAGCCAATTATCATAAGTATTGTTGATGTTTTTACATTACTTGAACCAAATTTGGTGTGCCTTAGTAGTGTTGGAAATAACACACCTGATCTCTTCCAAGGATTCCAAGATATCCATATTGAAGGAGAAGGTATCTCCCACCTCTTTCCCAACAAGTTCCTCAAATGGCTTCAGAAGATCATTCACCGAGGAATTCTCATTCAATGAAGGTTCTCTAAGCCTCTACACTTCCTTACTTATACTTTCCAAAATCTGTGAAGTGATATCATCACATGAATCAAGCTCATCAAGAGAATTATTCAACATATCATATCAGAAAACCAATGCCTCGAGACAAAATTAGAGACATATTCTCATCTATGGAGTTGAAAAAAATTCTTCTTACCAGCGTAATATAATAAAATCTACCCATATCTATTACTAATGTAAACACTTGGTCTCAATGAAACTTTTCCTTCTCAATTTAATATTTCTTCAATCATACTTTTGTAGCACTAGAAAACATGAACTCAAATAATGAAAGAATCTAAGGAAACAAATTTTTACCTTTCTTGAGGATCCTATCAACCCACTTGTCATTGGCTCTCCCTACATTGTGTAGCCCTACCCCTTCTTGATTAAATTCGGAACAAAGCTACTAATTGGAGTGACCTCTTTAGCTAGGAGAGATGGGATTTTACTAGGATCCATGACTGATTGAATGTCGGAAGTAATATTTTTCAGATGTTCCTCTAATTATTCAATCCTTCCTTTATACTCTTCATTTCTTGTAATAAGATGAATGATATATTCTTGAAGAAAATGGGAATCTCCTTCATGTGTTATTGGTCCCAAGGGATTTTTTTCATCTCATAGTCCAATGGAGTCCTCTCATCAATGATAATTACTACCTTTAGTTGAGAAAATTCTACATATTGGTTTCCTGAGGCACCACTGAAGAAGTGGGAATTTGTCTGGGATTTCTTACCTCACTTTAATTTCACCATCCTTGAAATAGATTGAAAGTGTGACATCACTTCCTATTCACCATCGTATGATTCTCACCTCCAATCAAATCCTAGATCCATGGAAATATATCCATTTTGTGGGTTTGACATGAGGCATGATCAGTAGTCTCATGCTTAGTGTGAGGAATTTCCTCTTGCATTTGGTGAGTTGAATCTACAGTGGAAGAAGAGATGCTTGGGGACTCTGATGTCAAATTAATGGGTGATAAGGATCTATCTCTCCTTTCTCAAGATATTCTATAGGGTCTTGAGTGACTTTTATTTTTGTGCAACCTCATGTAGTCAGAGACACAAAATCATGCACTTTGGGTAATTATCTAGTCTTGATTACATACTATTATTCATATGATTCCCAAGTAATAAAGTACTAATTAACCCATGTATCTGTTCACCTTGCTTTACATTCTATGCCACTTTCAGTCTTGCACTCTTACTTTCTCGGTATGTTTTTTTACTTTTCGACATTTTTCATCTCGTATACACTAAAGACCCAACCAGATGCCAACGCCAATCACCCTCATCCTCTCTAGGTTCTCTTGCCCCCTTTGTGATTTACACTCAATTTTTGGGTAATTTCTAGACATTTAAGCATCTTATATTTTTGGTAGTCAACCTTTTCAGGTTGATTATTAAATTCAAGTGAAGGAATCATATAAATATAAAGTTATGTGATCATAATAAAGGACCAAGCACTAAGAAAAATCTATCAACACCTAAGGTTGCATCCATCAAGAAATATAAGAGCTCCATTGAAAGGAACAATAACAGATTGTACCAATCCAAGAACAAAGATGCTAATCAAACACCATGATCAATAAGATGAAATTAATTCACCATAATAACTTTACATAAAAACTTTGCAAACAAATGAGAAACAATATCATTTATTATTATGGAACTCAATGCAATACATTGAGAGTGTGCCTTGTTTAATTAGGCAAGGAATACCAATCTAAGAACCAATCAAGGTCGTAGATTAAGCCATAAATCAAGGAAATAACTAGTCATCAAAGAACTAGTCTAGACCATAGATTTAAGAGAGAACTAGACATCAAGATCTAGTGATACCATATCAAGGAAAGAACTATACCTAACAACTAGATAATATCTCCTAATATCTAAATAATATAAAATAAATATCCACACACATAAGTGGGCGAGGATAAATATAATAAAGGTAAATAAAGTACCTAGGTGAACATGAGCTAAGGTAAATACCTACTCTAACACCCCCTCAAGTGAAGCTAGGGGCCAAAATAGAAGTGACATGTCCATAGTATGAGTCCCGGCAACTAGGCCTGATGAGGTACTCATGTACAATAACTGGGAAAAAAGGGACACCGCAAGGTACCCAAAACCAATAACAATAAAGTAAAGAGAGTAAAGATCCGCTCCAAGGCATCCCAAGAAGCTCGGCTCAAAAACTCGCATAATGAAGAATTTTGGTGTGCACTATGGTCGAAATCCACTGCTCAATCACAAAACTCAAAAACAACTGACATTGGGCTCCACCAGAATAGCTCCATACAAGGAGACTGTCAACAAAGTGATGTCGAAAGTGCAAAAAAACACCAAACATAATTCGATCAATTGCTTCAAATAGGTGTGCCACGATCCAAGAACAATAACCAAAGCAACAAGGCAAGGACACAAACTCCAGAGTGTCACGATCCAAGAAAAGCAAGGAAAGGACATGCAACTCAAGAAGAAGGATCAACACCACACCCTCCCATACTACTGAATGGGTGGAGTGATGCTACAAATATGTATGAGTTTCCCAAAAAAACTACTCGAAATCGACAAAATAACACTGGAATGCACCAGAATAGATCCCCATAAGAGATACATCAACATGCCAAAAGTGTTGAAAATACAAATACAAAATCTCTCAACAAACAAAAAGATACACTACACTGTAAAGAAAAATGTTCAATACAAGAAGCATCACAATGTAGAAGGTATAGAAAGTGGAGCAAGAGGCCAAATGGTGGAGGAGCCATGCCTATAGATTCCTCTAAACGAATGCCTATGTCGTCTCCACGAGTGATCATATATCCACCCCAAATCAACACGGATGGATGAAGAAGATGCCTACATATGAATTGGTGCAAAATGCACAATGGGTGCATACAAAAGAACATCAGAATGTGTGTCAGGTTGATCATGTCTGACAGCTGAAATCTCAGGTTTCTCAAGCCTAAGTGAAGATGTAGAACTCATGTGTTGCTCATGATCCTTAAAAAGAGTCGAGCGAACAAAAAAGGAGCTCTATCAATGTGTGATCCCAATGAAGTATCTACATGAAAACCAATGTCATGGCGAGAATTCCACTTAACATGTGGAAGAGAGGAAACAATACCCTGTGAATGTCTACCAATGACTCTGCTAGTGAGACCCATAGAATGGAGCATGTGAGAACTGAATGCAGTGGTATGCTTCTTAAAAAAGACATGCGCTGAAAGGTAATAGGATACACAACATGTGGTACTGTAATAGGCACAGATGTGGAAGAGCATGTAGTAACAAGCTTCATAGGTGTATGAGCATCAAGAGTAGGAACAAACTCAAAGACTGACAAATCAATGTCAGTGGGTTTAGGAGCAATAGCTGCAAGTGGACTAGGAGCATGGATATGGTTGTCCACAATATGATGGTGATGTTGTAGGCTAGCAAGTTTGTTCTACAGGGAGTGTATTATTGTATCCTTATCGTGAATGAGTGATTGTAGAAGATAATTTTACTTCTTGAGCAATCTATTTTCTTCCACAAATTTTACAATATCCTCTTGAAGTCCACATACTTCAGAGAAAAGCATATCATTCTCAGAATCCATGATAGGTACAAACTGCAACTCCCAAAAGTTTAGGATGTCGGGCTCAGCTGAAATTGCATCCACAATTGATTACAACACTCCTCCATATTTGGCACTTTATAATTATAGTGCAAGTCTAAAAATAAATATTTCAATGGAAAGAGCATGAAAAAACAAACACTTTTGCAAAAAATGACACTCAAAACCAAGTTACCGATCAAAAGTTACAAGCTTTTTAATATTTTTCTCTGTTATTTATTTTAGTTGACAGTAATCTCTAGCTTTGATACCATGAAAGGAACAATAATCAGATCGTACCAAGCCAAGAACACAGATGCTAATCAAACACCATGATCAATAAGATGAAAGCAATTCACCATAATAACTTTACATAAAACCTTTGCAAACAAATGAGAAACAATATCATATATTATTATGGAACTCAATGTAATACATTGATAATGGGCCTTGTTTAAATAGGCAAGGAATAACAATCTAAGAACCAATCAAGGTCATAGATCAAGCCATAAATCAAGGAAATAACTAGTCATCAAATAACTAGTTAAGACCATAGATTTAGGAGAGAACTAGACATCAAGGATCTAGTCAATACCATAGATCAAGGAAACAACTATACCTAACAACTAGATAATATCTCCTAATATCTAAATAAGATAAAAGAAATATCCACACACATAAGTGGGTGAGGATACATACAATAAAGGTAAATAAAGTACCTAGGTGAACATGAGCTAAGGTAAATACCTACTCTAACATCCATTGCATCCATATAGCTCCATCACAAGGGATGCAAGGGATTGTTTTCTACATCACACTTCATAGGAGGGAATTTCATTCTATTCCATGCACACATTTATCGCATTCTACAGCTAGCTACTTGCTCATTGTTCCAAGTGCAACACGCACAAGAGCAACCTAGGGCACAATTCTACAAATACAAATAGAACTACATTGGGTCTAAGATGTAGTGAAATACTCGATAGTAGTAAGTCCATCATTGTGGTAGCGAGGACAATCTAACTCCTCATTTTGCATCTTTATTTTTAGGATTTTATTTCTATTTGAGGGTTTTGCAGGTCTATTATTCATTACAAGTCTACACCAACCTTGGTGATCATTGTGCATTAATTCGTAGCAACAAAAGGATAGTATAAGCGAACATATTTTGACCCTAAGAATTTGGGTTTCTAAGCATTTCCATAGACCCAAGTTCCCAGGTCCATCATCCTTCTCTCAATCTGTAATTTTGTGAGCTCCATCGATGGTCAATGCTTAACATTTCTCTATTTTCTAGCTCTATGCACTCTATACAACTCGTGAATCAGCTAAGGCTCTTTACCCTCTCTTTGCAATTAGGGTTTTCATTATTTATTACTTAATTTCTTAGATCTATTTCAGTACTTCATTATTCATTTATCTACAATCTTGCATTCAAATTAGGTACATACATTTACATTTTATCTTAATTAGTAGTGGTAACTTTCAACATATATTTTTATCTCTTTGTAGGTCTCTCTTGAGTGAGTAGAGCTCTCGCAATCCTCTCGGGTGCCTTTAGATATGAGAGGTGAGATGCTTTCCTTACGAGAGACCAAGACCACCCGATTCATTGAGCACATACCTCTTTTTCTTGAAGCACTCCTTATAAACTTGGATCAAGACTACAATTATTTCATTGATATCCCCTGACTCACGAACACTCCATGAGACTCGATGGGAGAGGTGAAACCTTCACTACTTAGTATTAAGGATTAAATAAATTGTTTCGATCATCTTCCACACCTTCTATGAACCAATAAAGTATGAATCTCCTCATTTGGCCAACTATCATACTCACGTGATCTCTTTTTCTTATCTCAAAATCATCCAAGAAGTTAATCCAATAATCTTGAATCTAGGGAACATGGAATAACTCAATAAGATTGAAGGTTTTGGGATTGGTTCAGATGTAAAAATATACCCTAGATGTGTATGAATAGAGGCTCGTGGAGGATAATGAATCTTTAAGGTTTGAGGCATCAATTTTTTTCAAGAGTAAATACATCGAGAGAAATGGTGAAATACACACCTTTCTTCATGTAGTTCCTGAACTTGTTATGGATGCGAGTAAGTTGCCTACATAGTTGGAACATCACTATCTTGTCATTGAGATATCGCAGAGCTTTTGAGGAGTGAGATCAAATCTTGAAACCTTGATATAGGAGAAGGTAGATAATTGAGTAAAGTAGGACCCATAATTTTAAATCAATTTTGTGGATTGGGATGAAATCTAAACTTTGGGTTACCTTATAAAGCAATGAAATACGAACATGGTGAATGCATCATTCACCCTAACAAAGTGGTGGTTATTTTCTTTAAGAGTGAGTTGAGGGTACCTTTCATAATCTGGGGCCTTCGAGAAACATATAAGTAAGAGTTATGAATTTGAATGACCTTTTACTAGAAAGAGCATACACCAGATATGATGTCATTGTGAACTTCTTTGTAACTTGTATTCAGAGAAAATGATGATGGATGTTATCAGTTATGATTTTTCCCCAATCAACCTTTTATTCCTCTCGATAATGATGAGGATGAATTTTTCCATCTAACCCAGAAATTCCTTTGTGGTTTCTTTTCCCATCATCCTGCTTAGCAATATGATTGCATTCTAAGTAACCCTCATGAAAATCACTCATACACAAGGTTTTGGCATACGATAGGTTTTCATTCCTTATCTCAACCATGATTTGAGTGCAAGGCAATGGAGATAGGACTTAGTCTTTGAACACTCGGTGGATGCAAAATCTTTCGAGATTATGACCATGTTATTGCCAGTCGGAATTTGCATACATTGTGAAATGCCTTTTGTTAAATCGTAGTACCGCAAGTATAGAATTTTCATCCGCCCTCACAATCTTGGACTTTGGTTCATAGTGATGAGCACATGCTAACACAAATTCCATAATATATAATGACAAGTTATGTCCTCTAGCTGAAAATAACATGCATGTGAAGATCTTATCCTCAACAGGTTCCCTTGGTCCTCCGAGCATCCTACTTTTTAGGTCCTCTAGGTCCATGTGAGTGACATCATTGTCACCCACACATGAATACTTGTATGGATAGTATTGAAACAAGTTCCATAGAAAATAATTTGAACTTAATGATTAAAAAATAAAAAGACAAGTGGAAACTTACCCAACATCAACTTTCTGCACTAGAATCCAAAACTTTCTATTTTTGGTAGGTGGGGTTCGGAGCTATTATTTTGGGAAATTTTTTTTTTTTTTCTCAAAATTTATCTTTTGAATATGCTAACACACTTAGCTTACCTTAATTGAATTTTTTTTACTATTTTTAGTAGGTTTCTTCTTCAAAAACTACTATTTTGGGAAATTTGTTTGTTTTGCCTTGTTTGCTATTTTTCACTATTTTTAAATGTTCTGAGTGATGTGAGCTTGTTGTTTCAGGAGGCTTACTATTTTTAGTATGTCATTGTAGAGATAAATTTATATTTTCTATAATGTGAACTTAATAGTGTAGGTTTGTATTGAAAACACTCTCATCGGATTCGGCTCTGCATTGGGACCCCTCGCTCCAAATTTCATAGTGATTCTTCTACCGTAGCTCTTTGAAAATTGAAAAAGAAATTTTGGAGGTATTTTTTATATTTTATATTGTAAATAAAATAGTGCATCATCTGTTATGCAGAAAATATCTTCTCAAAGGTGCCTAGGATTAGAGTATTCTATGAAACTTTCAATGAATTGGGTTTCGGTTGAAAAGATATGAAGAAATTTTAGTTCCTGGTTGAAAAGTATGGAATGATTTTGGTAGCATGTATGGAATTTTTTGATGTTATTAGAGGTATTACAACAAAAAAAATGGTGAATGGGTTAACCTATGTAAATAAACTAATTTTAAGACCAGTTAACTTTTGGTTTTGTACTTGCTCGTTAACTCGCAATTTGATCCCGGGTTGAATGGAAGCTTGAGTGGAGTTAAAAGTTGGGTTAAATGAGATTACACATGGGAAATAATTATTTTATCCTTTTTCCCATAGGAAAAAGGGAAAATGGAAACAAGAGGGCACTTTGAGTGAGATTGTGACAAGTGACGAGATTTGGTGAAGTGTGAGGAAGATAAGGTTATCTAGTTAAGCACCCTACGAAGCTAGAAAAGGTCATATGAAGAAGCACATGGGGATTGCACTTTGGAAATAATTTTTCCCCATATTTACCCTTGGAAAAGGGACAAAAGAAACACAAAAGGGAGATTTTAGAGATATTGTGACAAGTGGCGAGATCTCGGTAAAGTGTGAGGAAGATGAGGTTACCCAATTAAACACCCCACAAAGTCGAAAGGGTCACATGAATAACCACAAGGGGGATTGCACTTTGGAAATAATTTTCCCACCTCTTTCCCCTTGTAAAAGGGATAGAAAGGGGTGATAGGAGTGAAATGACATGTGGGTGTCAAAATTTTGGCTTAAGTATGGGATATGTACATTCTTCATTAGTGAGGATTTGAAAACTTCACTCCCGAGCTTGGAAAGGTATTTTGAGATAAAATGCCTACTTTTTTTAATTCTAAATCCTTATAGAGCTCTTGGAATCATCGAAACAAGTTTTGGCTCATGATTTACTATTTATTCCTTACACTGGACTATTCCTACAATACCAAATCTTCCCTAAATATTCATAATTTACTTCCAATACATTAAATTATATCCAATACCACCTATGGATTTTTATAATCTTTTAGAACCTCCCCGATGCAGCCTAGAATTCTTAGTTAACACCTAGTCAAAACCTAGCCGAGCACTCACCGAAAGCGCATAAAGGTACCGGGTCCTCTTAAGTGTTGTATGTAGAGAATAGTAGCATGATAAAGTAGTAAATATATATTTTAGAAACTAATCCATCTATTCATCATTATATTGAACTAGATCTATAAGCACTTAAATGTAAATCATCATGATAATAATAATATACATTGACAAAACATATCAGACACTGTTGTTCAGCCAATATTCTTTATATATTCATCATACCAACAGTACAAAAGCTTCATACAATACCAGACATGCGTGCATGGATCTGTTACAATTATCCAGTCTCATGTACTCATGTATCTCTCATCCTTCAAAGCATGTGTCTCTATCTATCTCTTACTAAGTAATTCATTACATATATATAGGGTGGGGAACTAGCCCTTCACCACTTAACTCTACTAGAAATAGGTCGCATGCTAATAACAACCACGCACCTTTTACAACTATAGCCATACATGCAAGTATGCTATCTATAGATCACGTTGATAGTTAACTATAGTGGTGGATCTATCCTTAGCTTATGCCCATGCAAGAGTGATTTGACATACTCTTTAAAAATCTCCATGAAGAGTGGCACGCAAGTCTCGCATTGCTTTGTGTGCTCCATGCCAATCTCTAAGAATAGACTTGATCTCCAAAATCGGCTAAGTCCTAAAAGTCTGACTCTACACCTCTGCACGTGATGCCTTCCTATACCTTCGCCTTTGCTCCTATGTTGTTCTTCCGTGCGGACTCTGTGTGCAAGTTTAACTAAGTGTTTTCTCGATCAACATTACCCCACACTAATCTCATTGTTCACCCAACAATGGCGATGTCCAAAACTTACACAAAGAATGGATAAATAAAGAATGGTTGAAATAAAGAATTTTGAATAAGGTATACGCAACTAACAAAACTGTTCAAGCCTCAGGCCCCTCCATTTCATCCTGAAGTAGCAACTCTGGATATTCTTCTTTTATATCTACTTCTAGGTTCTCCCACTCCATTAACGCCGCTCCTGCCATCTCAGGCACATCTGCAATGATGGACTGCAGCTCTTCCATAGTGAGTTTTCCTTGCTCATTTTGTATCACAAGCATTACGCTTGACATAGAGGTTTGCACCCCCTCCAATACATCCATCTTTTGAGCAATGAGCTTTCCAAGCTCATCTAACCTCTCCTTATGTGGTGCCTGTGCTGTAGCCAATGTCTCATGCTTTTTCTTCACCAGGAGTAATCGTTCAGTGGCCTAGGGTAGCATCCTTCATAGCCTTGTGTACTTCATTTTCCTCCTCAATGTTTTCACCGCGATCAGCGCATCTGGGGCTATGCATATCATTAGTGCATGATCAGCTTTCTTTAGTTCGTCATGGGTGGCTTGTAGTAGGCCTTCATAAGTAGCAATCTTCCTTGCTACTGTAGCCTACACTTTCTCTGCCTTTTCCCGGGGTCCTTGGGTTGTGTTGATACACACACCTTTTCATCCTCCAACACTAATGTTATCATTGTCTTTACATAGTGCATTGTAGAAGGAAATTCTTTTTTGGCACTTGGGATTCCAAATGTGGGCGTACCTTGAGGACATCATCTCAATTTCCTCCGCCATATTAACAAAAGTGTCATATTTTCTCTTGATCAAATCCTTTTCCTGTACTAGGCACGCTATCTCCACATCCTTGGCTTTCAATTTCTCCGTCAGTGCCTTAATGGTAGCAGATTTATCAATGTTTCTTCTTGCTACTTCAGTAGATACCTTTACTAGAGCATTGCTTACCTGCTCATCTGACATCACTGTTGGCTTAATTGTCATGTGCCTTATTTTAGGTGCCTTCTTCAATCATCTTGATGTGCATGATTCTTCACCGACATCAAAGTTTGGCTCATCCATATGCGTGTGCATGACCATGAAAGTTGCTTCCTTGTGCGTAGAGTCACCTTGTCCTCATCCATGAGTGCCCATCCGAATAGATCCTTCTGCTCGATGGTGCTCTGAAACCGAGTGTGAATAATCAGCTTTGGGTCTTCTGCATACCCCATGGTATGTGCCTTGGCGTCCCTATTGATGGGATCTGGGCCCTCTGGGAATGGTTGCATCAAGGTTAGGAATACTAGATGTATCCTCACCCTTGTCTTGTGTAGCCTCTGATTGTTCCCCTTCTTCTCCTTCCATTTTCTCCTCCTTGTGTTGAGGCTCTTCTTCTGTTGGAGATGAAGGTGCCTTCTCCTTAGATTCTTCTACTTCCTCGCTTAGCTTGAGTTTTCTTCTTTTCTTCTCCTCTGGCTCCTTCACTTGCTGGGTTTCTCCTTGTGCCCTTGTGCACTTAAATACCTTCTTAAACCTTTGGTCACCCTGCTCCTCCCCGTAACTCCTTCTCCTGGGAAGTTATCGCGCACTCCTTCTCTTGGCCAGATGGTTGCTTCCTCCTTCACACCAAGCCACCACTATCCTTGTGTTCTTCATCCTCTTCCTCATCATCTTGCTTGGGTTCAGAGGGCCTAGGTGCGGAATGTTCTCCATAGTATGCTTCCCCTTGGTGGCCCTAGAAGTGTGAACTCATTTTCCACATACTTGTTATTCTCCATTTTGGGCTTAAGTTGGAGGTATATCAGCGTGGCCCCGATATCTGCAATGGCCAAGTGTTTCTAGCTTAATGCTCAAAATCTCTGAGATATTATTCTCATTGTATGCATTCCTCCTGGATATCCATACGTCTTCCGTAGGGTGTGGTATTCATAGTCCACCTTGTCTGCATTAAACACTAACCTTCGTGTGTTGGTGAACCGATGAATTGAAGCTTGGAAGTATTGTGTGGGAAATGTGTAAGGCAGTTTTACACAGGGGCTCCACGACCCATCTACCATTGGAAAGCATGTAATATCAGAAATGTTGGTAGACTACAAATTGTACCTGCTTCCCTAGAACCGAAGGCAAATCCTTGGGTATATGCCATTCCTCTCCAAACGCCATGTGGAGCCTATCATACCACATCTCTGCTCACTCCTTCACCTCATCCGTCATTGACCCCTTGCATAGATACTTGTTGAATCATTCAACTAGAGACTTGTGATTCATGGGGTATTCCCATATATTCTCTTTTGGGCCATCTGGTACCCCAATCTCCATGAAGACTAAACTTAGTAAGACACCAAAACTTATCTTATTTCTCTGTGTGCTTCCTCTACTATCTACTCTACAATGAAGCTAGCAATGTTATAAGTGGTTCCTTCTGACATGTTTTTCCACATGCAACCACATAGAGTTAACTTGTGACCAACGTTCTTGGTCATTCAATTTTGTAATTAGGTGTGTTGTTGCCTGTACTACTGGATAATTTTTAGTTTATCAATGTCCATTCTGTGGTCCTTTCTGATAGCCCAACACTTTCTATGTCTCCAAGATGGCACTTTTGTCAGCTAGGTCAGTCTTAATATCTTCACCTGTTGCCCTTAATCTAGTTACTGTGGCAATAAGAATGGGTGTCAATCTTACCCTCCGTCCTGCAAAATAGAAAAAGTCCTCATGGACTCGGCTCATCAGCCATCTATACAATGGTGCATACTTTCCAAAGTATGGGAGCTCATACAACTAGTAGACACCATTCCCTTTTAGTAGCCTTTCCCGGCATCATCATATATTGGCATGCCATCCTCAGTTCACCTGTTCATTTGGGAAGTGAGCAAGTCATCTAATTTCTTCTAGTTTTCATTGGTCGGTGATTATATTCACTTATCTTACTCTATCATATGTGGGTATCCCATTCCTGGCCCACAATTACTTCCTCTCAAGTACTACATTTTTGAAAAATTGCTTTCCGAGGCCATCTCTTCCTCTTCTTCTACTACTACCTTCTTCTTTTCTTTTATGGTGTTGCTTTCTTCTTTGGTGCCATTCTTCTCTTTGGGTTTTGTTTTCTAGACCATTTCTTTGTGTAATTTTTAGTAGTTTGCTTCAAACCCTACCTCGATTCAACCATGCCCTAATTTGTAATCACAAAATCATGCACCCTAGCTCTGTTCTATTACTCTACTTCGTTCAAACCCTTTTCCTAGGGGATTCAAGCCCTTCCAATAAACAGATCTGTCTTTCATGCACTGGTTCACTTGCTTTGTACCTTGAATCACTTTACTTAGCTCTTTGCGTGTAGGCTCTTTGTCGAATTCTCGTAGTCACAAGGGTAAAAATGAAATCGCATCCCATCCTTATATAGATTTCCACTTTTTACTACATTAATTACTCCTCCACCTACCAAATTCTCCTCATTTATTACCCATTTTATCATTTCCATGCATGGTATACCTTCCGCACCAAATGTTATAACCTTCTAGTGTGCCTTTTTACCCTTTATTATAGACTTCTCTTTAGCGTGCACTCTAGTGCCCGAGTACCTCGTCACTGCATCATCTCCTAGTAGTTACCATGGCCGCCGCTTACCTCGCGTTATACGTTCCATCATCCATCTTCATCCTTTCTTATCTTGAGAAGCAATCTTTTGTCAGTTACCCTTAGCAACCTTCTTTCTCAACACCCGCAACATGAAATCTTCATAGCATATACCTGAGAGTCACCAACAATCCACCCCACATGAAAAGGATGTGTAGTCCTCTATGCATCAACATGCTTCATATTGTAGTTAGCTTCATGTGCAAGTGCTGCTTATTACACAAACAAGAGCTAAATTGACAAAGCATAGCATGATGATGAAAGAAACACATTAAGGAAATGCAGAAAGGGAAACCTAATTTATCTGGCAATACTGCCTTATTACAAACACCAAGAAGACTTATTTATAGTAGGGCTTCAACCTACTCCCATTAAAGTAACCAGGAAACCTTGTGCCATCAATTGTGTCTAACTGGAAAGCACCTGACTCAAGTATATGAGTGATAACATACGGCCCCAACCAATGCACCTTGAGCTTTCCTGGATGGCGCAAAAACTTGGAGTCATACAGAAGTACCATTTGTCCCACCACAAGTTTCTTATCCTGATGTGTCGATCATGCCATGCCTTTTGGCGTGCTTTCTCTATTTTGACTCCAGCGTGTGATGGCTCGGCACTCATCTAGTTGAACCATCTTCTGTAATCCATTCTTCCAAGGCTTTCTCATCAGCTAGACCTCCAAGTGCATGCAATGCACAAAGAAGGTAACATAAATTCTATAGGAAGAATAACTTCCATGCCAAACACCAATTGAAAAGGTGTGGCTTTGTTCAATCTTTTGTATGTTGTTCTATAAGCCCAAAGAACAACAAATACTTTATCATCCCAATCTTTCCTTCCAACATCACAAATCTTGGTCAATGTGTGGCTCAAAATCTTGTTAAAATCCTCAGCAGTCCCATTTGCCTGAGGGTGATAGGGTGTAGTCTTATGGTGGGCAACCATAAACTCGTCTAAAAGAACTCGTATTGTCTCATTTAAAAAATGTGTGCCCCTATCACTTGTTAAACTTAAAGGACAACCATACCTTGTAAGAACATTCTCCCATAAGAACCTTGCTGTTGTAGCCGTTGTACAGTCCTTGGTAGGTGCTGCTTCTACCCATCGGGTAAGATAATCTATACAAGTGATGATATAGTGATCGATCCTGTCTGCATGTGGCTTTGGTGAAATAGGCTTGAAAAAGTCAATTGCCCATTTCTCAAAGGGTTCTGCACTTGTAATTGGTCGTAGAGGCATCTCATCCCTTTGTCCTAGTCGACCGAGACGTTGACAATGGTCACATGTCTTACAATACTCTTTACAATCCTTATACAATGTTTCCCACCACAAACCAGCAAGTAGGATCTTGCGCGTTGTTGCATCACCTACATAGTGGCCACCTGCAATACCACCATGTGCTTCTTCCATTATATCCTTTCATTCATGCTCCAATACACAATGGTGTAACACCTCATCTCTGCCTAATTTGTACAAATCACCACTGATTAACATGAATGGTGCCGCGTGAATAGCAAGTTGCTTCTTCTCTAAAGCTTTCATGCCTTCTGGTGCCATACTAGTCTTTAGAAAGACAACAATGTCCTCAATTACGATGGTGCGCATTGTAACCTATATAGTTGTGCATTAGGCATGGTCTCTTCTATTGTTTGTGCCTCTTCTCTGATTGAATTCTAGACAAGTGATCCGGTCCAGAATTGCTTTTTCCTAGTTTTACCACAACCGTAAAGTCAAACTCTTGAAATAAGAGTATCCATCGCATATGCGCCCCTGTAAAATGGGCTTGTTCACCAAATACTTTAATGCCATGTGATCTGTATAAAACACAAATGGTGTGGCCAACAAATACTGATGAAATTTGTGCAAGGCATAAATCATGGACAAGGCCTCGTGCTCTGTAGTGGTATAATTTTTTTCTGCAGGGGTCAACTTCCTACTAGCAAAGAAAATGGGATGATCAACAATACCTTCTCTGGTTGAGCTAAGACAACACCAATGGCTGTGCTAGAGGCATCCACATGAACATGAAAAGGTTTATCCCATGAAGGAAAACGCAAGATAGGCGGTAGTAAGTTTCTTCTTCAATATCTCAAATGCGCTCTGCTGTGACTCCCCAGTAGAATGTACCTTTTCCCTTGAGTAATTCTTCCAAGGTGGAAAATTTTGCATACCCTTTTATAAACTTCCTGTAATACCCTGTATGACCCAAAAATCCACGCACCTCACGCTGACTGGTGGCACTTTCAAGCCTATGATGACTGCAACTTTAGCTGGATCAACCAACAACCCTTCCTTGTAGATAATGTGTCCTAAAAGTGTGCCAAAGGGAGTAGCAAAGATGCACTTCTTGATGTTCAATGAGATACTCAACTATCGACATCTTTCAAACATTAAGTGTAGATTGTCACAATGATCCTTAATTAGCCCATAAACGGTCCAATCATCAAGATAGACCTGTAAGAAGTTATGAATAAAATCCTTGAAGGCTTGTACCACTATCCTTGAAAATACAAGTAGGTGCATTCTTGATCAAAGGGCATCACGGTATAGGAAAAAGCTTCCCATTAGTAGTGAAGGTGGTCTTCTCTTGATCTTCTGGGGCAATCCTAACTTGATGATACCCTGAAAACCCATCTGTAAATGAATATATCTCACGCCTAACCACTCCTAATATTTCCTCTATGAATGGCATAGGAAAGGGATCTATAACACATGCTGCATTCAACTCTCTATAATCAACACAAATTAGAATCCTACCATCCTTTTTGATGCTTATCACCATAGGACTGACCCATTTTGATTCATCCAATGGTGAATGATCCGGATTTCAACATCTTGTCAATCTCCTCCTTTACTTTCTCACGCAAATTGGGATTCATCCGATATGGTCACTTCCTAACAAGGTGTGCACCTTCCTTGAGCTTTATCTTCATTTCTCAAGTGATATATGCATGCCTTTAAGTTCATGGTATCCTCTTGGGAATAAGTCCTCATAGTCTCGAAGTAACTCTATGATCTTTGCTACCTCTGATTCTGACCAGTAATCCCCAATTATCACCTCCTTAGGTTCAGCTTCTATGCCTATATTGACCTTTGTTGTCTTCATAGGTTCATGATATGCATGCATGCATCTACATCCGCACTGGCTAACACTTCATGTGTTCCATGTGAATGATCCACATCCAAGTGCTCAACTTCCTCCTCATCAATTATGTAAACCATCTTCCCCTTATCTTTTTCCAGAGAAGCGTGCTCAAGTAATATGATATCATCTTCTTCATCCGTAAAATGTGCCCCTGTCTCTATCTCACCAAATAATTCCTAAATAAGTTCTTCCACTTTCCCACTGTCTCCCATGGTTAAGCGCTTGATAAAGCTTAAAGTTGTGTTCACTGGTGGTGTAGATGAAAAGAAGTCAAAAGTTTGGATCATCCCTATGAGTCAAAGTTTTCCAATTGCCAGTGTCGCGATGTAATTCAGCGTATACATACCAAGCACATGTGTAACCTTGTAGAGTAGAATAAAACCAATGCACCCAAAGTGAGGGTGGTAATGCTTCTGTCCTCTATGTCCAGAGTCTCTCACACTGCTAGATATGCTTCAGAGCAGGTTGATCACCATGATAAGGAAAAATTTTGTAGGTGCATTACTTCTTGAAAACTTGGTTGATAAGGCGGTCCCAATCATTCCCCATTCTAAGAGATTATCCCTGTGGACCACCCACCAGTGCGTGGCTGTCCCGCCCAAAGTATATGACAACATATCTCATCGTTTAAGCTAGTCAGCCCAATTTGTTTCCATGGCCTATAAGAATCCAGCCAAATCTTTGGATCTAGTATAGCGGGGTACTGAGTGACCTATACACCAAACAGAGTGAAAACCCTTTTTGCAAGCAACCACATGCTTAACTTCACGCCCCACTAGTTCATAAGTGCCATGAGCCCAATTATCACAAGCAACACTGGTAGTATCGTTGATTGACTGAGAATCTTCCCAATGAAGGATTCCTTCCTTAGATGGATCATGGACCTCTGGGTCCCGAATAGCACGTATATAGATTCTGTTCAAGTCCTCTTCGCTTAAAGGTTCCACATATGGCATGGATTTCCCATCTGTCAATGGTATTATAACCCTTTCCTCCTTGTTCTCGAAGCTGATATACCCCTTGTTAAACCTCAAATCAGCATTGTTCGCATAACACCAAGGGCGCCCAAGCAAAGCTGGGAAGCTATCTGCTTCCGCAAGCGCTAGCACTTCAAAGTCTCCTGTGAACTTGGCCCCTTGTATAGTGATAGATGCATCCTTCAAAACTCCTATGGGAGTAGCTTTCATTCTATTTGCCATGAACAATACATTAGATGATGGCTGCAATGGGGGTCTCCCCATTTGTTCCCATGCATCCAATGTAAGTACATTTACTTCGCACCCTTATGTCAATCAAAATATTGCTCAACAACCACCTATCCACAACAACATTCAAAGTGATCTCCTTATCATAATCAATGCTATCGGGGGAAGATTCACATGAAGTATTTGTCTTTTAGTCTTAGTTTGTTGGAGTATTCCCTTTCGACCAATTTCCTAATAAAGGAATAATATTCTCCTGGTGCAACGTTCTACATACCTCTCTACGATGTCATCATATATCGATGGGGCACTTACTGTATCCTTATGCTCTAATTTTCGAGACTGCTCTTTCAAACCTTGTATCTCACCTTGAAGGCTTCTAAGGACCTCCATCATTTCTGATAGAATTCTTTCTGATGAGCTAGATCTGGATACCTAGCATGCAAAACCTCCTCCCTAGTGATTGTCGGTTTCTGTTGCAACACCTCTCTTGCGCGTGCCGCCTCAGCTCGTGTGGTTATCTTCTTTATTATTCTACCTTAGGTTTAGTGTTAACTTGGGCATCCATTGATTCTCTATGCACACTAGATTCTAACCATCCCCATGCCCTTGTTTTCTTGCTTGTGCTACTTACTGAGATGCTCATACAAGTCCAGACACTCTTCATAACTATGTCCCTTTCCACAAAATGAATAGGAAATATTCTGTGGGCATTCGCGCCTATAATGGTTAGGTGAACCACATGTATAGCAAGTTCCTCGAGGAATTCACTCCTTCCTCCACCTTATCCTCGTCCCCTTTCACGAACCCCTTCAAACCTTCCGTCATTCCTATCATACACGTTTTATTATAATCCCTATCTTGATGCTCATTCTTCCCTTTAGAATTATCAACCACACTTGCTTGTCTTACCCCAATATCAATGGCATCATGGATCTGGCCAATCAATCTACAATCCTTAGTATCATGGGTTGTGGACCTACAAATTTTACAAAAGGAGGATACATTCTTTCTGATCGCGCGTTGTAGTAGGGGGTAGTGACTAGCATCATGATTCAAATGGAAAATCTCATAGTCTAACAACAACGAATGTATAGTTCTGACGGGAAACTATCCTTGGTGTGGCCTTCACTTCACAATATATACACCAGATTCCTGAGCACGTTTCATGAGCTGAGTTTGCCGATAATTTCTCTAACTTTTTTCCATAGCTGTTATCTGAGCTTCCAAAAATGGACTAACTCTAGTGTCAATACTCCCAACTACTTCAGCGTGTAAAGTGGCTTCCAATGCTTCGTGCGGGTTGGTATAAGTTTTATGCGATAGTGCTCTTGAAATGGGGTAATCAATCCCTCGAAAAACCATTGTGCATGTTGACTTGCATGAATGTCATAAGAGAGTTTGGATAGAAGCATTTTAAAATGGGCATCATACTCATGTACACTTTCAGTAGTGCCTTGCTTTATATCCTTGAGTGCACTTATACTCTTCTGCTCAAACTCTAGGATATGGAACTCTTTTAAGAAAGCATATTTTAATGTTGCATAGTCAATACAAGTTTGATTGGGATCAAACTTCCTATACCGATTATGTGTGTGCGCCTAATAATGTAGTAATAAATTGACTTTCCTTTGCACTCGAGAGGCCGTAATACCTTTTCACGTGCCACAATATTTCACACATATGAACATGTTTAGCAGCATCCTCGATACCTCTGTACTCTGGGAGATGAAGGGACATCTCCATATAAATGTTCTGGGGTTGTTGCGGGCCTTGACCACCCGACCCAGAACCTCCTTGGTTTCCTCTTCCTCAAAACCACCCAAACCACCATGGAACTAGAACTACCCATACCGCCCGATCCTCCTCTAGGATTTGGAATAGGGCATGTGGATGCACTCCCTATGTCCCAACAGTGGTACTATACTGGACCCCTATAGTCTGTGAAGTAGTCCCAGTTCAGAGGTGAATCCCACACTCGGCATGCTCATATTCTATGTAGATGATGAGCCTGAAAATGCTACCCCCAAAGAATAACGAAGTTTTGTGCTTGCCATTGATGTACTTGCTTATATCGACCTATTTTGCACTTTCACTTCTAAATTAAAACTATTTTTACCTGTTGTACTAGATCTTTGGAAAACCAAGCGTAAAGGGCTAGGTCGGCGAGGTTGGCTTAGATGCGCGCCGCGGCCCAGGTCATATCTACTAGTGTGCTTCCATGTGAGCCGAAGAGGGTTTCTTTGTCATGCTTTCCTAGATGGGGGAGTTCCTAATGCTCTTGCTCTTCTTCCTCCCCATGAGCCTCAAATCCTTCACGAGCCATCTCTCTCCACAACACCATTTGTTCTACAATTTCTTGTTTCTTGCATAATTCCCTCTCGCACACCTCATCATACTTCAGCCGCCTCTCTTCCCTCTGTCGTGCTTTGCCGCTAAGTCTACCATCTTTCACCAATCCTATTCCTGCCCCCGCGTGTGGAGATTTTTTAGCTTTCCATGGGTTTAGCTTCCAAGTTCAACGTTACCATTAGTATTTTGATTGCCAGTGGAATACCTTGCAAATACATCCCTCTAGGATATCGTAGGAACTGGAACTCTACTACCTCCGGGCATGAATAAGTCGAAATTGAATACTCCAAAATATAGTTGTTTAGGACATCGTGAAACTAGGTATCCACCACGTGAGTCAGCTCAGGTCAGCATCGTATAGTGTTTGAAATTCCTCCTGTGTCCAAACAAGTGTGCGATACCTCCAATTCCACTTAGATGCATATGCAGTCAACCATTCATATAATTCTACTAGAAAGATAACAAAGAAGCTTTCGTACAAACTATCATACAAATTCTTCTCTACCCAAGTGCGTGCGCTAAATCGGATCTAGTGTCAAACCTCCATGTGTATTCTTCCTCTAGATCATGAATCCATTCTTCAACACTCACCAAAGTTAGCGGTATGTCTTCATTCATGAACCATTCTAAAACAACTGAAAAAGAGGTCCCAACAACGAAACCAATGATGCAACCTAGAATTCTTAGTTAACACCTAGTCGCGTTGGCACATCACTCAGCCTAGGCTAAGTGCTCACCAAAGCATGCAAAGGTATCGGGTCCCTCTTAAGTGTTGTTGTAGTAGAATGGTAGCATGATAAAGTAGTAAACATATATTTTAGAAACTAATCCATCTATTCATCATTATACTGAACTAGATCTATAAGTGCTTAAATGTAAATCATCATGATAATAATAATATACGTTGACAAAACATATCAAACACTATTGTTTGGCCAATATTCTTTATATATTCATCATACCAATAGTACAAAAGCTTCATACAATACCAGACATGCGTGCATGGATCTGTTACAATTATCCAGTCTCATGTACTCATGTATCTCTCATCCTTCAAAGCATGTGTCTCTGTCTATCTCTTACTAAGTAATTCATTACATATATATAGGGTGGGGAACTATCCCTTCACCACTTAACTCTACCAGAAATAGGTCGCATGCTAATAATAGCCACGTGCCTTTTACAACTATAGCCATACATGCAAGTATGCTATCTATAGATCGTTGATAGTTAACTATAGTGGTGGATCTATCCTTAGCTTATGCCATACTCTTTAAAAATCTCCATGAAGAGTGGTGTGCAAGAGTGATCTCTTGATCTCCAAAATCGGCTAAGTATCGACTCTTAAAAATCTTTGTTCCGATAAGAAGATTAGAGATCTGGATGATAATAGCACACCACATTAGATTTGTAAAACAAAAGAGCTAAAATACCATATATGGAAATCCATCATAATCCATAATGCTCAATACATTACAATACAATGACTTTAATTACTCAATAAGAAATATGTACATATAGGAGGAGGGAAGTGCAACTACTACCTAAATCAGTGGTGAAGAACTCCCAAGAAGCGTCTTTTGGTAGTTAAGTTAACTCCAAAAGACTAGTAAGCTAACTCCACATAACTGAGAAGCTAACTCAACACAACTAGTACACCTAAGTAAGCTAACCCAATAAGTGTAGGGCTAACACAAGTGTAAGAATTATCCTAATAAATAAATAAAAGGATAAATAATAACCTACACTAACACCCTCCCGTAAGCATAGCTTAGGTGGGTGGAAAAGAAGGTGGGTCTCGGTAACAAGGCCTGATGAGGTACCCACGTACAATAACTGGGAAAAATGGACACCGTAAGGTACCCAAAACCAGTAATAACAAAGTAGAGAGCAAAATTTTGCTGCAAGATATCGTCAGAAGCTTGACTCAAAAAATTTGTACAATGCTTTGAAGAAGTGTGGTGCACAATATAAATCGAATCACTGCTTCGATCATATAACTCAAAAACAACTGACACTGGGCTTCACCAGAATAGCTCCATGCAAGGAGACTGTCAATGGAGTGATGTCAAAAAGTGAAAAACAAACACCAAACATAATTTGATCAACTGCTACAAATAGGTGTGCCACGATCCAAGAAAAACCAAGGCAACAAGGCAAGGACACGAGATCCAAATAAATAGGAGTGCCACGATCCAAGAAAAAGCCAAGGTATCAAGGCAAGGGCACGAAACCTAAAGAATCAGTATCAACACCACACCCTCCCATACTGTAGAATGGGTAGAGTGACACCACAAATCTGTATGAGTTGTCAAAATCAACTACTCGAACAACTGCAAACTAACACTGGGCTCCACCAGAATAGCTCCCCCACAAGAGAGACTGTCAACATGCCAAAAAAAGTGTGAAAATACAGATCCAAAATATCTCAACAAACAAGAGAGATATAAATGTATACACCCATAGATATAAGAATGCAATACCCAAAATTTTAGGACGTTGGGCTCAACTGAAATTACATCCACAAGTGATCATAACACCCTCCCAAATTGGCACTTTATAATTGAGTGCATGTAAATATTACAATGAGTAAAAGTACCTTTTATAATTGAAATATGTGTATAAAAGTCTCACCAATGCGTAGATCTCAAAAAAATACACAATTTCAAAAAAAAATCACCTTAATCCGAGCTACGGATCAAAAGTTATGAGCTCTAGAAGGTTTTGTTATTAAAATAATATTTTAATGTTGATCTTCTTTTCAAAAGGTACACGTGACACCCAAATGTCCAAAGGGTAAAAGAGTGCATCCACACGATACAGGCTTGCGACCAAAGGATAAAAGCCTGCGCCCAAAACTGAAATATCCAGAGGGTAAAAGACTGCATCTGGAAGGTACACGCTTTTATCCAATGGATAAAAGAATGCACCCAGAGGGTACAGATCTGCGTCCAGTGGATAAAAGACTGCATCCAAAACCGAAATATCCAGAGGGTAAAAGACTGCATCTGGAAGGTACATGCTTTTATCCAATGGATAAAAGAATGCACCTAGAGGGTACAGATCTGCGTCCAGTGGATAAAAGACTGCATCCAAAACCGAAATATCCAGAGGGTAAAAGACTGCATCTGGAAGGTACACGCTTTTATCCAATGGATAAAAGAATGCACCAGAGGGTACATATCTGCATCCAGTGGATAAAATATTGCATCCAAAACTGAAATATCCAGAGGGTAAAAGACTACATCCGGAAGGTACACGCTTTTATCCAATGGATAAAAGAATGCACCCAGAGTACAGATCTGCATCCATATTTGACTGTCTCAAAACATGGTCAAGTTTATAGTCAATTCTAGGGTTTTGGCACCTTCCAAATCCAATGGCGCACTCCGTTTTGCATAAAAATGCATGCTGCAGAAAAGTGCTAACAAAATCGAATACATGAAAAAATAAACTCTTGCTTGCAAAGAAAAACTTACAGATGGATGTCTACATCATCTATAGCTCTGATACCATGAAAGGAACAATAAGAATATTGTTCCAAGCCATGATATCGTGAGCTATAGATGATGTAGACATCCATCTATAGCTCTGATACCATGAAAGGAACGATAAGAAGATTGTTCCAAGCCGTGATCTCAGATGATAATAGCACACCACATTAGATTTGAAAAGCAAAAGAGCTAAAATACCATATATGGAAATCCATCATAATCCATAATGCTCAATACATTACAATAGAATGACTTTAATTATTCAATAAGAAAGATGTACATATAGGAGGAGGGAAGTGCAACTACTACCTAAATCAGTGGTGAAGAACTCCCACTAACTGATATTGGTAGTTAAGTTAACTCCAAAAGACTAGTAAGCTAACTTCACATAATTGAGAAGCTAACTCAACACAACTAGTACACCTAAGCAAGCTAACCCAACAAGTGTAGGGCTAACACAAGTGTAAGAATTATCCTAATAAATAAATAAAAGGATAAATAATAATCTACACTAACGGTTCTTTCGTGTGGACTCGTGTGTGCAAGTTCAACTAAGTTTTTCTCGATAAACACTCCCGGAGGGTGCACACATGCCTCGAAATGGCCAAAGCGGCCTTTCTCGGCTATTTGGAGAACTAGTCCATTGTTGCACTTTCTTTGAATGGACATCAATTTGAACACATGTACATAATTATTAAGTATATTGGGAGGACATGTAAGGTAAATATGATTATGACACAGAGACAAACTCAGAGTGAGGGTTTTGGGAAGCATTTAGAAGTATATTTTCACTTTGTATCTTGGTTGTCATGGATCAATTTTTGCATTTTGGGTTGGTAAATTCACATGACAAAAATTATTCACCGGATTATGAATTAAGGAACATAAAGGTAAAATCTAGAAAAAATTACACAAAATGGAACGTCCGTAAAAGGTAAAAGCCACACAATAGAGAAAAGCTACACAAAAGGGAAAATTTGCACAAAATGCCACATTAAGGGAAAACAACAAATTTTCGTAAAGGGAAAATCTGCACAAAAGGGAAAATCTGCACAAAAAGCTACACAAAAGCAAAAATCCACATAAAGGAAAATATTCACAAAAATCTGCATAAAAAGGAAAATCGATACAAAAATTGAAAAAGGAGAGAATCCTCACAAAATATAAAATATACACAAAAATCCATAGAACAAATAAGAGACTACGATATCCAACTAGAGATGAATACATGGCTAAAGAGACCTTGAGGATAAATTTGATGGCCCCATGGTTGTCAATTGCATTAAATAGCTTGAGAATCTTCAATCAACCTACAACGTTTGATCCAGATCACCAAACTAGAAAAAATAGTCTTCACGGGAAACATCTTGAGGAAAATACATAATTAGAGTGGTTTTAGGTCCCTTTTAAGATTTTTTTCATGAAAGAATAATTGATCTAAGGGACCAACCAATTTTATATTTGATTTTTGTACACGAACCGAGCCTTCTTCTTTTTCTCATATATTTTGATCTAGAGACTCTTTTCACTGCATCTTATATCAATGGAAATTTCATGATAAGAGATTTTTAATACCAATTTTAAAGGTTATAATGAAATGATCAGAGAGATATTTTTAACAAAAATCGGGAGACTATTTTCAATTATTTTCTAAATTTTAGATGCTCAATTTAGTTTTTTCTTCCTTTCAGTCCTGTTTGATATGCCAACCATTTTTCAAATGTGGCCCATAAAACACTTTGGTTTATGGAGTTAAAACATCTTATAACAAATTATAAACAAAGAAGGAGTAGATTTTATGGTCGCAAAAACATAAGCATGAATTTATAAAAAAAAAGATAGCTCAATGTTCACCTATCTCTTTTGATTTCATGGGTATCCATATTAGGGTTCATCTTCTAAGAAAATATCTACTTTGGATTGTTGAGGAAGGAATATTTATTATTAGAGGTCATCATGAGACCTATAATATGCTCTCATAGGTAGTTTTAGGTTACTTTCTTCTTCTTTGTATCTCTAGGAATTCCAAATCCTTCCAAAAGGAATCTTCTATGAAATATTTTGATACCTTCTTCCCTACCATCCTTTTATAAATGTAATGAGTTTCAAAAATGAAACTATCCTCTATTTAATGCAATGAAACTCCACCCGATTAGTTTCGAGTGATCTAAGTCTTAAATCGACCTCTGTGTTGAAACGTGTAATGCATTCACCACCTTATCAATGATTGTGAGATAATTTTACATCTTAAGTAATAATATCTAGTTGATTGTGATTCATATCTATCCTTTGGCTTTTGTTATTGCATCTTACCTTTCTCTGTTGTTATTGTATGATGTGTATGAATTATATTTACATAATTTTATTCCATTGTGTCATCTATAAAAGGATTAAAGGATGATAGAATATATTGTGAATTATGGCTCATATACACGCCTTTGACATTATGTTTTTCCCTTTTCCCTTGATCTTAAGGAGGGTAATCCTTCATACTCTAGTGTATTATCATTATTTTAAAAGTTTAGAACTTTGTCTCCCTTAACTTTATGGATTTTTAAGTTATATTAGATTAGTGGTTAATCCAAAGATTTTAAGAAAAAGGAACTAGCCTTATCCTTTAGATTAATCTCAAGGGTTAAGGTCACACAACTTAGAGATACTCTCATTATTGTTGTGGAGACCTTCAGAAACTTGAACTATGCCTAAATTAGAAGGGTGCACATAATTCTCTATAAAACATTTTTGGCATGTCTGGTGCGACCTTCCATTTTATTTATATGTTGTGAGGTTTCTCAAGTGTTCTCCTAGTTGTTCTTGTAAAATGTAGCTCATTTTTGGTGTTTCCTTAAATCTTATTTGGTTTCTAAACCTATTTTTTAAAGACTTGGTTATTCTATAAGCTCTAATTTGTAAATTCTAGTTTCCCTTATCACATGATAAGAATTTAAACAAGAAGTAGGTTATTAAACAACATTTTGATCTATTGATATTGTATTAAAAAATGTGAAGGAACATATCTCTGTAAATATATGAGAAAAAACCTAAGTATAAGAGATTCCTCTCCACTCCTCCACTTGGGATCCCATCTCAAAATTTTCAAAATATACTTTAACCTTTTAACCACTCAAACACATGGCTCACCTTAGAAAATTTGAATTTGTAGCCTTCAATGTTGGAAACCCTTTAACAATTAATGTGTGTAATGATATCCCATTTTATACTCTCATAATCCTATCATACTTAACAATCAAGAAACATGCCAACCTCAATGATCACATCGAATAAATAATCCATCTATGCTCTCATTCACAATGTAACCTAGGTGGATGTGCCCATGAGTATACTGGATTATTCCATGAAAGGAAAATCCCTAACATGGTATGGAATTCACCCCATCTCTATAACCGCATGAGATGAAATTGGATATTCATTGGAGATATAACCACTAGATAAGAGTGATCAACTATAACTCATGGAGTATCTTCCAATAATCAAAAGAGAACCTACCAAAGAGAGATATTATTTTAACTTTAGGTTCAGAAACATTAGAATAGAATCCACAAATGGTAAGACCTTTGTCTCTATCTACACTATTGTATTATCTCATGGATCTAAATTTAGATATTACTATCTTAATCTAATTGATGGGAGGGTGAGGCCTTCCAGATTACTTTGTAATTTACATTCTTATTGAAAATAGTCTGATCCAAAGGAAAGTTGGCCCCTAAACCCCCTTATGACTCTCTTATTAGAGATTTTTTTCCATATTGCACCTCAACCTCAACATATGGTAGTCCAACTAATGAAATTTATTCCTAGCACTACCACAAATGACATGTATGAGATGAAGACCACTCTTAAAAAAGTGGTAAATAAGATAAACAATTTGAAGAGAAAAATATCTCAACCTATTCAAAGAATTTGGAAACCTTGCAACCATTCCTACCAAAACAATAGGCTTTAACTCTAAAATGAGATTGCTCCATCAAGACCTATGTAGCAGTCATATCCCAATCTTACCAATTCCATTAGAATAATGGTACCTATGAAGAATAATTTGGATGAGGATATGATATGGTGTTACCCTTGGTCCCAACCCCATGATTATAACATTTTTACCTCATGGAGTAGTGACAAAAGTTTTGATAGTTCATAATTCCTTAGTTAAACTTGATAAACTATTTTATCCATGATAACTATCTCCTTCAATAATTGATGAAAGTATGGTCAATTGGAAAGAGGAGATTGTGTGTAATAAATAATGTTTAAGGACATGGTTATCCTATATATAATTATAACACTATAGCCAATAATATATTCTTGGAGACAAAAGCATAGGTGTCTAGTGATCAAAAGATCAATCAAAAGGAAGGGGAAATCTTAGGGTCAGTATAAGCTTAAATAAAGGCACAAGGGATTGGAAAAATGTAACTAGACTTATATCTTCCAACACTTGAAAATACCAAGAAGAATGGGGTATCTCTTAACTTGCAAAAGCCAATAAAAATCTAAACATTAAAGATAAAATGAAGAAAACTATTGTGTGACACTTTGTCAATCCCAAGATAATTTGATCTATTATAAAAAGGATTGAGGTAGTTCAAGCTCTCACCAAGGGTTCAATCAAAGGAATGAAACATAATCCCAACCAATATATATTAGTCTAAAACCAATAATTTAAGTGGTGATTCTAGGCTTCCTACATTCTAGGTGTCTTTAATAATTGGTTAGCGTTTAATTCATAACTATATGATTGATTATAGGGCTAGTAGAAAAATCATACCTAAAAAAGTTATTGATATACTTAGTTTGAATTATACCCCCTAAAAAAGGAGTTGTTCAATTTGATGGGATTTCTGTAAAAACTATAGGAGTCATTAAAAACCTAAATCTAACCCTACATGCTTGTCTAAGCATCATGATTCCCAAGATATCTTACTTATAGACCTTCCTCCCACATTTTCCTTGTTCTTGTCTCGAGATTTTATAGCCAAATGGAAGGGATATTTTTAGTGTGATTGGTCTCACATTTACTCAAAACTAGATATGGAAATAGGATCATAATTAAGGATAATCCAATTGCCCGATTCCGTTTGGAAACATATGATTTAAAACCCACTTTGAGCCAAACTATGCCATAACCTATGAAATTGAGGGTGTGAGAAGCTAACCCTCAACCTTTTGAAGTGAGAGATAAAGTTCTTGATGAATAAATGGATGAATGGGCCAAATAAATGTGGAGCTATGATCCATATGATGCATTTTAAAAAGAGTATCCTTACTGAGTATTTCTATGCGATGAATATAGTTTCATTTCCAACCTATAGAAATGAGAGAATGAATCATATGGATTGTGGAAGATTTTTTTGATAAATAAAAGTACAAATTTGGGGTTTGTGTAGGTGTTGTTTCATTTTCCTCAAAAGAGAAGTTATTCTTTTTCCATAGACTACAATTCAATTTGTACTAACAATGTTGCTAAATATGAGGCTCGATTCAAGGGCTAATAATTGCTAAAATTAAAGGGCTCAAGAAGCTGATGATCTTTATGGATACTAAGTTAGTTTTTAAATAAGTCAGGTCACAATTCCTAATCAAGAACCCTCTCCTCAAATTATATAAACAAAGAGTTCGGGATCTCTTGAATATTTCAATGCCATCAAATCTTAGGCTATTCCAAGAGAACAAAATATTGATGTGGCTATGTTGGATTTTATTAAAGGTCAATTTGATCCTTCCAAAGATATCATGAATGTTCTAGACTAGAATTTCGAGCTAGTAATCATACCAACAATGCCTAACAATGAATACCATTGGAAATTTTTGTGATGATGAGTACATTTCCCTCTTCATTAATCAAGAAGCTCACTTTTCTTGAGATTTACAACCAAGGTTATAAGAAATTTATGGTGATAAAATCATTTATTTTAATAATAATAATTTACCTAAAGGATTAATCACTTTGAAAATCATGTTCGCATTATATGATGAATATAAATGGGAGAAGAGGAATGCAAAAATAAAGAAGGAATATGATTATGAGGATCTCTAATGGAAAACAAATGAAAATTGGTAAGGTATGCACATATGAGAAATAGTCTTGTTTCATCCAATTATGCCATGAATATGATGATATTTTTACATGGTCTTATGATGACCTTAAAGGATATGATCCCAATATCATTCAACACACTATCAATTTGTCCCCTAAAGCCAAACTAGTAGGATAAAAGTAAATGCCAATTAATCCTAAGATTGAACCCCTTGCGAGGATAGAGTTGACCAAACTAATAGAAGCTAGGATTAACCTCCCCATCAAACACTCTTCTTGGGTTGCAAACCTTGTCCCTGTTAGGAAAAATAATGGAGAGATAAGGAAGTGCATAGAATTTAGAGACCTCAATAAAGCCTCTCTTAAGGGTCATTACTTTTTATTTTCCATGGACTAAATTTTACAATCACGGCAAGGGTTGAATGTTTTACTTTTTGATGGGTTATTAGGTTATGATCAAATTCTTGTCAAAGATTTTGACCAATATAATAAAACTTTCACCACCATGCGGAAATAATTTCCTATCAAAAGATGCCTTTTGGGCTATCTAATGTTGGTGCTAAGTTTCAAAGGGAAAAAAATTAGCTTTTAAGGGACTGATTAGTGATATTATTTTGATCTATTTGGATGATATTACTATTTTTTCTAAAAGAGAAGAAGATCATATAATGCACCTTGAGTAAATTTTTAATACATGTAGGGAATTTGACATATATTTAAATAAAAAAATGTATCTTTTCTATCCCTAAGGGTAAAATCTTAGGACACGTGTCTAAAAATGGTTTGACTCTTGAACCATAAAAAATTATAGCTATCTTGGCTTTGTTTCTACCCCAACACAAAAATGCATTATAGTCATTCTTAGGGAAGATAAATTTTGTGAGGAATTTCATCACAAAATTTTATGGGTTGGTAAGGCATATAACATTAATGCTAGAAAAGGGATGTAATTTCCAATGGAAATAAGAGGCCAAGGAAAAAATCAAACAAGCTATAGCCCCAGCTCCCACTCTCATCAACCTTGAATTTAACAAGAATTCATCCTATACAACTTTGGAGGGAAAATAGTACCATTCCTATTTTAACTTAGGAAAATTAGTAAGTCTTGGAGTAACCAATAGATTTTACAAGTCAGAAACATAAATATTATGAGCTCAAATACAAATTTGTTGATTTTTATTTCTATTTTAAGAGATCTCATAAATTTTAAACACTTGTTGTCTAACAATAAGATCATTAATATTTGTTACTCATCCAAGCATTAAGAAATACATTATGAGCACTGAAATAAGTGAAAAGAGAGCTTCTTGGATTACTAAAATCATGGAGTTTAACACTACAATCAAGTTAACTAAACTAGTTTGGGGAAGATAACTATGCCAAAACTTAGCTAAAGATGTTTTGACCTCATAAGAATTAGTCTATGTTTAATTGGTTACAACAGAGGAAAATGTTCAAAATTAATGGTTTTATATTATGCTTGAATATTTATACACTTTGTAAAGTTTACTAAAACCTTCAACAAAAATCAAAGAAGGAATTTTAGATTGCGGAGTAACCTTAACTACGAGCTATTTGAAGGTGTCCTCTTTAAGAGAAACATTGATGGTGTGATGTTGAGATGTGTGGAACACTGAAACGTTGAGAAGGTAATCAAATTTTTTTCATGCAAGATTTTCTAGTGATCATTTTCTTTTCAAACTACTACAACCAAAATCGAGGGCTGGTTATTTTGGCCCTTATTATTTTCAATTTGTTACAAAGGGGTGAGAGGTTGCAAGGAATCTTTGTTTTTCAATGATAGAAAATGGAATATAACATTTCCAATGAAACCCATTATTGTTGATCTCATTGGTATGTAAACCGTCCTTCAAGTGCTGGTCATCATTATGTTTTGAATATTATGGACTACTTTACAAGGTGGGTGTAAGTTATACCACTAAAAAAGTAAGCGAGATTTTCATTGTAGGATTTCTATAAGATATTGTGAAAATATTTGTTGTCCCCACACATTACTTTTGAAGTAGTATGCAACTTCATCAAGGAGAACATCTTAATAAGGTTTGGGATACCAAACAAGATTGTCCTTGACAATGCTTCTAATTTTTCTTCTTTGAGATGATGGATTTCTGCTATGGCTATGGCATTTTCCTTGCCCACTCTTCATATTACTATCCCCAAGAGGAATGGGCAAGAAGAATCAACTAACAAGAACTTTCTCACAATTGTTCAGAAGCTTGTTAATGACTCTCATAGGAATTGGCATAAGAAACTATATGATGCTTTATGGGAAGATATGATTACACCTAAGAGAGCCATTGGAATGTCTCCTTTTCAAGTGGTATATGGAGTTGAAGCTCGGTTGCCGGTGATATTGGGCCGCCAGCCTTACATTTGATGAAGGCCATTAAGGATGCCAACTTTACCAATTCATTAGACAATAATTATGTACCTCCAGAAGTTGAATGAAGACAGATTGCAAGTGGTTGACAAAATATCAACTCATCAACTCAAGGTAAAAGCCCCTGTTTGACAAAAATGCTAAACCTAGAACTTTTCATGTGGGAGACAATGTTCTTCTTTGGGATAAAAGGCATGAACCTTGAGGTAGCCATGGTCAATTTGATTCCCTTTGGCTTGGTCCTTTTAAAATTAGAAATTTTGTTGGTGAGAACTCTTTTTACCTGGACTACATGGATGGATATCCTCTCCCACTTCCTTATAGTGGGAAATTTTTGAAGTTGTTCAAAACCTAGCAGTTTTTGGCAATCCCTCTGTACATTTTGTATAGAATTTTTCTTTCCTTGTTTTTGTTTTGGTGGTTTCCTCTCTGTGTTCTCTTCTATGTTGGTATTGCTTCTTTTTCACTCTATTACCCATTGGCTAAAACACTGATTCAATCTGATTACCTAGAATTCTCTAAGGTTCTTGATTTTGCCTCTTTCCTCTGCCAAATCATCCCCAGAAGGAGCCATTTGTTGTCCTCTAAATTTTCCCACCCTTTTAAATCTAATTTCATGAAAATTGGAGCCCTGCCATGGAAGAAATTCATGTTTTAAACTCCTCAGATGCTCATTTTCATTTCCCATGACATTTTAAATCAAAATTCCCTTAGTCTGCTGCCGTTAAAATGTTTTACCTATTTTTAATGGATGGGAAATGATTTTAGTTCTTATTTTATGCGTTTGGAATGTGTGGGACCTTGCATCTTTTGTTTTTAACCTTTTTCAGAGAAAGAAATTCTTCATTGGGAGCAAAAATGGTGTTTTCCGTTTCTGCAACTTCCTACATTCTTTTCCCCATCAAATTCTTGCTCGGAAAGGTGAAGCTATGCGTTTTTTTCCCATTGGATGCGGCCGGGTGGGTTCCTTTTTGAAATTATCACTTTTGGTGATTTTGGAACAAATATCATATTTGCCTCGCATCCCCACCGGTCCCTGATTGGCTAGAGCAGTTTTGGCGGAAGTTCGGGGTGATGGATCCATTTTTTCTCTAAGGCATTGCAGTGAAATGGTGAAAAGTTTGAAAAATACCCATGGCCCCGCCAAGCGAAAGCATAAATTATGAGTTGAAATCCACAAAAAATAATAAAGGGACACATGTTCATGTTAAAAAGTCAATGACAGAGGTATGGAATTTCAGGGGAAAGGTTGGAATTTTTCCCTTTTCAAAATAGATAAAAAGCAAAGCATGTCCCTGTAACCAATTAGGTGATGCCATGTGTTGAAGAATCAGAAAGGGACATGTAGCCATTTTTCAATTCACAGGAGCTTTGGCAGACTAACGGGACTTTGGGAATTTTAGCCTTGTTTCCACAAAGGGAAAAAAGTTCTAAAATGGCCCGCATCCCCACTCATGCGAAAGGAAAATTTCTAAGTTAAGGCCTGCATCAGATTAGAAAGGGACACCTGGCCTATGTTGAAAATTCAATGGCGGGGGCATGGACTTTCAAGGGAAAAGGTTGGAATTTTCTCCTTTTCAAAAATAGATAAAGTATAAAACTAAAGTGCATTCCCACACCTAGTTAGGCGATGCCACGTGTTGAAGGATGAAATCAAAACAACGGGCCTACGAGGGAAATTGAGAATTTGAGCCTTTTTCACCAAAAGGTTAAAATGTTGCAAATTGAGCTACAACCCCTTTTTCCAATCGTGGTGTGCCATGTGTTCACATTGAAAAGTCAAAGTGGGTTGGCAGAGGTTTTGAGAATTTGAGATTTTTGTTAAAAAGAGTTTAAATGGCAGATTTGAACCGCATTTCCTCAGCCACTCAGATGGTGCCACGTTTCCAGATTTTGGCGGAGCTGCAGGAGGGTGGAGCAAAATGAGAAATCATGCTTTTTCTCCTAAAATGTCAGAAATGTATATTTCTCCCCGGGGTCATCGTTGCTTGGATCTTGCCACGTGTAGGTCCAAATTTGAAGGTAAAAGGGGGCAAGGATAACCAAATACACTCATCTAGTTTTTGACACCATTAACGAACCGAGAGCTCTGTAAAATGCAAAAATGCATCATTCTTCATTATTTTCTCTGTTCCTTGTTGTTTCTCTATGAGATGCATTTTTGGTTTATTATGGAGCCAAATCGACAAGTTTAAAGGGATGTATAGTTTAATCATCGAGAAAATGGATTTTATTGGGCATACGTGATAAAAAGGGAGAAAAAAATTACTGTAAGCACTTGAGTGCTATGAAAGTGGTTAAAAGGTGGAAATGGTAGGACCACATAAAGAAGAAAATCATGAGATGCCCCATGCTAAAGTAATCATGCTCAAACACCTGAAATATTTACCTTTTTGAACCTCTAGTTTTCATGAGTGCGTTTGTTTCATGTCACTTTCCAAAATTGGATCTGCAACAAACATTATTCCTTTTCTTTTCTTGGGGACAAAGTATGGATGTATACGAATTGTTATAAGAACATGGTTTTGGCCACGAAAAGGGATTCTAGTTTTCTAGGAAGGTTGTAAATTTTGAAGTAATTCAATACAGAAGTTCTTTCTTTTCTTATTTTCCTCTGTTATATCTCTCTCTCCTAGTTCGATTTAATGGATCATTTGTTTTTCATTCAATAGAAACTTTGTGTTCTAGTCATGTAATCCTCAGAACTTTGTGTCTGTAGATTTGCATCGGTGGTGAAGTAATTGATCCTTTTCTATATTTTCTTGGTTCAATGTGAGTAGGGAGATACTATGCTATCTATATTTCCCAAAAGCATTGTTGTTTTCTTCCTTCCCCATCTCTATATTCTTCCATTCCTTCTAATTGATAATATTTTAAGTATGAAAACATTCCAGAATATCAGGGTCCAAACATTAAGAGTTGTATATCTGTACATTTGTTTTCCATGCTTTCAATAATGGAACCTCTCCCACACAAGAGGAGGGACTTGTTGTCCCCTGAATGTGGTTTCAACCCATGTTCCATTCTAATACCCAACAAGAAGTCACTAGGATTTCACAAATTAAATTAAGGTAGTATAAAATTAGTGGTCATTATGTACTACCACAACATAATATTTTAGCAAAACTTCATAATTTAAAGGAAATAAATTTTAGCTTCGTGGATGCTAGTATTTACAAATATATAATGATTTAAGATTATTGTTTATTAGGATTTAACACATAATATATGGAGCATATCGGTCATCAGGATTCAACACATTAAATTAATATTCTAGGAGCCTAGTGACCGCTAGGATATGCTTAATCATAATATTTGGAGGTTATCACGGTATATTTTAACAAATAAAATTAACATATTTTTAGCTACTCAACATCTAGGTGCTTCCACTATATAATATTTTGAGATTAGATGTCACAATCATTTAACAAGTAAAAGAATGATATTTTTATATTAGCGTCTACTAGCTTATGTTGTAACATATTGTTTGAATATAAGCTATTGCTAAGATTTAACAAAAAAGTAAGATATTATGAGCTTAAAGGCCACTAGGTTATGCCAAAATAACATATTTGTTGCTTAGTGATCGTTAGTCATTTATGAATATTTGAACTTTGAGGCCTCTCGACACTACCACAACATAATAGTTGGAACATGGTGGTCACTAAGATTTAACAAAATAAAGTAAGATATTTCAAGACTAACATAACTCATTATCTATTTCCATAATGGAGCTTAGCGATCACCAACATTTCACAAATTAAATTAAGGTAGTATGAAATTAGCCTCCGTTACATCTTTTGCCAAAACATAATATTTAGAGAAATTATCTTGACATGATTTAACAATTTAAAGGAAATTAATTTGAGCTTCACAAATGACCTCTGTTCTTTAAAATAACATAATAATTTAATCTTATCGTTCATTAGGATTTAACACATAATATTTTTAGCATCATTGGTCATCAAGATTTAACACATTAAATTAAGATTCTAGGATCCTAGCGGCCGCTAGGATATGCTTAATCATAATATTTGGAGGTTATCGACGTTATGCTTTAACAAATGCAATAAACATAGTTTCAGCTACTCGGGATCTAGGTTCTTCCACTATATAATATTTCGAGCTTGGATGTTCGTTAGCATTTAACAAGTCAAATAATGATATTTTTATCTTAGCATCCATTAGCTTATGTTGCAACATATTATTTGAAGATTAGTTGTCACTAGGATTTAAAAAAACAAGTAAGATATTGTGATCTTAGTGACCACTAGGTTATTCAGAATAACAAATTCTAAGCTTAGGGATCTCTAGTCATTTACTGATATTTTGAACTTTGAGGATGCTAAGACACTACCACAACATAATAGTTGAAATATAATGGTTGTTAATATTTAACAAAATAAAGTAAGATATTTCAAGACTAGTATCCGCTAGGTATTGCTACAACATATTATTTAGAGCTTAGTGGTCACTAGGATTTCACAAATTAAATTAAGGTAGTATGAAATTAGCGACCACTACGTACTACCAAAACATAATATTTAGAGAAATTATTTTGACGTGATTTAACAATTTAAGGAAATAAATTTGAGCTTCATGGTTGCTAGTCTTTATAAAGATATAATAATTTGAGCTTAGCATTCATCGGGATTTAACCAATAATATTCTAAGAATAGCAGTTTTCAGTCCATTTAGCACATCAAATTAAGATTCTAAGAGCATAGAAAATTCTAGGATATTCTTAATCATAATATTTAGAGGTTATCGGTGGTATGCTTTAACAAATCAAATTAACATATTTTGAGCTACTCGAAGCATCTAGGTGCTTCCACAATATAATATTTCGATCTTAGATGTCACTAGCATTTAACAAGTCAAAGAATGATATTTTTAGCTTAGTGTCCACTAGCTTATGTTGTAACATATTATTTAAGGATTTCTTTTGCTAGGATTTAGAAAAAGCAAGATATTATGAGATTAGTGGCTGTTAGGTAATGCCATAATAGCATATTTCAAATCTTAGTGATCGCTATTCATTTACAAATATTTGAGCATAGTGTGCACTACTTTATGCCACACTAACGCTTTTTTATGCATAACGTATCCAAACACAAGTGCATGTTTAGATAAGTATAACATTTGGAATATATACATGAACATTCAATCAATTATAAATATTCATCTATTTACATGTCATACATATTATAGTGCTTCCTGTCTATCTCAAATACTACAATTTATGATTCATTATGGTTCTTCCTTAATTATGGTCTTTTATTGGTCTGAGTCTGCATGTAAATTTCTTCATGTGTTTGTTGCTCTTACATGGTACCTCTTTTATCATCATCATGTTATGTCACTATAACAACTTCATTGCAAATATTATAATGTATATCCATATTTCTTATGTCCATAATTGGGTTTCTATATAGCACACTAGACTTGTCAAGCCAAAAAGTTTGAATAACAATTTCTATTTTTTAGCAATTTCCTTCAAAGTATCTATTTATTGTATTTTTTCGTGTTTTGGAGACAATTTCAATGGCATGTGAATTTTCTCCTTTGTTTCCCTCTATTATACTCCTTTCAAAATTCACCAATAGTTTCTTAAGTGATGTCACAAACTCTTCATCGAAACCAATTTATAGTTTATTGTTAGTTACTTCCATGACCGAGGCTTCTGTGAAAATATGATATCCTCTCAAAATAATATCATCAAACTATAAAGATAGTTTTCTTACTTGATAATTCCATGCGGTTATTATTTCCTTCATATAATTAGCATAAGTTTTTCATATAGCAATATTGTCTATGGTCATAATTGAAGGTTATTTACAATTTCCTTCTTCAATGGTCTACACCATATATTTAAATATTTTCTGCCATGTTCATATTAATGTAATGATATTTTCATTCTTTTTCAAGTACACTTATACCTCCACATTTACATCAATGCATTTCTTTATATTATTGTACAAGCCATGCAATTCCTTTTCTACATCAGAAACTATAGGGGAAGGTTTTTCAACCTTTAATTGAGTTTAAATATCTTTGTTTCTAGAACGTACGCCTCTCACTAGTTCCAAGGCTACTTATGTTGAATATTTTATCTAGGATTCTTGATCTTCCTCATATCATACCACTCATGATCCCTTACATTTCCATTTCTTTGTAAGAGTGAAGAATTCTTCTGAATTTTAATGTCAAACAATGGATTGTTGTGTTGATATCTTATTTTAGGTTACCCTCTTCGAGGTTCCTTTCCTAGGATTAAATTCAATGATTACTAAGGGATATTTTTATGCCTACCAATTTGGATGTTCTTTGTGGGAAATTATGTATTTCTCAACCCAATCTTATCTTGCTTCATGTGAGGGAGAGATTGAGAGGGTTGCATTGGGGTTGTTCTTACTCTTTGAAATTTTACTTTACACAATATTCTCTTCTTCATTTCAAGATGTTAAGGCATATGCCACTAAAGTTGGAGCTTCATTTGGTGCGGGAAAGACTTCTTGAAACTCAGATAGAGTTTCAATTGATGGAGATAAGGGAGCACAAGGATTTTCTGAATGTTTTGAATACAAATTTTTCTTTCTCTTTGTAGCCTCCTTTTTAATAGTTACTCTTGGAGGTGGAACCACCACAGTCTCCTTCATATTATCCTTAATATGGATATCTTTTGTTTTCTTAATCCGTACCCAATCATTGACATCATGCACGTGTGCATATGATATATTTATTTTTCCTCTAAGAGACTGAAGATTCTTAGAAACCATTTTCATTAAATCATATTGCATTAGAGGGTGTTGTGAGAGATGAAATGAATTGTTATGGGTATGTACAACATACAAATAAGGCCATCTATTAAATTTCTTGTATCCCATAGTGGCTAGGAGGGGTATGTGTTTTAAGCTTCTTTTCTTTACACTTTCCATTAAAACCATTGCAATTATAATATGCTACCTATTGTTATACCACTTTTTCAAGAACATAATATGGAAAATAAAAAGGAGGTGTAAGGATCCCTTCGATCATGATAGTTGTACATTCTAGAAAGAAGAATACAACTCTCATTTTCCTTATTGAAGTTAGGATGTCAACGGATATTCTTGGTGTTAACGTTTCATGTAATTGTTGGTAGAGAGTGGTATACAAATAATTACATATATATTGAATATGAGATTTAATTCAATGGGCATAAAATTCTAAATATTGTTTATTTATCTTCAAAGGACATTAAGGAAGTCAACTTTGACATAAATCTAAATAGTTAAGAAAACCACAAACAACATGTATAAGATGGGAATCCATGTTAAATGATTTTCAATTTTTGAAAAAAATTATTTATTTGTCTCATTAAATTTAAATTGAGTACTTTCCCTAAGGACGGAATCTTTCTGTCATCGATAATAAAATAAAGTAAAGAGATCCAAAAACATCGACCTTAGAGATAGAATAATTTCCATATAGCCTATTCACGAGGGTCGTTTCAATACATACTCCTAGTATAAACTTTTTAATAAGGATATTTCTCAAATGATAATCATCCATATTATCTAATGGGTCAATGACCCAACTCTGTAAAAGAACTCTTATTCTCATTTGGTCCATATAGGACTCTACTATATCTCCATTATACAAGATTCTCACTCTTGAAGTTTATATTAACTTGAAAAATTACAGGTCCATGAATGTTTCATATTTCATCAACAAAAACAATTACTGAGAAAAATGGTGTACCTAAATTTACGACAGCATTCATGCCTCTTATTCTTAATATTTGGTTATATTAGAAAATAATTTCCTAATAAAGGAAATAATTGTTGATCATATCGGTTGCTAGGGTCACCCATAACTAAATGTTTAGATCTTAGTGTTCTCTAGGTGTCATTCATAGAATTACTATTACTCTAATAAGAAAATCACAACATTATATGTACCACTGAGGGTTCAAGATATACGTAGTTTTGATCATTTCATTAGGCATCACTTATTGGCATGGTGTCCTAATAGGTGTTGTCATTGATGAAAAACCACATTAATGAAAAATTTAATTATGTTTGATGATTTCATGATGATATATATGTTGCTAACATACTAGATCAGATGTATATCAACTACTACAGTGGGATTCAATGAGGTGTGCTTGCTCTAACAAGCCTATATAGGTGCCTAGGAGGTGTAGCTTAACAATTTGAGCTTCTTGGTTGCTTTGGAAGCATGTTCACATGATTTATAGCATGTTTGGATGGTCCTTTATCACTAATAGTATTGGCATGTGCTGCAAGCATGGGTGGTTCACTTGCTTACATGTGTTAATAGCGGGAAGGTATGAAATCTTAGAGGTGTGTCAGAGCTATATGAGCTATAGGAAGCTTTAAATAAGGTGTATTATGAAATATGTGGAATGTTTTGGTCATTTTTAGAGTTTTATTATTTAGTTATTGTAATATTTTAGTTGACCCTAGCTTTCAGAGTGAGGATCTAACATGCAAACATTAGTAAGTATTAGTGACTTGAGATTTTGAGACATAACATTGATATTGTGATGATTTTAGATGTTATAGAGACGATTCATAGTTCTATTATAAAATTTTCAGGTTTCCATGATGTGAATTTTGCAAGATATGACTGATTCTGTGAGACATGGTGAAAAAAAGTCAAATTCCAGCTCTAAGTGCAACTTCTAAAGCTCGTTGTGAATAGTGTTCTTTGCAGAGAACCTTGTTACTTTCAAGGATGATTATAGGGTGATTTTTATATCTTTTAAAAATAATAATGAGGTTAGTTGATCATCATGTTTTTATGAATGAATGTCAAGAAGGTAAAGTGGTCTAAAACCCTAGTTACACCCTAACTAGGACCAGTTTGCAGAGAATGAAGTATACTGACCCAATTTTGATTGATTAATAAAAATTAATGATTGGATGATGTAGATGACTCCTCAGTATTTCCTTAAATTAATGGTTGATTTCATGTTCGTATGTGGGACCCACCTAAAAATAATAACATATGGAGACGAAGGTTTTAGGACAAGATGGTCCAAAAGGGTAGCTTGAAAACTTGATTATGAATGTTTTTTTGGGTGTTTTTATTGATTTCCATGGTGGTTTCAAAACAGTTTCATGAAGGTTCATGGTGTTTTGATGTCCAATACAGTTGGTTTAGTCAAAGGGTAGTTTGGGCTCTCAAATAACGAGTTCCAAAGAAATGAGCAAATTGTACCTACAGGGTGGAATTTGATGGTGATTCAAGTTGTGTTGGAAAAAGGATTAAATTATGTTTCCATTGATATTATGTTTTACTAATGATAATTTCATTTGATATGGTTTCCATGACATTATTTGGATAGGAATATTTTTGGCAATTCAAGACCACATGTGTTCTAGTGCAAGTTTGATGTTTCTTGAAGCATGAGGAGGATTGGGTGATGATTCCTATCACGTGGAATGTGAATAAGGATTAATTTGGAAGTATTAAATGTATTTATGAATAATTTATGACATAACATCCTTTTTGGAAGGTTGATCTAGTGAAAGCAAATGTAGTTGTGGATTGAAGAGATGGATGTTTAATAATCTAACTTTCTTAGAGGTGTTTAACCTATTTTTTACATTTCCATGGAGTTTTAAAATGACATATTTTGGCTAGGTGTAAGTCATTTAGTGGCATTATGATGTTTTAGGGTGTTGAAGGGTGGAGGAAATAGTTGTATTGAGATTTGTAAAGGGAATTTGGCCTAGTAAATTAAATAATTTGATTTGTTGATCAAATGTGTGACCATTTATGAAATTTTAAAGATATTTTATTTGTATTTAAAGAGTATTTGGTCACGAATTTTTTTACATTTAATGTAAGGTCATTTTAAAGAATGTGCCTATGTGGTTTTGAACCATTTTTGGCATATGTAATGTGGGTTTTAGCTATACCAACCTAATTGGGTCACTTATTAGTATTATGATTAAAATTTTAAATTTTTCCTTGATTTATGGGTTGAACCAAATGGAGGGAAAAGGTTGTGCCTTAGTTTTAAATGTGAAGAAGCACATAAACACATTTTTTGGGTGATTTTTTTATCTAGTTGAGTACGTCTATGTGGAGTGACCTACGTGAAGCGTGATTGTAGTTTTTTGAGAATGAATTGAATCTTATTAAATTGTGTTATAGGTTGATAAAAATTAGAGGACATGAAAGTAATATTTTTATTATTTGTAGAGGGTTTGATGATCTTGTTTTTGTGAAGTGTGATCACCTAGGGTTTGAATGAAGAAGTGCAAGTTGTATAATAGATCTCCATCAGTTGTGGCAGAAGAAAATCAATCATCTACACATAATAAGGTGGTTAAGTGGGTGCTTGATCATCTTGGGGGTTATAGCCTCCTTGTGGAGTTGGTGCTTCACAAAATTAGGTGTTAGTGTTCATTGTAGGATTGGTGCTCTACTAAACTAGGGGTTGGTGCTCCTTATGCGATAGGTGCCTCACTAAAATTCAGAAACATATCAATATAATATTTTTTTAGTGGGTTTTCTTCCCCTTGAGGGTTTCCCACTTATATCTTATTTTCTTGAGTTGTTTCTTTTCTTTCATGGTTTATGGTGTGCACACATAAAGTATTGAATAAGTGATTATTGTGATTAAAATGTGTATGGGATTTGTGAGTTCTAGATCTAAAATATAATTCAAAGTTTTTATAAAGACTGATTTACCCCCTCCTCTCATTCCATTGTACTTCTAGCAATTGGTATAGAGCGGGACTTTCTAGAGGATATTAACAAACTTAAAGAGATCTTCTAAAGCATAGATATGGAGTAATATAAGAATCAAGGTGATATGTTTCCATTAATGAATATGAGAGATTATTTGAATCCTTTAGGCTTTGATATTTTGTATGAAATCTATGGAACTTTTTCATCCTCTTTGCAACATAATGAAGTATGTAATCTTGCAAAAACTTCCTTTTAGAGTCAACATGAAAAAATCATTTTCTACATTAGCAATGGTTATTTAACTCAAATGACATGTGATAAGAGTAAATTTATGTCTCTACAAAAACATGCTTCAGGATCAGTGAGATTTGGAGAAAATTCTACCATAAACATTCTAGGAAGAGGCACCTTGAGTTTGGACAATGGAAAAACTATCACTAAATATGTTCTATGTGTTGAACGATTGAAAAATAATCTTCTCAGTGTAATTCAAATGCTCAAGAAAGGGTATGTTCTTACTTATGATGTGAAAGGTTATAAGATAAGGGAAGGAGAATCTAGAAAACTAGTTATAAAAGGAAAAAGGAATGATGGTAACATGTTTTTTCTAAAGGAAATTAATAATGAAAGATATATTATGAGTAATATGGATGATTTTTGTTATGGCATAGGAGGCTAGGCCATGTTAAATTTTATAATCTTGTTAAAATCATCTCTAACAATTGTGTGAGAAACATGCCTAAACTCAGGAAACTAGATGATACTTTGTGCAAAGCATGTATACATGGGAAGCAAACTAAAAGGAGATTCAAGACAAATAAATATGAGTCTACTACAAGTCAACTTAAGTTGATTCATACTGATCTATGTGGGCCTATGAGGACTAAAAGTACTTCATGTGATTATTATTTCATGTTTCTTATTGATGATTTCACTAGATACACTTGGGTGGCATGTTTGAGAAACAAATATGATGCATTAGATGTTTTTATATCCTTCAAGGATCTCATTGAAAATGAAAAGAATGGAAAGATAAAGTGTATAAGATCTGATAATGGAGGATAATTTTGGTCTAATTCATTTGATGATTTTTGTAGTGATCATGACATTAGAAGACAATTTTCAGCCTCTATAACTCCCCAACAAAATGGAGTTGTTACAAGAAATAATAAAACCATACCAGATATGGCAAGGGCTATGCCTAATGATTCTAAATGACCTGATTGTTATTGGAAGGAAGAAATATGTACCATTTTTATATTCTTAACAAGTGTCAACTAAGATTAAATAGTGAAGAGACCCCTTATGAGCTATGGAAAGGAAGACCGGATAATGTGGAAAATTTTAGAGTATTTAGGGATAAATGCTTCATAAAAAGGACCAAAGACAACCTTGGTAAGTTTGATTCCAGATCTGATGAAGGTATATTTTTGGGCTATTCTTCAAGAAGCACAACTTATTTATGTTATAACAAGAGGTTGAAATCTATTGTTGAAAGTGCTAGTGTTAAGTTTGATGAATCATCCACTATGAGATCTTTTTCTAGAGCTAATGAAACATCTTATGAGGATATTTCTAAGGAAGAAGAAGATGAATTTATTCAAGAGAATCAAGAAGAGGATGATGAGGAAGAAAGAAAAGACACAAAGGTTCCCTCTAGACAAGTTAGAAGAGATCATCTTGAAACTCAAATTTTGGGCAAGAAAGATACTAAAGTTATAACAAACAGGAAATTGGTAAGTCTTTAAAGTCAAGAGAGCCTAGGTATTCTTTCAAAAATTGAACCTAAGAATGTAGTAGAAGCTAGTAAAGATGATATTTGTCTTAGGGATATGAATGAAGACTTAGATCAGATTGAAAAGAATAAAACTTGGGAACTTGTGCCTAGACCAAAAGATAAGAATGTAATTGGATCCAAATGGGTTTTTATAAACAAACTAAATGAAAATGTTAGAAGCACAATGGAATGAGATGGGAGATTAAATAATTCCTTATAAAATTTTCAACTAATTTTTAGATATTAAACTCAAATTAAATAGCCACAATAATCATTCATTCAACTTTTAATGTGTGCATGCCATAAACCATCAATAAAGCATGAAACCATGAAAGCATAAGAAAACAATAAGAACACAAGATATAAGTGGGAAACCCAAAAGGGGAAGAAAAACCACTGAAACACAATATTATATTGATATGTTTAAAATTTATTGAGGCACCAACCCCACAAAGAGCACCAACCCCTTAATTAGTAGAACTCCAACCATACAAGGAGCACCTACCCCTAATTTTGTGAAGCACCAACTCCACAAGGAGGCTACAACCCCCCAAGATGATAAATCACCCACTAAACCACATTATCATGTGTATATATGTTATTTTTTTCTGCCACAATTGATGGAGATGCAATTTCTATCTCCCACTTCTTCACTCAAACCCTAGGTGTTTAGTTTTCACAAAACAAGCTCATAAAACCTTCCAAAAATCATTAAACTCTTTCTCTAATGTCCTCCAATTTTTCTCAACATATAGCACACTTGTTTCATATTAAAATAATCCTCACTAACCTGTAATCAAACCTCACCTAGGTCACTCCACCTTACACACACTTCACACTAGTCAATAAATGCACCCAAATCATGCTTTTTATATGTAATTCATCTTTCAAACTTAGGCCCAAAATTTTCAATCCAATTTTTTTGACCAATACATCAAGGAAATATTAAAAATTTAAATAAAACAAATACATATGACCCATATAGGTTGGCCAAGTGAAAAACATCATTTCATGTACCAAAATGGCTCTAAACCCCATAGAATCAATCTTAAAATTGCCCTAACATGAGTACCATAATTTGTAATGACCCATGAAAAATTAAATATTAGTAACACATCATTAAACATTCATACATGGTCTCACATTTAATCAACCAATCAAAATATTTTGTTTATTGGGCCTAGTTCTCTTTACAATTCTCAAAATAGTTGTTTCCTTCACCCTTGAACACCTTTGAAACTTAATATTGCCACCAAATCATTCCTAATGAATGAAAACATGTGAAGTGAAAACAAAAAATAAATATTAGAACTTTTAGAACACTTTTAATAATGTTATAACTCATTAAACATCTTATACTTCAAACCACAACAAGATTTACTTTCACCAAATAAGCCTGCCAAAAATATTGTTTCCAAATGTTATCTTATCAAATCTACTATACATACATTATAGAATAAAAATTTAACTTATTAGATTCAAAATTCATCCCAATTCATCTCATGCTCCAACAGTGTAATTCATCTCTCAAACTTGCCCAAAAATCAGATCCTGTCTTTGAACAGCTACGTATGAATTTAAACCCCATAAACAATCGCGAAAAATATTCTTGCTCAAAGAATTCCATGGAAACCATGAGAATGGATCTCATAATTATGAAATATATTATATCAATGTAATTATATCTGATTAATCTTTCCAAAAAGACTTTAATAATTAAATTAATCATCTTGAAACTCAATATAGAGCCAAAACACTAAATATTATAACCTTTCGCATGTTTTTGAGATCCCAAACAACCCTTTGACCACCAAATAACCTGCTTTTGGACCTAAAAATCTCATGAACATGATTAAAATTGATCTAAAACCTCCATGTAAATAAATATAAACTTACATTCATCATAGAACATCAATTTGGCATATCACTTAATTTGGGACGAACGTTACCCTAAACTTAAACTCTTCATAAACTATTATTTTCAGGTGGGGCCCACATATGGTAAAGACCTCAAGCATAAATTTTGAATATATGTAATATTCATGTAATAAATAACATATTAACATTTTAGATTTTGATAAAAAAATACTCATCATACTTCACCTTTGACAAACTACTCCTAGCTAGGGTTTAACTAGGGCTTTTGACATTCTTACCTTGTTAACATTTGTTCATAAAATTGTGATGATAAAATGACCTCATTATTATTCTGAAAAATTATACATTCACATTATGAGATACCATGAAAGATTAAAGGTCCCATGCAAATCATATTTTCCACAACGAGCATCTGAAGTTGCATTTCGAGCTAGAAATGCACTAATTCTTGACCTTGTTTCACCAAAACTTGCATATATTGAAAAATACTCATCATGAATTTTTTTCTCATAGCACTATGACACATCAAAATAACATATAAAATCATCAAAACAAAAATATCATGTCCCAATATCTCTAGTCACTAAGACTTACCTAAGCAAACATGTTTGATCCTCATTGTAACAACTAGGACCAACTAGAAGAGTGCAATAATTGAACATGGAATCTCTAAAAATGACCCAAACATACCTCATATGCCATGATATACCTGATTATATGCTTCCATGAGCTCATCTAGCCCCAATGCACTTTGTCACACCTCCAAGCAAGCATACTTGCTCCCAATGAGCACATGTAATCAAGTGAACCACCTATACCTGTACCATATCACTATTGTGAGTGCTCAAAACCCTAAAAAAATTATATTCATCATGTCAACATGCTTACCAATCATCCAATAATCTAAAACTATCAATCTACACCTCATAGACACCTATATGGGCTTGCTAAAGCAATATTGCACCATTGTATCTCACTGTAATAGTTGCTAAGGATTTACTTTGAGCCAAAGTGACCGCTTTTTCCTTGAGGCATGGTATTTACTTGAAAACATCTTCAAACTATTATCCTTAAGAAAATGGAATTTTTGAATCCTCTAATAAAAATTTGATCTGAATCATGAAAAGGAAAATAGAGGATAATCAAAGGTAGTGGCCTAATAAGATAATAACAACACTTTGAAATTTGATAGAATCACACCCAGAAGTCTATTGGGACATATCTATTCATTCTTGTATACAAAAAATAATTTAGACTACCCTTATCACTTGAAAATATAACTTTAAAGTTTTCTCATCAAGTAAAATTAAAACTTCATGATGTAGGAACCATAAGGATTGTTGAGTTGGTTAAGTTAGAAGAAATCAAAGAAGAAGCTAGAGAAAAATTGCAAGACCACCAACAAGCTATGAAAAATGGTATAAGAAGAAATCACACCCTCAACAATTTATAGAAGGAGAGTTGATCCTAAAATGGGATGAAGGCTACTCTAATATAGGAAAACATAAGAATTTTGATGCTATTTGGAGTGGTCCTTATCAAATTGCTAAGATCATAGAGATTAATGCTTTTGAATTGGAAAATCTTGATGGTGAAATACTTCCAATCCCAATCAATGGGATTTTCCTCAAAAATATTTTTGAATATTTCCTCCCTTTTTACATAATTCCAAATATTTTCCATTTCCCAATTTTTCCTTTTTGTTGTGTCTTATTGGCCTTAATTTTATACTATGCGTGATTTCTACTCCTAATCTATGTTTTTAGTTATATTTCTATTTTTGTAGAGTCTACAATACAAATCTTTTTTTTTCTAGTGAAGGTTATGTAGTCACCCTTAAGTCACCATTGTCACATATCTAAAGTATTATTAATGACAATGTTAATATTTTAGTTTTTCTCGTGTTTGAGAAGGCACTTGCAACCTTTTAATCACCATATCAATTTGTAAAAGAAAACCAATTTATCCATACACCTTCTACTTCTCTTTTGATTAACTATTGGATTATTTGTAGAAGGGATAATACTTTCAAGTATCCGAGGCATATATCTAATAATCACTTAAATCCTTTTGGGAGGAGGACTTGAGATGAAAATTAAAATTTAATTTTTAGAATGTTTGGGAGGAGTTTCTAGAGTTTTCATATTGATTCCATGCCTAATAGACAAAAAAGCCAATCAAGTTCGACATATAATAGGAAGATGGCCCTTCTAAGTCACTAGAAATGTTTCTAAAATAATCACATCTACTTATTTTAGGCCGATAGTTGCAAAAAATGAATACTTGAGAGCCTTAATAAATGTTATTCATTCATTTTTTGCACCTTGACATATCAAAACTTGTCACAATTTCTTACATTGATTTGATATAGGATTCTTCATTAGTTTGTGCATTAAGGCACACAAAAGGGAAAATATGCAGAGAAAAACCACACAAAAGGGAAAACGAAGATGAAATGGAAAAGATGCACAAAAGGGAATATCCAAAAAAATATACACTTTGAAGGGAAAAACTACATGAAAGAGAAAATACGCATAAAAACTTGCACAAAGAGAAAATGCAAATAAAAATCCACACATAGGGAAAAGCAACACAAAAATCCACATAGAGGGAAAAGTCACGCAAAGGGAAATTTGTAAAAAGCTCGTAAAAATGGAAAATCTACTCAAAAATTGTAGAAAAGGGAAAATCTACTGAAAAATCCACACAATAGGGAAAATCCTCACAAAAAGAGGTGCAAAAGGGGAAAAGCCACACAAAAGAGAAAATGCACACAAAAAGCTATGAAAAAAAGAGGAGACATTGAGATCAAACCAGAGATGTACGCATGTCAAAAAGACCTTGAGGTTAAATTTAATGGCCTCGTAGCTATCAATCTGCATTATATAACCCCGAGAATCTTTAATCAACCACAAATTTTAATCCAGTCATCAAATCAAACAAAATTGGTTTTATGATCTTAGTTTTGCAACACAAACCAAGCCTTATTATTTTTATCATATCTTTTGATATAGAGACTCTTTTCACCCACACATTATATCAATGGAAAGGTCGTGATAAGGGATTTTATTTTGAGACCATTTTCAAAGGTTATAGTAAAGGGATTGAAGATATATTATCGAAAAAAACTTGAGACTATTTTTAATCATTTTCTAAATTTGGGATGCTCGATTAATTTTTTTGCTTCCATTCGGGACTATTTGATCTCACCATTTCTCAATAGAATATACCTTCAATGGCAAAAAAATGGATTATGAGAGCTATGAGATCTTATAATAAACTAATAAACAAACAAGGGGTAGTTTTAGTGGTCCCAAAAACATAATCATGGTTTTATTAGATAAATGACAACTCAATATTCACTTATCTCTCTTGATCTCATGGGAGTTCATGGATATCCATCTTAGAGTTCATCTTCTAGGAAAATGTCTAATTTTTATTGATGAGGAAGGAATATATCTTGTTAGAGATCATCATGAGACCTTTAATATGCTCTTAGAGATAGTTTTGGATAGGTTTATTCTTCTTAGTACCTCTAGGACTTCTAGATCCTTCCAAAAGGCATGTTCACATATTTTGTGAGCTTCTTTCAACTCCATATATAAATATAATGAGTTTCATAAATGAGTTTATCCTCTGTTTAATGTTAAAAACTCTTCATAATTGGTTTTTGAGTGTTTTGAGTCTATGTTGAACCTTGTGTTGGAATGTGTAAATCACACACTTTGGGTAATTATTTAGTCTTGGTTTTATACTACTATTCATATGGTTCTTAAGTGAAAAAGAGTACTAATTAACCCATGTCTTTGGCCATCTTACATTGTTTTTTGTTGCTACTTTCGATCTTACACCCATACTTGCCTAGTCTATACTATTATCTTTGTGTTTTCTATTTATTTATGTGTTGCCTAATCAAGACTGGGGTGCCCAAGTCCCCTCCCTAATCCTCTTTACACTTTCCTCTCAATTTTTGGGCACTTTCTAGCCATTTGAGATTCTTATATTTTTGGTGGTCAGCCTTTTCGGGGTTAATTATGAAATTCAAGAAAGAGAACCATATAAATATAAAGTTATGAGACCATAATGAGGGACCAAGCACTAAGCATTACTATCACCACCTAAGGTTGCATCCATCAAAGGATTATATTACTCCATTTGCATCCATCTAGCTCCATCACAAGGGACAAAGGATGGTTATTCTGCATCACACTTCATAGGAGGGGAGTTTATTTTATTCCATGCACACATTTTTACATTTTACATCTAGTTATTATTCACTTTTTAGAAATTGAGACACACACAAGAGCACCTAGGGCACAATTCCACACACACACACATAACTACATTGGGTTTGAGATGTAGTGCAGCCTCAATAATAAGTCCACCATTGCGAAGATGAGGAAAGTTGAACCATTCATATGAATCTTTATTTTTTAGGGTTTTGATGCTTTATGGGGTTTTGTAGGTGATTCTTCTATTGTAGGTTTACTAGTGCTTGAAATCATACAGAGAAATTCACACGATAGGAAAGAACATAGTGAACATCAATGACACCTTATAGGAGGTTTCTAGTCATTTCCATAGACCGGGGAACCCATATTGTAGACAAGGGTAACCCAGGTTCCCCAATCCCTTTTTAGGTGCCCCAGTCCAGCTAAACAACTCATATTTGCATTTTCTCAGGCTCTTGTACAATGGTTTCCTCCTCCTATTCAGTTTGAATCCACTGCGACACAGTCCCACAAAATCTGAATAATCTAAGGCCTTTCTAACCCTCTTTGTACATTAGGGTTTCATATTTTTCATAGCTTAATTGCTTGGGCATTTTTAGTATTGCATTTATTTATTTATTTACTACTTCCATAGCATCGATTAGGATAATAATTTCATTTTAGTTTAATCATTTTGGTGAACCCAAACTCGATCTTCACGCTTAGGATCCTCATTTTCCTCTATCATGGATCCCAAAATTCCTCAAATTTCTTTGTCTGATTTGCTTAAGATGCATCCTAATTGCCAAGTTGTTCTTAAAAAGCCCTAAATACAATGTATCTCCTAGTGATACACCACCACATCAAGTGAGTGTTATTTTTGATCATTTATTTGATGACCCTAGTATTCATGATCCTCCATCTAATCAACCCATGTTGGAGTCAATTCAAGCTTTGCATTCTTTATTTCAAGACAAATTTAAGGCTATGGAATCCATGATTACATCTCTCAAATATGAAATCCAACATCTTAAGGACGCTTCTCAGGCTCATGTTTGTTCTCCCTCTCCATCTCATCCTCATTCCATGTCATTACATGTGCTCATATCAGTGAGCCTCAATTCATACCATTACCAGAGCCTCTCATATTTGATCGTAATACTAAAGCAACATGACCTTCTTATTGAGATCCTTAGTCATCACTTGATCACTTTACTACCTACTCATTACTATCCTCCTTATTAGCTAGAAAAATATCAAGGGTGTCCATATTGTAATTATCATCGAATCAATGGACATAATGACAATGATTGTATGCGTTACAATGACGAATCAAGCATCTTACATGTCAAGGCTTTATCTCATTCACTACACAACATTCTGTTGCATGCCCACCTATAAATATTGTACCCAAATGGGCTCCTAAGTCTATTCCTTCTACATCTAATGAGCATCATGCTACCACTTCTCATGTGCCTTCTTTGGTCATTAAGCACCATCTATTCAATCCACTCAAATTACACAATCACCTCTCAAGGTTTGTCTTCCATCACCTCCTTCTCCTCAGTCATCTACAATGTTATCAAGTCAAATTAAGAATAACTCCTCTTAAGGATGAGCTCACTCCTCCTCCATTAAAGGTATCTGTGACATCACTATGCCATGCTCAACAACCACCTTTTATAGTTAAACTTTTAATTCTGCCATCTACTATAGACAATGCCTATGTCGATGACTAGGACCCGAGATGAAGCTTACGATGATGATGAACCATTTAATGGTCACACACCATTACCTTAGCATCCCATCACTTTTGTTAAGGAAACTACTCCTTACATTGATCCACTTAGTGTATTTTGACTAGACCTCCATCACTTACATACTTGGGGGCATCATAGCTCCTCCCCTTGCATTGCTATCAAATGTCGATATCATCTCATGCACTTGATGCTTTGTGCTTAATGACTAATCTTCTCTAAGAATTATTACAAACCTCTTGATACATTTGTATCATTCACTACTCGATGACACACTCTTGTGCTTTGGTCACACACTTGACTATTGAGGCATCCTATACACATGAATCTCACACATTGCACAATTACTACATGCTACACATCTACATTACACATTGTGCATCATCTACACACCACATGAAATGGTTTCATCACTACATCTACTACATATCTTACACATGTTACACATCCACTTCATTCACATGTGAATCAATCATCTATCCTATGGAAACACTCTAGGTCATCATCCAAATGGACCTTTACACTCACAGTTCATGATTCAATATATTTTAGTGACAAATGAATTACACATCATTAGTCGCGTATTCAACCATAGGATCATCATCACTTCTCTATCATCATTTAGTGATATATTTTAGGTTAAATCATCATCCTTCGATTATGCTACATGATATATATATTATGCTAACACATTCATCTCTATGTCACATATCATCACTACACATTCACCATAGTGCACTACACACAACACATAGTTTGACCATTTCCCGATGATGCACTCTCATTTATGGTTCATTCTTGACTATTGAGGGGCATAAAAAATGAACCTCACTACATATAATTCCATTGAACTGGGGACATGTGGATCCTATCATTCAATCTACATTTCATTCCATCCATCCACAACATACTACATATCTTGGTTAATTTTTTTTATTGCTTGCATTTACTTATACATGTTCACTTTATTACACATGATAGATAGATATATTGTATGTCATTATCTTTATCATACACACATGTGCATTCACTTGATTTCTAGTTGTGATCATAGATATTACAGTCCATTACATGTATGCATGGATGATCGACACCAATACCTACTACCTGGGGCATCCACTTTCATACACTACAGTGATTATTGTTTCATTTTGTACTTAGCACTTTACTTTATTGGTTATACACACTTTTGACATACATTTTATCTTTCTAATGTCTAACGGGTGCTTCATGTGCAACATTTTTTTTGTAGGATTATTTCTACCATGGTTATCTATTTGTTTGTAATTTCTTGTCTTTGTTTGTCATTGTATGTGGGATTTTCCCTTTGTTTTGTGTCACACACTTTCTTGTTTATTTTGACCACTACAACCTTGAGTGTCTTACGACATTGTGAGTGATGTCCCATGTTTGTAACCCACTTTTTGTGGCTTACATTGTCTTCTTGAGTGTTTACATTATCATCTTGTGTCATTAGCTTTTCTACATTATCACTATAGCTTACAAATTTTATTATCCATGCATGTTTGACTTTTTTATACTAACACTTGTATCCTAGCCACTTGTTTGGATGTGCCTTGGTTTTGCCAAGAACATTCCCCCAGAGGGTAGAGTTTTAGTTTTAGTGGTTGGTCTCTCTTTGGGGCACATACTCCTACACATCGACGATATCATGTGCCCCCAAAAGAGGGGGCATCATTTAGGTTTAAAAGTAAAGTACACAACACAGTACCGATATAATTAAATTTTTATTTTTTATCCATGACACAATGGGTTACACAAATGAGTGGGTTTAGAAAAGTCTACAAAACTCTATACAAAACAAATTTTATAGGGTAGATTGTCCTTAGCATTTTGGGGAGCAGTTATAGGTTAGAGGATAAACTAGACCTTCCTCTCTACACTACTTCTTGGCCTAGTGGTGTCACGATCACCCAAAAACTAGAAGTACAGAGATCTCTTCAGTTTTGGGAAAAAGTTATAGGTAGAGGATAAATTATACTTTCCTCCCTACACTTCTTCGTTCAGTGGCATGAGATCACCCAAAAACTTTCATGACATCGACATGATCCTTTCTACACCCTTTTTCTCATCATGAATTAGGTGCACATGTTCCTTTTTCATTTTCATACTTTCATTACATGATTTTTACATAAATAAATTCATCTTTAAACACATTTAACACATATACATGTGTATTTGACTACTTGATCGTCTTCTCTTTTGTAGGTCCGTCCGTATGGGAAGGAAGCAAGCAATTACATCAACAATGACAACATCACTTGACATCACACACATCGACACTAACATGCATGTACATCACATACATTGGCATCTACACATGATTTTCCACCCTAGGTTCACTCATCACCTTTTACACTTTTGCATATTTAGTCTCCATACTTCATCTTTTATTACTCCATGCTTTGTCTAGTCCCTCAGAATGTTTTCTACATCAATCTATATGGATATAAGGTACACATTTCTATCTACTTTATGTTATCGAGAATTTTCTCACCAACATAAAGTGGGGGAAAATGTAGACAAAATCACACACTTTGGGTAATTATTTAGTCCTAGTCTCATACTACTATTCATATGGTTCTTAAGTAAAAAATAGTACTAATTAACCCATATCTTTTTCCATCTTGCATTTTTTTTGTTGCTACTTTTGATCTTGCACCCGTACTTTCCTAGTTTGTACTTTTATATTGCATTTTCCCTATTTTGACTGGGGTTCCCAGCCATGACCTGGGCACCCAGTCCCCTCCCCCTCGGGTGCCCTGATCCTCTTTGCACTTTCCTCTCACTTTTTGGGCACTTTCTAGTCATTTGAGCTTCTTATATTTTTGGTGGTCGAGTCTTTTGGGGTTAATTACGAAATTCAAGAAAGAGAACCATATAAATATAAAGTTATGAGACCATAATGAGGGACCAAACACTAAACACTTACTATCACCACCTAAGGTTGCATCCATCAAAGGCTTCTATTGCTCCATTTGCATCCATCTAGCTCCATCACAAGGGAAAAGGCTAGGTTATTTGCATCACACTTCATAAGAGGGGAGTTTATTATTCCATGCACACATTTTCTACATTTTACATCTATCTATTGCTCACTATTCACAAAGTGTGACACACACAAGAGCACCTAGGGAACAATTCCATATACACACACATAGAACTACATTGGGTCTGAGATGTAGTGCGATGCTAATGATAAGTCCACCATTGTGGAAGATGAGGATAGTTTCACCCCTTCATATGCATCTTTTGGTTTTAGAGTCTTGATGCTTTCATTGGGGTTTTGTAGGTGATTCTTCTATTGCAGGTTTACCAATGCTTTGACGATCATACAAAAACATTCACATGACAGGAAGTGAACACCGGTGAACATTCAATGACACCTTAGAGGAGGTTTCTCTGGTCATTTTTGTAGACCATGGAATCCTGATTACAGACTAGGGCACCCTAGGCACCCTAATCCCTTTTCCAGGCACCCTAGTGTGGCAGAGCTGACAACTCATATCTACATTTTCTCAAGCTCTTGTGTGACAGTTTCCTCCTCATGTTTAGTTGATCTCCTTTGCTACACAGTTCCCGAAAGGAATGATAACCAGATCATGCCAAGCCAAGAATATAGATGCTAATCAAACATCACGATCAATAAGATGAAAGTGATTCACTAGAATAACTTTACATAAACCTTTGCAAACAAATGAGTAGCAATATCATATATTATTATGGAACTCAATGTAATACATTAATAATGGGCCTTGCTTAAATAGGTAAGGAATACCAATCTAAGAACCAGTCAAGGTCGTAGATCAAGCCATAAATCAAGGAAATAACTAGTCATCAAAGAACTAGTCAAGACCATAGATTTAGGAGAGAACTAGACATCAAGGATCTAGTCAATACCATAGATCAAGGAAAGAACTATACCTAACAACTAGATAATATCTCCTAATATCTAAATAAGATAAAAGAAATATCCACACACATAAGTGGGTGAGGATAAATACAATAAAGGTAAATAAAGTACCTAGGTGAACATGAGCTAAGTTAAATACCTACTCTATGTTGCGACATATGAAAATCAAATAAGGCCTTTCTAACTTTCTTTGTATTTAGGGTTTCATATTTTTCATAGCCTAGTTGTTTGGGTACTTTCAAGTATTACATTTATTTATAGCTTCTATAACATTAGATTAGACATTTATTTTCATATTTAGCTTAATCGTTAAGGAAAGGAACAAACCTTATTCTAGAGGTTTATCTCGAAGGGTTGAGGTCCCAAACCTTATAAATACTCTTATTTTTGTTGTAGATAACTTTAGAAACTTCAATAATTACCTAAATCAGAAGGGTGCACACAATAATATACCAACATAATACATACAAGATAAGAGCCTAATTTAAATTTTCTCTTAGACATACATTAAGTCCAAAACATTTCAATCATCTATCATTCACTTAAGAATGTCATCCATGTCAAAGTTTGAGCTTTGTTGCAAGGTCATGAAGGAATAATCCCATCTCATCATGGTCATTTCATTGCCACAATCCATCCATTACTCCTTGTAATATGGTACATGAATATGGGAGGATAAAAAGATGTTATGTATTACTCATTGCATATCAAAGGATGGTATTTGTTGGAAAGAGTAGAGAGTGATAAAAAACATATATATCTCTATGTTCTTGACCTTAATTAAATAGTCACACATATATTTTCATATTGATATAGAGAAATAGACTCACACCTTGTGTTTAATTTATAAAAACTTGTGTAATTCCACAAGTTGACATACCAATTCGATCATTATCCACTTATCACTACAATACCTTGGTAACATGTATGGTGCACCTTCAAAGCTACATACATGTATGTAGGAGAAAGTGGGGAATTGAACTAAAATGAAACCCATTTAGTGATTGTGTTGGAGGAATAAAAAGAACACTTGGTGCTTTGAACAACTTATTATTTAATTTACAAATTATATGATAAAAGAAAGAATTGTTAATTTAGGAAAAATGCTTACTACTTGAATCATGCAAGTGTGACATGTGGATAGAAGTCATACAATTTTTCCATATGTATATCTCCCATTGTAGTTAATCCATAAAAAACCTTATGTTGGAAAATAAATACAAAAGGTAAGAACTCATGTAGACTTTATTTGTTATCTACATTGCACATAATTGTTTATGTATAGAATCATTGATCAAATTAGACCACTTTGGATATATTATTTATCTACCCTTATAATGTGGATGTATTGATACATATGTTCTTGAAAATTTTTGACCATTGGATTCCCAACCACTCTATTCAAAAGTGTTATATAATCATCAACCTCCTTAATGAAGTTGGATCTAGGTGGATTCTTTGGTAACCTTGAATTGGAATCCCTTGGATTTTATTCACCACCTTAAGTATTTTTGTGCATGATGGTGTTGTGCTCATCCCAATATATTTTTACGGACTCGGGAGACATGTCTACATAATAATTGAAGTTTAGAAGTTTTATAAGGTCATCAATGTAATCTACATCAAGGTGGAGGGAAATTCACCTTGTGAGTTTGTGACTAATATTATGGGTTGGTCATAGTGATGAGATAACTATAAAATAAATTTAGGAAATTGGGATGAGATAGAAAAATAAGTAGTAAGGGATATTCCATTATTCAATGTTTCTTGAATCCAATATATCTTGTAATCAAAATTTATTCTAGTCAAGAAATCTATGAGATTGATATGGCCTAAGTTGATATTTATAATATTGATCACATTTAAATCTAAATTGGATTGAGGAGTAACCATGGAAATGGAATCTAATGTTCTTTCCTTTAGATCTTGTAGACATAAATGGAGGATAAAATGAGAATTAAATTTGAAATTTACTTGAAAAACCCCAAAATACACTAGTAGAGATTTGAATTTGTAATGCACGGTGCACCTCTGAAACCCAACTATACATTGGAAAATATTTGAACTTTAAATTCAACTAACAAACCCGATAATACACTAACAAAGATTTTAACCCGTAACGTACCTTTGAAACCCCACAATACATTGCTGGAGATTTGAACTTGAAATGCTATTAAAAACCCAAAAATATAATGGTTTTCGGAGTACAATGATGCTCAAGCCTATGTAAATATTATATTTGATTGGGAATGTAAAAACCCAAGGATTTAATTCTACTTTTCACCAATTTTTTTATTGGTAAAACTCATATTTTAGAGGTAATTATTCATTGTAATAGTGATTTAGTGTTTACCTTAGGTGATTAATTCTTACTTAGGTAAATAGGTGGTAATATGGTTAATAGTTTAATTCGTGTAAGCATTTGTTTGCATTATTGTATTCACATATGTATTTGGTTATTGTAATGGCTAAACCAATTTATTTGTTTGTACATGGTTGTTCAATACCTATAAGTATTGCAGCCCATTCAAGCCCTCAGAACTTGATTATTGCATATCAATAGAATATTGTAGATTGCATCTCTATTTCTCTAAATTATTTGGTATCGAGTAGGTGAGTTCAATCCTTACAATGTAGAAGAATGTTTTAGTAGAATAGGAACACAAGATGGACGTTTGAGCAACACAAGAGGAGCCATTGCAACCATTTATTTTCCTTGAATTCTTTGTGATTTGATAGTGAATTGGTTTTCTTCATTATAACCCTAATCCAACATAAACACCATAAAAAAATAGTTACATTCATGGTCCATCTCAATCAAATGTCTTTTGAGAGAAAAGTCTTGAAACTAACACACAATAAATGCCAATAGGTAGTTTGTTGTATGTGAGTCCCAACACTTAGTATTTGAAAATAATGCAACAAGTAGTAAATGTTAGATGCTTATTTATAAATGTCAAAACTCTTCATTTGACATGCGAGATATTTATTCATGTCAAAATTATAAATAATCAAGTTTGATAGGAAACCTATAGTATTCATTTCGACATGCAAATATTTATAAATGTCGAAACTCTCAAGCCTCAGTAACTTGATTATTGCATATCAATAGAATATTGTAGGATGCCTCATTGTTTCTTTAAAATATTTGGTATCAAAGTAGGTGAGTTCAAGTCTTGGAGTGTAGAAGAAGGTTGTAGTAGAATAGGAACACAAGAGGGAAGTGAAAAAGAAATTAGATTCATGATCCATCTCAATCAAATGTCTTTTGAGAGAAAAGTCTTGGAACTAACACACAATAAATGCCATTAGGCAGTTTGTTGTATGCAAGTGTCCCAATACTTAGTATTTGAAAAGAATGGAACAAGTAGTAAATGTTAGATGCTTATTTCTAAATGTCTAGACTCTTCATTTGACATGCAGATATTTTAAAATAGAATAGATTATTTACCCTCAAAACTTCAATATATTTTACTCGTGACTATTTTTTATCCTTAATTACCCTAAAACACCTATATATTTATAAATTTGTTAAATTTAAATTAAGACCCTATTAACATACATACTAACACACAATATACCTACAATACCGATATAGAATACATTAAAAACCTAAACTATAATACTATGGTTCAAATACCACAAAACAAGGAAAAAGTTGCAAAAACAAGAATGAGAGAGAAATAATGGCAAACATGGAAAAATATAGCGGAACAATGATGTTGCAAGTAATAATATACCATCAACACTATTTAACGCAGAAAATGGAACAATATGTGTACACATAAGCCAAACCTCGAATAACAAGGCAATGATATGGCATATCATGTTGAAGTTCATGTATTTAGAAATAAAGAAAAAACTAGTAAATACAATATGTGAAATTGATTTGTATTTTAATTTTTGAAATATATACATGGTTTGCAAAGATCATTACCAGATTAATGATGGAAGCAATATTCCGTAAAGAAGATATGATATAACCCTGTGAGTAATCCCATATACATCTATGAATGTTATAGTAAAAACACTTTGTGTTGTGAGAAGGAGAAATTTCATTCTTCATCAACAATTAGTAAAGTAAATGGTTAGATTTCATAAACAAGATAAGTGATTTCCATTTTTTTAAAAATAGAATTTTGTTTACCTCATATAATTTTTTGTTAAGAAAATTACACATTTAATATAAATAGATATAAAATTGGTTTATATGTCATATAAATTTTTGTTAAGAAAATTACAATTTAGTTTTTAACAAAATCTATTTCAAAAATTTACATATAGAAAAATAGTACAATTAAAATTTATTATCATATTATAAAAAATCAAAAATCCTTTCCATACAAATATATATTAAAAAATAGAAATTAAAAAACTATCAATTTTTGTAAACTAATAAATATTTACTAAAAAACACAATGAAAGAGTAAACATTCAATACTTTTCAAATCATCAAATTAAAAAATTTGTTATTTTTTTCTTTTAATTAAAATAAAATAATTTCATTTCTTAAAAGAAAGTAATGTGACAATTTTAGTATTTTATTTAAGTAAATAATATTTAAAATGATTGGTTGGTGGCATGTGGGCGAACTTCTATTGAGTATGTAATTTTTGAATTGTCTTTAAATTAAAAGGAAATTTTAAACCACTTTATGATAAGAAAAAGATCAATGTAAAAATTAGAAAAGACAATAAAAAGCAAAAAAACATGTGGTTTTCTTATAGTTCTCAAATAGTAATTTGTTTTTTTGTCATTTTATTTAAAAGCATTATATTTCAAGTTTTGGACACTTCAAATGTTTTGATTGGTTGAGGTTGAAATAGAAACTAACTAACATGAGAAACAAGGCCATAATATGGCAAATCCCGTGAAGTTCATATATTTAGAAATTAAGAAAAAAACTAGTAAAATTGATTTGTATTTTAGTTTCTTAAATATATACATGGTTTGCAAGACCATTACCACTTAATGATAGGAGTAATATTCTAGACAAAATATATGATATAACCATGTGAGTAATCCCATATGCATTTATAAATGCTATATTAAAAACACTTTGTGTTGTGAGAAGGAGAAATTTCATTCTTCATGAACAATTAGTAAACTAAATGGTTATATTTCATAAACAAGATAAGTGTTTTTTTATTTAAAAAAATATGGATTTTTTTTTACCTCATATAATTTTTGTTAGGAAATAAGGGATAAAATATGTGGAATAATCCCTCACGAGAATCACAACAAGAGAAACTAATATGCGAGAAATTACTACAGATCTCAAATAAAATTCGAGAATAAAATAACACAACACAAAGAGACAAAGATTTAACGTGGTTCACCCAATTTGGGCTACGTCCACCAAGAATCACTTGCTTTCGATTTTATTACAAGCCACCACTCTCTCTCAATACAATACCTAGATCCATTTGGAGCTATGCTCAACAAACTCTACGTAATTCACATCCGAATTCAAAACACATCTGCAATATATTTGCTTATTACATCTATCATATGCATAAGACCATATAAATGACAATCGCTTAAGCATTTTACAAAATCGTGGGTATCAAAACCATGGGCAAAATCCGTCCCATAAACCTATGGGACAAAAAAAAAAAAATCATCCATATGAGAAAAGCACGTTTCCCGATATGTTGGGTGCATTTTTCGAGGCCAAAAATTTTACGCCTAAAAAAAAAAAATTTGGGCTACGCCCCAAACCCCGCGAGGATACATGAAAAGTGTACAAAGACTCTTAGTGTACTGATCTTCAACACTTTCACACATGAAAACAGGCTCCACAACCTAACAATTTTTTTAAGAAAATTGCACATTTAATATAAATAAATATATAATTGTATTATATGTCATATGAATTTTGTTAAGAAAATTATAAATTAGTTTTTAACAAAATCTAATTAAAAAAAATTATGTACAAAAAAATATTACAATTAAATTTTATTATCATATTATAAATAATCAAAATCATTTCCATAGAAATATATGTATGTATGTATGTATGAATAATAAAAACAATATTTTTGCAAAATAATAAACATTTACAAAAAACACAACAAACATATTCAAGAGTAAACATCCTCAAAATTGCTTGAACCCCAAATCCTTCAATGCTTTTCAAATCATCAAATTAATAATTTTGTTATTTGTTTTTCTATTCGCATAGCAATCACATGTGTACAATGCAATGTGAATGCCAAACAATATATGTTATTTGATTTAGAGGGATAGTTATTACTTTTGTAGTTGATGTTGATAAGAGGTGTAATTGATTTTGTAAGTGTAGGAATATAGATGAAGCATTACATTTAAAGGTTCTATCTCTACATTTCAAATTTGTTACAAATTTGTAAATATACATTTTCAAATCTTATATCATGAGTGGTAGCAATTTGTGGACTATTTTATTTGAACAAACATGAATACATGAATACAAAATATTTGCAAATTTTATATCATGAGTGGTAGCCTTTTGTGGGCAATTGTTTTGGCACTAAACATGAATACAATTGATACCATGTTGGATAGTTAATTACTTTTGTAGTTGACGTGGTTTGTAATTATTTGGGGGAAATTGTGTTAGTGTTGCAACGTGTTTGAGACGGTGGTTGCATCAGTTATTTGGTTGGTTCTTTGTTGAAAATTTATTTTTGTACTGTCGATAACATGTTGATAAGGGGTTTGATTGATAGTGGTAGTGTAGGAATATAGATGAAACATTACATTGAAAGGATCTATGTGCACATTTCAAATTTGTTACAAATTTGTACATATACATTTGCAAATCTTATATCATGAGATCTGAACTAAACATGAATACATGAAGACCTCCGTACATTAGTGATTTTATATAATGAGTGGTAGCTTGTTGTGGCGAATTTTATTTGAACTAAACATGAATACATTTGATACCCCTTGAATGACACTGCCACTTTGGATACAAGAAGTGTTGAGTAAAGTAGTAGTGGAGGTGCTATCAAAGTAGAGGGCAATATTTACAACAGTTGTTTTGGTTGAGTGATAGTAGTCTTGACTCCTCCTTTCTTCTTGCTCCAAGTGTTGGTACGTGCGTCATTTTTTAGTATCTTTTGAATGAAAAAGGAGGGGAAATGCACAAATTGGCAAGCGAGGGAACTCTGGAGAAAGTTGTGAATGTCATACCTTTCCTTTCAGTGGTTCCAATGTCGATAATTTCTCTATGCAAAGTAAGTCCCTGAGACTTGTGGATAGATAATCCCCATGCCATTTTAATTGGCAATTGTCTTTGATTCCCTCTCGAAATAGGGGGTATTGGAATATGTAATGGGTTGGAGGGATTATCCCCTTGTCACACAAGATGGTAAGTTCTTTAGCCTATTTTAGTTGATAATTTTTATTTTATATTGGACCCTCAGAGAGCTACCTCTCCTAATGTCATTCACCATTGGCATTTATCCATCGATTCCATACCATATTACTGCTAAAACATTGGGAGTGAGCGAAAGGTATTTTTCATTTACCATTCGAAAGAGGGATTTTTAAATTAAAAAGTGGGAATTAAATACTGTATGTCCCACACTTATTCCATAAATTATATTGGAGAAATCTACTTACGCATCACTTGTTCCCCTATAAGTACTTGAGCTTGAATTTCAAAATGAACATTTATAGCCCATTTTCCATTTTTTATAGTTTGGTCGTTTTAAACGCATGTTGCATTCATGTGCATAATGTGGGTGAGATCGCGACAAAAAAGTGGAGCACATAGAAAATATTATTAAGGTGGGAACAATCTAAGTCGTGGTGCTCCACTTTATGGTCTCGATCACACTTGCATTGTTCACATCAATGCAATTTGTGCTTAAAGAGGCCGAAATTAAAAAATGAGGAAAACTTAATAGAACTCCTTTTAGTTTTGAGATCAAGTAATTACTCTAGAATAGTTATGCAAAAAGTTAGAATGTTGTAAATTAAAAAGTGGGAAATGAAATACCTGCATGTCCCACACCAATTTCATGAAGCAAAATTGTTCCTACCCAAGTTAAATCTATTATATGTGCTATGTAAGTGATGTCAAGTCAATTCACTTTACATTATACATTGATGGATGTTCATACCCTGTTCTAAAGCTCCCATTTTGGCAACGACTTCATCACTGCCAAATGCATTTTCTTGAAAGTTTCTAAGGCCTTTTCAAAAAAACTATTTTGTGCATATTCTACATTCATTATATGTCATAAGACCACATCTCATCAAAACATTCTATCGAATAGTTCACGTGCCCTGTTCTAAAGCTTCCATTTTCACGTAAGCTGAGAGGATGTTGACAATGGTTGTAGGGTTTGGCCTTATACCTGCTAAATGTAATTGCCGGAAAGGTTCCAAGGCCTTTCCAATGAACCCATTTTATTCATATCCTGTGAACAATACAATCCACGAGGCCACATTTCTTACATGCATTTAGTCAAACAGTTTGCATGGCATTTGCATGCTTCCACATATTGCATATATTTCAACAGGAGCACAAACAACTACATCTAGCTTGTAAATTATCCTTGGGTAGTGACACGCATCTATAAAAATGGAAGATATGACTCCAGAGAAAATGTATTTAGGTACAGAAACTCATGATCGCTTTGACAGAGATGACGATTTGACAAAATCTGGCAGTAAATTGTTGAGGAAATCTCTCAACTTTTCAAAGTATCTCAGGAAAATGAAGATTTTGTCGAGGGTAAGAAGAGTGCCATGAAATATCATGTTTTTAGAAGTATGAAGGAAAACAACGAATCCAAGAAGCAGATCGATCGTGAGAGCTTACTTGTTGAAGCCAAATCAACCCCTCCACAATCAAAATTTGGGATAATTCTAAGAAAAATAAAGTCTAGAGTCAAAGCCCTTTCAAGTGAAAACCATCCACTTCCTTGCCAGGGAGAGAGAAAACCCTCTTCAACGAAAATACTAGGGCCCAATGGGAATCAAACTGGACACCGCCCAGAAGCATATAACACAAACGAATCCAAGAAATGTTAAACTCGGAAGTCCCCCTATATATGCAAAGCCAACAAAAAATGAAAAAGCAATTGTTAAAAATAGTCGAAAGGTGTCTTATTAAAACGTCCAAAATGACCATCAAAATTAATCTCATTGAAAAAACGTCCAAACGACCATCAAATTTAACATAGTCTCCAAAATGACCGGAAGAGCTTTTCCCATAAGGGGAATGCCTTCGGCATAATTAAAATGAAATAATTTCATTTTAAAAAAGAAATTAATGTGACAATTTTAATATCTTATTAAAGTTTGATTTGAAGGAAATAATATTTAAAATGATTGGTTGGTGGCATGTGGGCCAACTTCTATTGAGACAGTGATATGAAAATATATAAAATTTGTGAATTGTTTTTAAATTAAAAGGAAATTTTAAATCATTTTATGATAAGAAAAAGATCAATATAAAAATAGAAAAGAAAAAATAAAAAGCAAAAAACATATGATTTTCTTCTAGTTCTCAAATAGTAAGTTTTCTTTGGCATTTTATTTACAAGGATTATATTTCAATTTTTGGACACTTCCAATGTTTTGATTGGTCGAGGTTAAAATAGAAAGTAACTAATGAAAAATAGCCAATAGAATTATAGAAAAAAGTCTTAAAATATAAATTAATATCAAACTTTAGTCAAAACTTATTAAATTACAAATGATGTTTTTTTGATTGGCTATTACAAAAGTGAATATTTGTTTTGGTGAAGACTATGTACCTAACTTGGGCACTATAATAAAACTCTAGCCAATAAAATTATAAAAAAATTCCAAAATATATATATATATATATATATATATATATATATATAAATCAGAACTTTAATTAAGATTTATTAAATTACAAATGATGTATTTTGATCTAGAGGTAAATGTTTGTTTATTGACAAATGGAAAGTTGGTAAAGAGGAAACCATGAGTTCAGTTGGCCACCTTGGAGACTGATCCCAATTGTTTCCCATACCTTAGTCGAGGGGATATTCATGTGTAAATTAAAATCCATTTGAAATGTCTAGTCCCTGTGTAGAAGCCTTAGAGAAGTATATCCTAACTTCCATTTGGCTGATTCACACGAGTGCTCAAGACACAAAATAATTTTCCCCGATATTTTAGCTGGTACTTATTGTTTTATCATCTTTCCTGTCCAAACACACGACTGAATCCAACGTATTGACATCATTTTCTGCTCAAGATTTCAAATGTCGATAAATGATTACGAGGCATTATTTATTTATGAACTTATCTAACTATGATAAATCATGGCATCATTGTTTCGATTAGTTTTCTTTTGCTACCTACACAAGTTCATGATCTTTTAAGCCGATGAACTGATTCACGAGCTTTTAACAGAAAATGCACAACCTCTGATGATGATAAAAATACCATGTTATATAGATGAAGGCAGGTGGGTCACATCTAGGAATCAGAAATCTTCTTATCACTCCTTTGAATGATTTACATTCTGCCTGAGTAAATGATGTAAGCAATAGAAGTTTTTTTCTCTTTCTCCTAGAATACATCAGAATCGTCAACCTTGGAAGCCAAGAAATCTTTCACAGGTATTGCACCGATGGACTGCCATGAAGATGAGGCCAGAAAAGCCAAGGAAATTGCAGAGAAAAATTCCATGACAAGGATCTTAAAGGCGCGAGGAAAATGGCATTGAAAGCTCAGCGTATGTATCCCGGTCTTGAAGGCCTCAGTCAATTCATGGCAGTTGTGAATGTCAGCCTTGCTGCTAGTGCTGACAAGAACACCAAGGGATTGATTGATTATTACAAGGTTTTGGATGTGGGTGCTGATGCTCAAGCCTCTGTGATCAAAAAACAGTATAGGAAACTGGCTCTGTTGCTGCACCCTGACAAAAATTATGGTGTTGGAGCTGAGCGAGCTTTTAAATTGGTTGCAGAAGCTTGGGCAATTCTTTCTGATGAAACTAAGAAATCAATGTATGATAAAAAGAAAAGTGGATTGGGAAAGCCTTTCAAGGGAAATAGCCATGGAAATGGAAACGGCCCATCTAGTAAGGAGCACAAAAGCCAGAGATGGCAAGGTCAGACTAGTGTTTATGCTGCTGCCTCTGCAGAGGCTACTGCAAGGTTTGTGCAAGGGATCTGTCAAAAATGGAAGGAAAGGATTTTGAGCAGGGCCTTAATGAGGTCATCTGTTCTGGTAATAACAAGAGGAAAAACATCAGGCATGGTGACAATGATGATGACGATGACTGTGTTATTTTGGAACATGGTTTTAAGAGGAAGGTTGATAAACCAGACACTGAGCCGGGCAATTCATCTCCGGTTGGTTTTTCCATTAACCCTGATAAAGTTGAGCCAAAGAAAACTTGTGGGGAGGAGGAGGAAAGGAGGAAAACCCATAACATTAAGGGCTCTTCGATAGGAAAAGTTTGTAGAGATGAAAAGGAGGAGACGATGGCTGTGCCAGATTCAGATTTTTATGATTTTGATGGAGACAGAACAGAAGATTCATTTGAGGTAAACCAGATTTGGGCTGCATACGATGATGAAGATGGAATGCCTCGGTTTTATGCTAGGATAAGGAAGATCAGTTCCTTGCATCCATTTAAGGTGCAGATAACTTGGCTTGAGTCATTGCACAATAATGACCCAGCTCTGAGTAAATGGCACAAAGCTGGGTTTTACAAGGGGTGTGGAGATTTTAAGTTTTTAAATTTGATTACCATCAACAGTGTCAATATTTTTTCTCACATTATGAGGTCGGAGAGGTCTCAGGGAGTGGTGAAAATTATGCCAAGAAGGGGAGAGGTTTGGGCTCTGTACAGGGATTGGTCCTCGTGTTGGGATGCATCCACTCCTGAAGAAGTCAGGCATAAATATCTCATGGTAGAGGTACTCAGTGAGTTTGTAGATGGAGTTGGGATTGATGTTGTTGTTCTTGTGAAGGTGGGGGGATACAAGACTCTTTTCCAAAAGATGAAGATTAAGGGTGTTACAGAGAAAAACATGCTGAGATTCTCACACAAGGTTCCAGCACAGAGACTTAAAGGGAATGATGTTCTGAATATACCAAGAGGTTGTTGGGAGCTTGACCCAGCAGCACTTCCAGCAGATATGGTTCAGGATGGTGCACCAGAAACTGATAATCATGCAGAATAAGTATTTCTGGCTGATCAAATGGGGAATGTTGCTCTTGGTCCTTGTAAATTTTGGTTTTTATGTTTGTCTTTTTAAATTAGTACCATCACTATCCACAAGATGGCTTATGGTGGAGGCTTATGTCTTGAAAATATTCTATGAAATCGGTTTATAGTAGCAAAGTAGGAAGCTGTTTTAAATTCTCCTCTTTGGCAGAAACATCTGAGAGTTTTTGTTTATGTTCACAGATCTGAAATGGGTTATCATATATGTTCTAAATATTATATGTTAAGTATTGGATTATGAGTTCTTAGAGTTTGGCTCATTCGACCTCAGCTACTGTTTTAGGTTTTCGAAAATAATTTTAGTCAGATTTGTATATAGATTATATTTAATTATAAATAATTTTTTTGAGGGGATCACCTGATTTAGATAATATATGTATAAAATCTATGCTACAGTGGAACAAAATCTAAGGTTTTCTATATGACTGTAAGAAGCCACCCCTTAAGCTGAGATCTTGACTTTCTAACAAACACCACTGTAAATTTTGAGCTTGTTGATTTCCATGATTTGTGTATAAAACCCATGCAATGGAGGACTAAAACCAAGTTGGCCATGTGAATCGTTCAACCCATAATGAAAGATGTGTTCTCTGGTTATTGGAACTCAATGCTGTGGTATAAAGGTCGCATATGATAGCTTTTACTTATTCTTTTTCAAGTTTTTTTAAGTGAAAGCGGTTTCTAAAAGTATTATATTTATTTCCAAATCTTGAAAAGTATCAAATTTTAAATTTTGAAGAAATTAGGTTATAATAAAAGGTGGGTTTGAAGTTGGTTTATCTTATATTGTTGGATTTTGCAAGGCGTTTAGACGTTTTTAGTTATTTAGATGTCAAAATACATCCATTTTAAAAATATGACCATCATGGTGGATAGGCGAAAATAGAATTTAAATGTCATGTCAATATGACATATATGCTCACATTTTAATCTTCTCACACACACACACACACATAGTTGATATAAATAAGAAAATTGTCAAATTAAATATTACACTATATATTATGAATTTGTGAGATTTATGACAATTAATAGCAACAAAATTGGAAACATTAGAATAAAAATAATAAAAACATCTTAATATCTCGTGATAAAATAGAAACATTAGAATAAAAATAATAAAAAACATCTTAATATATAACTCGATAAAATATAAACATCTTAATATCTCATTGATAAAATAGAAACATCTATTAGTTTTGATTTTTAATTAGTTTAATTTGATTTGGTTTTCTTTGATTTTTGTTTGTTTGATTTCTTACAAATATAGATTAAACTACAAACATTGGATTTGGGATTTTTAAGAAAGGTGAAACCTTTTTCTACAAAATTGCAAGCTTGCACTAGTGAGACCTTTCTTTCAATTTTGTAATTTTTTTAATTTTTAATTGTAATTTAAAATAGTGTTTTAATTCTCTCACAAACTTTAATGGTGTTTCTAGATCTTTTATTTGATTGGTGAAGATCCATTTGATTAGTGTACAATTGATATTTATCAACAATATTTGTATCTCTATAAACTATGAAATTGATTAATGTAGCATTGTTTTTCGGTTTATAATTGTAAAACAAAAGCCCAACAATTTATAAAAATAAGTTTGTTAAAATCTTTTAAATTCGACCAATTAGAGAATACCACATAGATTTGTAATTATAATGTAATTTAGAAAATATAAAGATGGAATATTTAGTAGAGAAAAACCCACCATAAAAGTAAATTTAAACATTTTTTTAATAAATACCAACATTTGTTGCAACCTAAAACTTTATTACACCGACAAGTGTTCCTACGGTGGTAGACAAGGAGTATAATGGCATGCACCGATTGATAAAATATATATTTTTTAATGCCCACTCAATGTTTAATAAATAAAAAATATATATAATTATGTATTTATACATGGAAATGCAAGTTGATGTGCCAAAATTAGTAGGAACTTGACAAGGTCATAACTTGAGTTCGGGTGTCTGTTTGAGTCCGTTGTTTTCTTGAAACCACATGTTTTGATGAGATAAATGCACATGTCAATTTTCCCTACCGGTTGGAGCAAGTTTCGACACATTTTCGGGCCCAAAATCTGCCATCTTGAGGCCAAAAATTAGGATTTAAGTTGTAGTTCGGGTTTTTCCTATTTTAGGGCATTAGTTAATTTTAGTCTATTAGTTACATTATGAGTTGGAAAGTTGGAAATTCCTTTAATTTAGGAATTTAGAAGATGCATGGAAATTTCGTGCCGTACGAATAAGCATGTGAACTTACTAAGAATAGCAAGTTCTAGTAAACTGCTAAAAATAGTAATTTCCACCACCTAGAGTAGATTTAGTCAAAATTAGTTAGAGTTTGCTTGGCAACTCGAGTTGGGAGTTGTTTTCCTATTTAGGAAACATTGTAATTCATGATTCAATAATGAAGAAGGAGATCTATTTTCTTTTAGATTTCATATTATTTACGGCAAAGATATCGAGTTTGTTTAAAATTTGGCTACATTACAAGTTATTGTAAAAGTCCGAAACATAACAAGTGTGAATTGGTAAATAAGCGCAAGGGATATTCTTGTTAGAAGTAAATTCAAGATAATTGATCTATATTATTTTTGGTTTTTAGTTTTTCACTTTTAGATGTAAGTAACTATTTATAATTTTTAGTGGAAGATAATTATTTTAGAATAAATAAGTGCGTATAAGTGAATATATATAGACACACACACACACACACTTTTAGATGTATTTTTACTTTTACTTTATTTTATTTTTTTATTAGATAGGGTAAAAATGAGATGTGGCTCACCGAGACCATACGGGAGTAGATACATCGTGAGTGACACGGTGGAGAAAGAAACAAACGATCTTTACCAGTCGTCAAAAAAGTGAACCCGAAACCAAAGTGGAAAGCCAAGCCTAAGGACGAGTCAAAAAGTTGACTCAAAACCAAAAACTAGGACTTACCACTAGAAACTTCTCTAGAGCGGCTACACGTTGCATTGTGTTTTTGTGGTGGACCTTCGTCCAACCCCCATCATCAATCCTGGGACAGACAGAAGGAACCAAAGAAAGATTCAAATCGGCCCCAGGCACACTTTGAGGCTTCCCTTGACTAAATCAACCGGCCCACCTTCAAAACAACGGCCTAAGGTGCTCCATGTCCTTCCCAACGACTCCCAAATAGTCAGTAAATGCACCCTCATACATCATTGGGATGAATTCAAACTCATGTAAATCCCGCCAACCGATCGCTCCTCCCAATTGCAAGACCGGCTCCACCTATTTTCTTTACAACACCAACAACCTTGGTTCGAGACACGCCCCTAACTTGGGAGTTAACAAAGGCTAGGGCATCACAAAACCACCAACAAAGTGACACAAAACTTCCCTTCCATGTCCTTCTTAGTCCCAACAACACCCGTTTGATCCTCCATCAAAAACTACACAGAGTCTCGACAACATGCTCCATTGATTCAATCTCCTCCTCGGTCGAATCCTCCAACCCATCCTCCTCTCCAAATGAGGCATCCAATTTATCATCCCCTAGAGGTAGTTAAATTTCACCGGTAGTTCCTCAGGCCCACAAAATCCTTTATCTCATATCTAACTATTACGCACTTGCTACGAGAAAATATTGGAGCTCTCAACCTCTATAACTTGTTCCCATTTTCCAGTAGGGGAATGCAAGAAGATTCATTTAGGAACTTTGAAACCCATAGGTATATTGATACATAATCTGGAAAAAACTACTCTAGATCATGTTTTCGTAGTGTGATCCACAAAGAATGAGTGTACCCATTGATCTAGAAATCCCCAATAAGACCTATGGTTCCCAAAATTCCAACGGAAGGCCCGAAATTCCAATCCAGACAAAAAGAGCATGTAAGCAAAAATAGTGAGGCATTCAAGCTCTCATTAGTGGAAAGTGAAAGCAACACTACCAAAACACCATGGACCTTCATTAAAAACTTGCTGCATTTCTGAAGTACAGTCTGGAAGCGAGAAAATGAAACCTTCCCCAACCAAGGCTCAAACTTCTACCTTGTGACACCAATTTATCCTGCTCCATTGTCTCACTGTATCAATATTCGGTTGCAACCCAACAAACCTTCCCACTATAGCAATACAGAATCTCTGTTTTGCTCACAATGATGAATTTCAGGATATCTAGTTGTGGCTCCTCATCCTTCCACATAAGGCAAGAGCTTCACAGAACCCGGTTCGTCACTCCAAACAATTTTGCTACCCAGGTGTTATTCTCTTTTACTACAAAAACCCTCTACAAATGCTGCTCCATTCGCTGCTCCTACTTTTTATTATAGGTTATTTTAACTTTAATTTTTACTTTTAAATGTATTTTTTTTGTTAGATTAGTTTTTAATTTTAAATGTATTTTATTTTATGTTAGTTTTATTTTAGTTATGTGTTTTATAAATAAAACATATAAATAAATATTTTATATTTGTAATTAAAATTTAACTAGCATAGATATCTTAAATACATCTATGTAAAAGACACCGAGAGATATCAATCTTGAGGTGCCTATCTAACTTATGTGAGAATTCCAATATAGGCACCTCAAGATTGATATCTCTTGGTGTCTTTTAGATAGATGTATTTAAGATATCTATGCTAGTTATCAATTAGCTACCTATTTTTTATGTCCATGTTGTTCTCTATACACTTGGAGAATGGAGTAAGAATGATTAAATAGACAATTTTTGGGTTAACAATGAGATGATTGATTGTTGTTCATGAAATTGTAAGGATTGATATTTGCCTACCTATGGATCATCAGTAGGAGGTCAAATATTTATAAAACAAGTTATTTATCTCCAATCTCCCAAATGTATAATTTAAATTAATCTATGTATTTGTTAGTAATTAATATACATTGCTTTGATGTGCAAAATTTAAAATTTTGAACATCAAATGACATTCACATAATTTTTGGACCGTCACATTATTTTTTTGTGATATGTCACCTTGAACCTCAAATCCATCACCGCTTACATACATATTAACGATGTAAGTTGGAGGCCAATTTAGAATGAGATTTGTTGAGATTTTAAATACCTACCACGTTTTGATGAAAAAGATCTTATATTATATTAATGCAATAAGATACAAGATAACTTTCAACAAAAAGTGGGTGGTATGAGAGCACACCCCAAAACCATGAACAAACTAGGCCGAGCCTAGAACAACAAAATTCAAACTAGGCCAAGCCTAGGAAAGTACAACAAAACAAAAAGCATCGATCCTGAAAAAAAAAAGGCAAAATCAAGCAGCGGCATGCAAACATGCCCGGGCCAAGCGGATCCTTATCATCCGGCCACCCCAAACCAAGCAGATCTTTTCCAATGTCTATAATCTCCCCACCCAAAGCAAGCTCTTCCTCAATGTCTCGCTTCCTCACTCGTATGAATGGAGAGTTTGAGACGTGAGAATTTTCCAAAGGATGGCAGGGGTGGCGGCGGTTGCCAAACGTCCTGGTGTGAAGTGATGACAGGAGGAGAACCCCACCCACTCGGGTGAGTGATGAATGTGGCCGAGACCCACACCCTTGTTGTCGAGGTGGTGATCCCCAACCCTTTTGGTGAGCCGAGGAGTGCGGTGGTGATCCCTAACCACGATGGTGCATAGGTGAATGACTATGCCGATGAATTGGTCCTAGAGAGTGGCGGGTGCGACTGAAGGCACAACGCTAGGATATGTTGTGTTTGCCTCCATGGGATGAAGGTGAGGAGTGCCTGTGGGAGATGGAGGCACTCAAGCAACATTGCACGGGGCTTCCCCTAGTGTTGCAGCAAAGTCTGGAGGTGGTCCACCTCTAGTGCCACCTTGTTTGCTTGGACTTGAATCTCAGGTAGCACATTGGAGATCACCATAGATTTATTATAAATCAAGAAAGATTAATCAACTATAGAATTAGCAAAGAAAAAATCATTTCTTTCTTTCCATATCCAAAATAAAATCTCTCCCTCGAAAACATGCCAAATCTGGGTGAACATAGGAAAAAGTTTGGGATTGTCTCCCAAGAGGATATGTTGCCAAGTGAAACAGAGGGGCTGTGAGGGAAAGAAAAAAGTATGGACCCAGGCCCACACAATTTGATCTTTGGGACAGCTAAAATACATGAAAAAGTGTTTCTAGATGCCCATAAAAGGGGCATTTGGGACCTGGAATCCCAATTTGAACAAGACAGGCCTTGATAGGAAGGCCTTGGTGTAGAATACACCAAATAAAGTTCAAGAAATTTTGGACTTTACACATATAGTCCAAAACAGTCTCAAACTATCTACCCTGTAAACAGAGTGGTGTGAATTCCCAATGAGTATTAAGTTTGTCCACCATGGGAAAATGGTGTGAGAGCCATCGATAACCTTTGTTGGCTTTATAGTTACTGAGTAAAGGAGTATCAACATACCATTTCAATCTGGCCCACCAAGGGTGAGAAGAGTGCACAATAATCTTATGTAGTATATGATCAGGAACCAAATTGAGCACAATATTGAAAGTATCTTGATCTTGGTTAGAAATCCGAAATAGATCTTTAAAATTTGGCCAAGATAACTAAGATTGTGTGTTCTTGCGTAAGAAGTCCTTGATGGTGTGAATTTCGTGCTTGAAGAATTTGAGGGGGGATATTCCTGGGACCTCCACTAAGCATTTATTATAGGATTGAAAAATCAGCGAACACTAGAGAGATTTTTGGTTAAGAGATAACCCATTGCGAAAGCCATCCCCTTTCCATAAAATCTAGGGCTTGACACATTCCCACGCTTTCCAGATACTTTTAAGCACAGAATTTCCAACGATTTTAACAGGCACATGGGTGATGAGAAAATTGACAAACCCTAAGCCTTTCCATGCAGGGTGGCCATAAGAAGAGCCTTCCTTGATGCCATGTCATATGAGAACTTTCCAAGATTCTTGGCCGTGATGCTTCTAATAATCCACTTAGCACAAAGATATTTCCTTGGCGTTGAATGTGAATAAGCCTCGAGGCCTCCAAAGTTGCGAGGAAGACAACATATATCCCAAGCTACTTGATGAAAACCTTTGCTAGTAGAGGCATTAGCCCAGAGGAAAGATTTGAGTAGATTTTCCATCTTTTGGATGGAGGCCTTGGAAGGAACCCAACAAGACGAGTAGTAGACATGGGTAGCAAGCCTAGAACTTTAGAGCAAATTTGGAATTTTCCAGCTAGAGACAAAGGCCTAGTAAGCCAGTATTCTAGTTTTTTTGCCACTCGTTGAATGACATAATGCCATAAATCAGCCGGGGAGGCTTGAAAAGAAAATAGAATAACTAGAAATTTGAAAATATCACCATGCTACAGAATTTTTCAATCAAATTTGGCAATCCAGTCCGACGCAAGAAGGAAAGATTGCATGTAACATTGAGGTTTTTCGCCATTGAATAGATGATCCTAAGCTAGGCGAAAGTATGCAAGCATTGTATAGCATTACAAATATTGTTCTCATCCTCAATAAGCGTAAGGAAGGAATCATTCACAAAATTCCCATTGAGGAGTTGAGAATTAGGCTCATCAGGTAGTGAGATTCCACGCACAAGACCTTGTGCTTTGGCATGGGCTAAGAGATAACCAAAGCCTTTGGCCGCCAACACATAAAGTGCAGGGGCAAGAGGACAACCTTGCTGATAGACGGAATATCCCAAAGGGCTCTAAGCTAAGGCCATTGATAGAATTTGAGCAGATGCATCTGCAAAGAGCATATTGACGGTTTGAATAAAAATGGGTCCAAAGCCAAGGGCCTAAAGCATGGTGAGGATGAAAGGCCATTCAATCTGATCATAAGCCTTCTCAAAGTCAATCTTGATAAACATGGCTGCTGATGAGATCTGCAAGCCCATTCCATGCCTTCCCAAACTGCAATGATGTTATCCAAGATGAAACACCCCTGTATGAATCCTGTTTTCTCTGGTTGAATAATAACAGAAAAAGATTGTGTAATCACAGAGCTAACACTTTGGAAATGATTTTGTAGGAGACATTCAGCAGTGTAATTGGCCACCAACAAGTGATTTTCTTGGGATCTCCTTGCTTAGGGATAAACTTAATGTTCCCCTTGTTAATGCATGGCCCTAGGGAGTGGTTTTGAAACCCTTCAAGATAGACTTGAAAAAGGTCTTTCTGAAAAAATCCTAGAGAGTTTTATAGAATTCACAAGGGAATCCATCACATCTCGACACTTTATCATTAGCCATTTACATAGTGGCTTCATGGAGGTCTTTAATGGTGAGCATTCTTTCATAGATCACCTTCTGTGTCTCTGAAATCTTGCATGGCACAACCCCAAACATTGGTCAAGAGCGGCTCGGTGAGCTGCAGAGGGTGGCTGAGCTTGAAATACGAGCTTGTAATGTTGCACAAAGGCTTGCAACATAAGTTGTGGGTCAGTAATTTGAGCTCCGTTGTCCATGATAGCTCAGATCTGTTGAGAAGGATTTTTGGCTCGAAGAGAAAGAAATAATTATTTCGAGACCCAATCTCCAATCTTGAGCCAATGCATTCAAGCCCGGATCTGAGTGCCTCTGGCATTATAGTTGTCTGCATTTTTTATTTGATGTCGGAGTGTTGCAACTTGTAGTTAGAGAGCATTAGAGAAGGGATTGCCTAGAAGCCCCACTGTCACCTGGATGAGAGCCGAGGTGTTAGCGGTGTATGAACGGTGCTAAATTTTTGCCAGCTAGTGGCTGTAGATTCTAAGAAATCTGGAAGTCCAAGTCATCACATCTTCTAACAATTGTCACTATCTGGTTTGCATAGGTGAATGAAATCGTTAATAGTGACTGGGTCTTTGAATTAAATTCCAAATCCGCTTGATATGATTGATAGTGGGGCCATGTTGCATCAAGGCTGTATTAAGAAAGAATTGGCCTTTATGAAAAAATGGGTGTGCATCATGCCAACAAATACGAAATCGTATAGGGGAGTGGTCCGAAAGGAAAAATTTAGGAATAACCTCCATTGGAATGGAATAAATGTTATCAAACTCAAAAAAAATGAGCTGATAGCATGGCCCGCTGTCAGCCATTTAAGGACGTGATCTATCCCTCCATGAAGATTGGACCACATGTACCAAGATGCAGAGGTGGGAAAGCAAGATGTGTTGGGATCAAATAATCCAAATTTATTTCGCATGAAGTACCACACTTCCCTTTCACCAGGTGTCCACCTCATAGGTAGGTGGCCACATTTATCATTTGGGGACTCAACCATATTAAAATATCCACTTATTACCCAAAGTAGGCATCGGGAATGGAGTTGGCTATCCATCGCCATAGATTAGAACTTTCGCCACACCATTTGAGGCATAAATATTAATAAGCCTAGAAGAGTGATTGTTAATATTAAACATGACCCAAATGACACGGTTAGTGGGGTCAATTCCATGGTCAATTAATAAGGGCCTCTATTTAGGGGTAAAAGTGAAATTACTCCCCATGCCCTACTTCATGATTGCTACAGAAAGCCAAGTTGTCATGCCAGATGGATTTGCATACCATCTACAACTAAAAACCTATAATTTTAACTTCTTGCAAAAATAAAACATCTAGATTTACACATCGTTGTCGAGTTTCATGCACCACATACGACAGGATTCTGTGAGACCCCTAACATTCCAAGATAAACAATTCATGGGAAATGTTGGTCAAGAGTCATATCCCCATCTTTCAATCCCTTAAGGAAATCATATTAATTGTGCTAGAATCGAGTAGTGTTATACTACAAAAATCATGAGGATCAATTTTTTTTTCATTCAAAGCATAGTTAATGTTGTATTCCGTTTCAGTGGAATCCAAACTGTGTGTTGGGCTATGGTCTTGAGAGATATGAGGTGGAATTCTGGGTCGTCTAGAAGGTCCTTATGATTTTCTTGATAGTAGCAGAGGAGTTGAATGTGAGATGGGGACATGAGAAACAAATTTTTCTCGGTCCAAGAGAACCGATGACGCTTAGGGGCATACTAGAGTACTTTGGTAATAGGGTAGCCGAAATGGTAGCAATAGTTGGTTCCTTAGTAGCAGTTGTAGGCTCCTTAGTTGAAGGATTGTGAGAATTTTCCTTTACAACTGGTTCCCGATGGCCATGGGAGCTAGAGTCTTTTGATTGTTGAGATTTGTTCTTGTTTCACCGGCCCCGACAAATTTCCAACCTTCCTCCTATTGGGGTTTGGCTGGCTCAAGAGTTATTTTTTCCATAGGGCAGTTACAATACCTACCACATTTAGGATTAGGGTGATTTTGAATTATATTTGAAGGTTTTTTAGAATCAAGGTAATTTGAATTACATTTGAATGGATTTTTGAATACTTACCACTATTAGAATTTTTACTTCCTTATTGAGAAGGTGATTTTGAATTACATTTGATGGGATTTTGCATAGCTACTATTTTTAGAATTTATATTTTTAATGGCTAAGGTCCTTTTGAAGAATAGGATATTATAGGATGCAAAAATTTCATATAAAATTTGAAGTGTATTAGAATGTTTTGATTTTAGACCTTCCACTTTTTTAGTTTTTTTTTCAATTTATAAATTTTTAGAGGATATAGTGTTTTACAAATTATTATTGTCTAAAGTCATGAATAATATGGGAATAACTCAATTATGATCCAATTATATATTTATGTTCACTTGATAGATAATTAATTTGTTGTAATATTTTTACACTTTTCATGTATATCATCCCCAAATTACTATTCGTGAAAAAAACATTAACAATTGAGGGAAACTAAATAAACATAAATTGAGAAATGTTATAAATATTGAGAAGCATACCAGAATTTGAATGAGAATGATGGATTAATTTTGAGATTTATTTTTGAGTTAATTCATTCATTTTAATCCCATTACATATCTAAAGTTATCTATACAAGGAGCTATAATCACTTGTTATTACATATATTTTTAGATGATGATGGACCACATTGATCCAAAACATCAATTGCAAATATCTCACATAGGTCTTCCTACAAACTTTTTCTTCATAATAATATTGTGAAATCTTTAGATTGTTAATAATTATGTTTTATTTCATGTATCACTAGTAATAATTGTAAGACATATAAGAGTCGCAATGTGACTAATTTCTACCATAACTTGAGGAAAACTTAAATGAACAATAAATAAATGGATATATTTAAGCATGAAAAATTTAATTACATAACAAATATAAGTTAGAATTTTCTTAGATGAAATAATAAAGCACACATGCAAGCACACACACGTACATACACGTGTGTGTGTGAGAGGCGGTCCCATGCAAAATAAGTTAGTTAATTTAAAATATTGACATCGTGGGTGTTTTTTACATCTTGATTATTAATATAATTATAGGTGCCTTGTGGTGGTATTAAATAGCTTAAGTTATTTAAATATTTTACATGACATAAAAATTATTTATATAGGTTGAAGTGTTCTTCGGTCATTTTCTTTTTTTTAAATATAGGTTGATATGTCATTTAAATTGGTGATTCAATGTTTTATGTAAAGAGGGCCGATGTCATTTGATGTCATGTTCTTGGAATCGATAGCATTTGACTCATTGGTTGATCACAATGTTACACAATGGCAACGTATTGTGTGTAGAGTTCTTAATTATCCCCACTCAAGACATTTTATCCTACCTAGGTTTATCATATTTGATGGACATGGACATCACCATGCCCAAATATAATACTATTGAGAATTGAATATTTTCATGTGTTAATTTCCCTTCAACAATGAAAATTCTTTTAAGTATGGGGCATACAATTTGAAGAAAACCTCCAAGTAAAGTTTTTTCTCATCCTATACTACTCTAATTCAATCACCATCTACCAACTAGCTAAAATACTTGACAAAGAGAATGGATTAGGAAAAACTATAAAAAAATGAAGATATACAAATATTTTAGGGCCTTTCTCTTTATCTAATTATGAAATAGTGCACCATACACTTGTAATATAATTCAAATACACAATATTAAAATTTAATAATAGGTAATTATTTGGTTTGATTGTGAGAGTAAGACTAAATAAGACAAAAATAAAGTATGAATGATAGGATATAAACACACTATATTTTATATATAGCTTATGAATTCACATTTTTCTTACAATGTGGAAAGAGGCATAATGTTTTTTCAAAAAATGTCATAAAGGTCAAAACAACAAGTGTAGAAGATGGAAGTTCAAGTGAATTGAAGAAAGTTTGAAAAACTTTTTTACATATGAGGCACTATTTTTTTAAATGCCCTATTTTTTTTATAAAAATATGTGATTATTCTAATCTACAAAGAATTAAATATTCTTCTAGAGGTGAAATGAATTCCACTCTCCAAAAACTATCTTATTCTAGATAAATAATCTACTCTATTATATGATGTGAAGATTAAAAAGGAGACACATTTACACTATATTAAATCTCACTTGATGTAAAAACATGTGTCACCAACCCCCCAAAAAATCCAATTTAGGTTCAAACTCCTTCACTTTACATAATTTGTTCCCAAGAAGACATAAATGGAATTTGAAATATTTCTTTAGTAATAGGTCTCATTTAGTATTTAAAAGATTTTTTAATTTTTTTAAATTAATCAACTAAATATTTCTACGTCAATCTTACACATTCCACTATCTTGGAAGTATCTATAACTTCTTTTATAAAACTAGAACAATGTTGGATGTAAAAATAAATAAAATCATGTATCTAATTTGTCTCTTTTCTTGATCAAACTCAAGGGGAATTATATATTTTATGGATACTCAACTCATTAAATATTAGCCACTAGAGTTGTTGAAAATAATTTTAAATGCATTTGTAAAGAAAAATATCTCTCAAAACGTGAAGTGGGAAATACATCGTTGTACATAACTAATCACCTGTAAGAGTCATCCTAATAAAAATGTCTCTTCAACATATTTCCAATGAGACTAATAGCACACTACTTAGATATTTTTCATGAAATACGTGACCACAAGAATAATTTTAAAGTTATCTTCATACTAATGGGCCCTAGAATGACATGTGGCATATTATTGGTGTCTATCACAATCGAAACATAAGATATTTCAAAATTCCTTGAGTCTCAATGACACATTGAAAATTTGAAGGTATCGTGATAATTTTTATCATATTTTACCATGTGAAAAATATTTGAATCTCACATTGCAAAGAAATCTCCTTGTGAACTACATTTTTTCAAACTTTACAAATATCACTATGAGAATGCATAAAGTGTCTTAGTCTTGGATTCTCATACTATACCATCCTATGGCATCCCATTTTTAAAAACAATATGACTTGTGTTACTTGTTAGCTCTATTATTAGTCTCAAGTGTGTCAATATAAGAAATTATTTTCACATGATACATATCCTTAACTCCTCATACTACATTCAACATATCCAATTTTAGTTGCAAAATATTGTGAGGCGTTTTTAGAAACATTGTTTGGGTCCTTTTTGCCTCTCCAATTTTTTGATGTTGGTTTTACGTACAACAAAGTTTCCTACAAAGAGACTTCAGTTGTATTATATCCATGAAAACTAATTTAATGTATGAGTTTTTGGGTATGTAGTTTTATTATAACCAAGTGGTGAAACAACTAGAATGTGATGTTTAATATATCATGAGGTGATTCTGTTTGTTTATAAAAACCAAAATGAATTCCTAAAGTTATAAATACTCTTAAGTATTTAAAAAGAACTCAAAAGAAAGGAATGGTAAGGAAGAAAAAGGTTTTAACATTGATGCAAAAACCCTTTTCCAAATTCACAATGTCTAACAAGTTGGTTAATAAAAATTGTAGGGTTTAGGAAATCCAAAACTCTAAAAAATTATTAGCGAGAACCTAAGTGTGGGGGTGTATATGAATGAATATATACATACATACATACATACATACATACATGTATGCATGTACACGCACACACAAATACACACACACACACACACACACACACATACATAAATACATACATACATACATGTGTGTATGAATATGAATATTTATAACAATAATCCAAAATTAATATTGAAAAAGGACCTCATGATAAATCATTTTTAATCTATATTAGCAAAGCAAAATTGAAATTCCGATTTTATACCAATTATAAAATAAATAGGTTTAATTCAAATAACACATGTATTTATCTAATATGGAAGAGGAAATAAACAACATAGCTTAAACAACTTACAAAACATCCCAAAATATTTTCAAATTTCTATGGCGGTGAATAATCCTTCAATCATTAAAAATAAAGGTTTACGAGATATATAGAGATGTAATGGAGCCCAAGCTTCCTCAATCCAATTATCTAGAAATACTAACTACAATTAACATTCTTATGAAAAAATAACTGATGATATAGAGACCTCTCGATAAAAAAATAGATCATCAAAACATACCACTCATCTAAAAACAAAATCACACAAGTAGTGGCTAAGCTTAAAATGTATATAGGATTTGGACTAAATAAAGTTATTCTTATCAAGACATCAATTGTTTTCCTTTATCCTTAGCCAACATTAAATTATGGTAACTCTTCTTGGTTTGAGTGGTATCTATAATTAGAGGCTTAAATTCCTCCTTTTCCAATAATCCATGAGTAAAATTCAAGAGCATTCCATCCAAAAAGTATTGATACTCTTCACTCTCTCCACTCACTTATAAGTGTCCATAATAAAGTTAAGGAGCTAAATATTACCAAAGTCCTTCACCACTTTGTCAATTGTTGAAAAAAACTCATAAAATGAACCAAAATTATATTAAACTAATTAAATGTATAGCTTTATTTTTATCATCTAACAAATGTGTGATGCCAACTTACATAAACAATGAGGTAATTCCATAATTAAAAAAACAATTTTCCTAAGGTTGAAAGAGAGATATGATGAAACCTCTCTACCAAATGCATTCTTTCTTTAACCAAAACAAAATTGGCATTAATAATATCATTTATATTTATAAGAAAGTCATTTGGGAGAAGGTTCTTTCTAATTTTATTGTCTATAGTGGGAAAAATTCTCTCTTTATCTTCTATCATGTCTAAAATACATCCCTGAAATACATCCCTAAAATAAACAAAAAATGCTCTAAGAGAAATATTAAAAATCATTATGTAAAGTAGGAGGTGTGGGGATCTAAAAACTAGTTGCAAGTTCCTCTTCTATTATTTTTATGATTGTTCATCTTACAAGATATATGGATGCACATATAACATGTAAGGATCACATACAATATTATTTTCTCTTTCCCTCTTCTTTTCTCTTGTTCTAGGCTCAAGATATCCTCCTATATTTAAATCAAAACCTTTTTACCCGCATGAGATATCTTAGTGGTAGTAATTTTCTACAACTTATTGCTATGTTTATTAAAATTTAGAGAAATTATAGGGGTGTTGGTGAAATGATTTTTCTTAGGGGAAATTTAGTGGTATTCACCAATGGTCATGGGACTAGGTTCCACCTCTTGGGAATGGAGAGGCTCTGATTTATTGAATACGGGAAATAATTAAATCTCTAGTGGCCATTAGGTTGGGGATCACATAGAAATGCTCCACTAAACCTATGGAAAATTGTTTTAAATTAATACAATGGAGGATTTTTTTGGGGAGAGGTGAAAGAGAGATAAGAATATAAGGAGAGAGCATTAAGATAGTGATTAGGAACTTGCAAACTTCACTAACATTAACCGAGGACGTCCACATACAATAGGAAAATAAACAATTGTGTAAGCTACAATAATATTAAAATATCAAAGACACAAAGTTCTATTGATTTATTCCTCAAATATATGAAGTTCTTTCTTGGTTATACAAGATTACAAATCATGCGTAGTTCAAAATTAGAATTAGAAGAACTTAGAAAAGGGAATAAAAGAAATGAATTCCTACTTGTAGTAGGAGAACAAAATCTATCCACCCCTTTTTAATGGAGAATCCATCCCAATATATATCCTTACAAAATGTCTCTTCATCTCCCCCCAAGTGACTTTTCACATTCCTACCACTTGTGACCTTTCATATTCTTATAGGAATAAAGATGATTCATTTTCTTATTAATGAAAAAGAACTCTTACAATGTAAAATTAAAAGGTCACTTAAGTGAATCTACTTAAAATCTAAAAAGTACATTCCGAACAAGAATTAGAATGTAGAGAGAGAATAAGAGGAATAAGAAGAGAGTGATCAATATGAGGATGAAGATGCTTCTAATGATGAGGAGATTGTTATTGGTTAACTATCTCGAGAATTACCTAGGAATGAACTCCTTTCCATTGACCTCTTTGTTGAACTGGGCTATTGTGAATGCAACCCTCTCCGCCTATAAGATGCAGACACACCCCAAATCAATGATCCAAGTCTCATGAATACCACCAATGGTCTTCAACTGTGTTAACCAAAATTTATGATCTCTACCGGTATTAGATATGAAGCCTCTAATATTTGGAGGGATTCTAATTTATCCTCATTTAAGGAGAAATGATCTCCTTCTTCTTTCCGGAAAAATTCTTAGAAGGGTCTAAAGGAATCTTCTCCAAGGATGAATGTTCACTGAGTGTAGGTGATCCCATCTTCTATACACTTTTTTTGACATATTCCAATATTTATAATGTATGCTCCTCACAAGACTCAAGTTTATAAATAGCATCATTTATCATATCACATCTAGAACTCATTATGTGTGACCACACAAGAGAAAAATTATTAGATAAAAATGTGAAAAACAATTTCCTCATGAAGGAGTGAAAATTAATACAACTCATCTAAGATACCAATGGGAAAAAACTATCCCAATGCATATTTCTTTTCGGATCTATTCTTTTTTCATTTTCACTTTGGAAATAGTGGCTAGGGAAAATTTAAATAGATAGAGAATCTTAAAAATAATATCGTCCCTCTTTCAAGGATTTTCTCCACCCATTTATCTTCGGCTCTCCCTTGCATGGTGTACCATTGAGCTATATTGATAACTTGGGGTACAAGCACGATAGGAGATATGTATTTAATTAATGGAAGATACCTATTCCATTGGGCTCCAAGAATGACTGAATATAAGTGGTTAGGTTCTCACATGCTCTTAAAATTACTTGATGATCTTCTTATTTTCTTCATTTCTTGCGAGAAACCGAGCTACGTACTTTTTGAAAAAATGCACATCTCCATCACGTTTGGTATGCCCTAAGGATATCCTAGTCATATAATAATACAGAGATGATGTCATCTCTCCCATGGTTTTTAACACTATGACATGTAACTTCCACATAATAAAATCTAGAAGCCTTAGTCAAGAAATGAGAAGTTTTCTACACTTTCTAGGTACATGATCTGGTTTTGATGTACTTTGAGATGGCCTCAAAGTACATGTGTCATTTATTTTTAACCTTTCTTAATTCTTGTCCGAGTAACTATTATACCCATGGAAAAGTCCCAGTCAATGTAGGAAACAAATTAGGTAGGAAATCTCATGGTGCTTGATCTCGAAACCGAGCTTGACCGAGATGAGATGACTCTGCTTCCTCCTAGGAAACACTTGGATTTTATAGATGATTATGATATTGATATGGGTCAATTTCTACCAGCTCAAGTGGCTCAATAGGATTTTCTTAGACCTTTGCATTTTTGAAGCCTCTTGGGGATAAATTTTAGTGCACTCTGCCTTTTACAACCTTCCTTTTAGAAGAATATTCCTAATCAAAATATTTAGTACCCCTATAATGTTCCCCGAGAGAAGAAGTGGGGAAACTTGCTTGGATGGAGCCACTAGACCAATGATTTAATGAAAGAGGCCCTCTTCTTCTTGAGATAATACTTTAACCTCCGAATCACTACCATGGCTCTTTCTTTGATGTCACCCGATTCTTGGATGTTTCATGGGGTGGGAGGAAGAAGAGATGATTGTAATTATTTAAAATTAATATCAAATAAATCAGATCCATCATCATTTATTCCTTATAAAAACCCCTCAAAATTGAATTCCCTCATTTGTTCCATTATTATTCTCATGTGGTCCCACTTCCTAGCCTAAAATCATCGATGCGGTTGGCTCAAGTAGTCCTCAAGATGTGGAAGGTGATGAAAACCTGATAGGAGGAAAGTATGAGGACTCTTCATAATATAAAAATATGGTCAAGTTATATAGGAATACAAATTGGAAGATACGAATGAGATTTTAATGTTCCAAAGTATCCATTATAATTTTTCATGAATAGATACCCATTAAGATAGGAAAGATGCACATTTCTTATTTGCACTTTTGCACTGGTGTGAACATGAGACAACTTCCTACACAAATAAATCATGATGATCTTGTCACTTGGATTCCTTGGCAACATGCAGGTGTAAGATAAAATCGCTACTATGATAAGGGTGAAGGTGAAGAGAACACATTAATACTGAAAGGGGGGTTGAATTGTTATTATATAAATTTTTACCCATTTAAAACATAAACATCCATAATAATAGAAATCACATAAGATATAACAATTTCACAACACAAGATTTATGTGGAAACCCTTTTGAGAGAAAAGCACGGAGAAAATATTGTTTAGATCTTCCGTCTAAATTGAGCCCCAAAATATTTCAATATAAATTTTTAGGAACTAACCTACTAGAGATACCAATCCCCAATGTTGAGCACAAACTATGCTAATTCGTTGGCACCAACCTATGGGAAACATTAATCCCCAATGTTGATCACTAACTCAAATAATTTGTGAGTAACAACCCACCTGGAGATAGAAATCCCCAAAATGTGAGGCACTAACCTCAACATTACAAAAATACACCTTTTGTATCTGCTTCTTCAACATGATAATGGAAATTTATCTTCTCTTTATACACACAAATCAGATCATACTTCCAACATGGATGCTAGTCTAATTAATGAAATAAAATATCTTGATATTTTTTCTCTTCTCTATTTTTCACACCTTCATTGACTAACACATGTTATTTAATTATATTACTGGTGGGATGAATCATTCCTAAAAACTTTCATTTCATTTACCATCACTTACATTCATTCATTTAACATTCATAACCATATGAGCACATTAGGTGTGTATTAAGCATTCACAAGTACATGAAGCAAAGAAGAAGACACATGAACACCATATATAAGTGGGAAACCCTCATGGGGAATAAAAACCACTGAAAATATACTTATATTACAAAAATAAAAGAGATTTAGTGAATCACCAACTTCACAAGGATCACCAACCCTAGTTTAGTAGAGAACCAACTCTACAAGGAGCACCAACCCCTAATTTAGTGAAGAACCCACTCCACAATGAGGCTATAACCCCATAAGATGATTAAGAACCAACTCAACCACCTGTAGATGAATATATCTAAAAATTTTCTCTTCCACAACTAATGGATATCTCACTTTTAGCTCATATATACATCATCAAACCGTCATTCCTTCAAATCGCTTTATCTTCTTCTTCTTGGAATTGTATTTGATATAAAAACCTACACACATGCTCTATAATATTATTCAACCTGTTAGAAAATTCATCATCTCCTATATCAGACAATATAATCTCCTTCACACCCTTAGGAAGGTCACATTTTCCCCTCTCACTAGACTAGTTCAAATTTGAACTCTAAACTCACTTTTATATGCATTTCATCTCATAAACCCAAAGGAGGTATGTCCTACACATTTATATAAATAAATGAAAACTAAAAAAATACCAATAAATTCATAAAAACATTCTTAATGGGCCCATGTAGGTCTTCCATTCCCAAAACCACCCAACTAGCTCAAAACTAGCTTAAAACCCCATCACGTAGATGAGCTAAAACCAATAATACCAAAAATGATTATTAAAGCTTAAAAATCTATAAAACATGTGTAATATGACATAATAACATCATAAATGGTCTGAAATTATCTTCTACTAATCAAATTAATCATAACACAACCAAAAAGGCTCATATCCTTCACTAAACAATTGTTTCCAGCACCTTGTCTTCACCTTTGGGTCTCAAGGCCACTCAAGAACAATGAAACTATGGCATGAAAAATTCTATGGAATCCTTAGAACATTTATATCACATCCATACATGTTATATCTCATGAAACATCCATATGTGAAAACCACACCAACTTTCCTCTTCACCAAATCAAGCTTCCCAAAAAGTAATTTTACAAAATCAACTAGTTTTCACCCTTGCTATCACTTCCAAAACATAAAATGACATCAATACAAATGTACAACTTTCAAAGTGTGGATTTCTAATTGTATTTGAAACTCCTTATTGGGTTTTAAAAAATGGGAGACAACACATCCATCCTATTTAATGGGAGAGGAAAGATCATCAATACTTTGAAACAAAATAATAGAAGAACTAAGAAGATGAGAGAGGAAGAACATAACAATACTTTCAAGAAATATAGATAAGAGTATAACCTTATACATGTATTGAGAAAAGGGAGATGCAGAATAGAATCATTCACTTTGATATACAGAATATATATTCCCACATACACAAAGTTCCAAAATCATATAAACAAGAACACAAAGTTTCTTAGCATGCAAAGATGGATGATTCACAAATTCAAACAAGGAAAGAAGGAATTACAGAGGAAGAAAGGAAAAACTTTTGTATTGATTATTTTCAAATCTATTACAATTTCAAGAATGTCAGATCCAACCCTCAACAATGGCATAGAGAAGCCATTAAATAATCTTAAAAATGGTTACATTCGGTTTCTTGGTTCTTGCAGAAGTGTTAATGGTGGAAAAAAATGATGCTCTGTAATGCAGCCGTTAAACCTGTTTTGTAACTTCAAATATGAGCCATCCACGTGGAAAGATTTAAACTGAAGTGGGCTTGAGGAAAATTTTTATATTTTGTGCCTTTTTAGAGAAATGGCACTTTGGAACATTTAGCCCACCCATCCACTTTGATATAGGCTCGACACATGGCTTCATTTGAGTGGGCGATGGAGTCAGTGGCTCACTTTTATAATTTTAACTCTTTTCAAAAAAAGCTCAAAAACTCAAAGTTCTCCACCAACCCGCCTCTCGCTTTGACTTTTCAATGTGGGCTCAAGAACCCAGTGGATTCATGGATCATTTTATAACTTTAACTCTCTTTTTGGAAATAAAACCAAAATTCCCAAATCACTCCGATGGCCCACCTTCACGCTTTGAATTTTGATGTGGGCTCAACATTTGACTTTATCCTTGGCATGAGCGGAGTCACGGCTCATTTTACAACTTTAATCCCTTTTGGAAATAAAACCAAATTTCCAAAAGTGCTCTGATGACCCACCTCTCCGCTTTTGACTTTTCAAACGTAGGCATCAACACATGGCTTTCACCAGGCGTCACGGGGTTGTGCTTCACTTTATAACTTTACCCTTTTGGAAACAAAGGTAAAATTCCTAAAGTGTCCCGACAACCCGCCTCTCCACTTTTGACTTAAAAATGGCCACATGTCCCTTTGGGCCTTAGGCATTCTTTTTACATTTTACGCCTTTCGCCATAATGCCTCAAAACACAAAAAGGACCCAACCTTTGACCTTTCAAAGCATCAAAACACAAAAAAGGGCCCACCTTTCCACCACCGCTTGTTTCAACCAATCAAGATCCTTCGGGGCCATGGGGCCAATTTGACACTTTTGCTAAAAATAACAAAAATGACAAGTTCACAAAAAGAACCCATCCTACCGCATCCAATTAGAGATGTCCACGTACCCATGGATGTTGGGGAAAAAAATTTGATGGGAAGATGATGCCCTAAAAGAAAAATAAAAAAGGGGAAAACTCCACCATTCATGCCCGAATCAAATATTTTTTTCATAGAAAGATAAATGCAAGGAAACACAAGGCTCGACGCTGGTCCACAACCATAGAAAAAGATTGATAAATTCCACATCCATGAAATGAAAGGAGATAGAAAAATGTTTCAAAATGCAGATCGAGGAATTTTAAATGGAACTGGTGGGATTAAAAACCGAGTACCAACACTTGGGACCTGCAAATTCATTTTTCACAAGAGGGGAATTTTAGGGCAAAACAATTTTAATGGCTCTTTCTAGGGATGACTCGGGGATGACTTGGACAAAGGAACGAGGCAAGACAAGAACCATAGAAAAACTCTGGGAAAGTAGACTAGTGCCTTATCCATTGGGAAAATAGAGTCAAAGGCAAAACCAATACAAAAGACAACACACATGGGAAAAGGAAACAAACCAAAAAGGAAAGCCAAAAACAAAACACAAAGGAATGACCAAAAACCAAAACATTGTACACAATATATGAAGGACTGCCTAATCACCTAGGACTTGAACAACTTCAAATATTTCCCACTATAAGGAAGTGGGAGAGAAGATCCATCCATATAATCCAAATAGAAAGAATTTTCTCCAGCAAAGTGCCTGATTTTGAAAGGACCAAGCCAAAGAGAATCAAACTTACCATGGCTTCCTCGAGGTTCATGTCTTTTGTCCCATATAGAAACAATGTCCCACTTGAAAATCTCTGGGTCTAGCCTTCTTGTCAAACAAATCTTTCACCTTTAGTTGATGAGATGAGATTCTATCAAAAACTTGCATCTTGTCTTCATCCAAGCTTTCTGGAGATACATGATCCTCTTGTCCAAGGAACTGATAAAGCTTGAATCTTCAATAGCCTTCATTAAGTGCAAGGCTGGTAATTCCACTATTACTGGAAGTTGAGCTTCAACACCATACACCACTTGAAATGGAGACATCCCAATTTCTCTTTTGGGTGTAATCCTATCTACCTAGAGAGCATCATAGAGCTTCTTGTGCCAATTCCTTTGAGAATCATTGACAAGCTTTCGAATGATGGTTACCAAATTCTTATTTGTTGATTCTGCTTGTCCATTCCCTTGGGGGTAGTAGTCTGAAGAATGAGCAAGGGAGATTCCATAACCATAGCAGAAATCCATCATCTCAGAAGAAGAAAAATTGGAAGCATTATCAGTTACAATCTTGTTTGGTACCCCAAACCTTATCAAGATGTTCTCTTTGATGAAATTACACACCACCTCAGAAGTAGTGCTTTTGACTGGAATAGCCTCTACCCACTTTGTGAAGTAATATGTAGTAGTTAGCACATGAGTATGCCCAACACTGGAAGGTGGTTAAGAGTTCCAATGAAATCCAATCCCCATTGTTGAAAAGGCTCATCAATCACTACTGGTTTTAGTGGTAAAGCAGCCAACTTAGGTCTCCCAAAAAAAGTCTGACAGCTTCACACTTACCTACCCATTTTGATGCATCTCTGAACAATGTAGGCCAATAGTACCCAACATGAAGGATTTTATGGGTAGTGACAATAGAAGAGAAATTCCCTCCACAAGCTTGATCATGAAAAGTTGAGAACAACTTCTTTTGTTGCTCTTTGTCCACACACTTCAAGAATCTTCCATCTATGCCTCGTTTGAACAAAGCATTCTCCCATAATACATATTATGTAGACCTTAACTTAATAGCTCTCTTTTCCTTGGCACTCAAGTGGGATGGACACTCTCCATAAGTAAGAAAATGTGCAATATCAGCATACCATTCATCTGTTGAACTGAGGAAGAGGACAACAGGAACATCAACTACTTCTTTGGACAATTTTGCATCAGCTCCTTCAACAATAAGCTCACATAAGCCTTTACCCTGACTAGCTTAGTTGGCTTGATATCAAGGTCATATTCTTGGAATTTTTCTACCCAATTGCCTCTCTTAGTTCCAAACTCTGTTGTGTAAGAATAGACTTGATGGTTGTATCAGGTACAAGCACAACAAAGTGAGAATTAAGAATATAAAATGAAACTACTTGACAACTTTGACCACTGCAAAAGCATGTTTCTCCATCATAGTATATTTCAATTCATGAGCTTTCAAAACATAGCTCATGAATGCAATTGGAAGTTCATGATCCTTAGAATTTTTTTGAGTTAGCACAACAACCAAGGTACTCTCTGTAGCATAGCAATAGATGATAAAATCCTTGTTGAAATCAGGACATGCTAAGATGGGAGTCTTAGCAATGGCTTTCTTGATACCTTCAAATGCTTCCTTACCTTTGGAAGTCCAACCAAATTTTTTCTTTCCTTTCATCATGTGAGCAATGCTCATAGTCAGTTCTGTAAAATCAGGAATGAATCTCCTCAGGAAGTTTATCTTACCAAAGAAAGAGTGAACACCCTTTTTGCTTGTGGGAAGAGGAATCTATTGGATTGCTTGAACTCTTTCTGGATCTATCTTGATTCCTTCTTTGGAGACAATATGCCCCAACAACTTGCCTTCAGTAATAACAAAAGATAAAACTTCTTAGGATTGAGAGAAACTCCATGTTCTCTACATTTCTGGAGGACTGCTTCAAGATGTTGAAAGTGATATGCCCTTGTTTTGGAGAAAATAGTCAAATCATCAAGGTACACAACAATACACTTTCCCTTTAGACTCCAAAATCCAAGTCCATTTCCCTCTGAAAAGGTGGCACCAACATTGATAAGACCAAAAGGCATTCTCTTGTAGGAAAAGGTGCCCCAAGGAGTAGTAAAAGTAGTTTTGTGTTGATCTGGGGTATTGACTTCCACTTGATTGTATCCAGAGAATCCATCAAGCATAGACAACATCTCAGAGCCTGTGATAGCTTGCAAAACTTGATCCATCATGGGGAGAGGATAGTTGTCTTTTAGAGAGGCCTGATTCAAATTCCTGAAATCCACACAGATGTGAATCTCACCATTCTTCTTCCTGACATGCACAATGTTGGCAATCCATGTTGAATGATGTATAGGGAAAATAATATTTTCCTTTAGTAACTTTTGGATCTCTTGAAAAATAGTTCCAACAACCTTGGGATTGTATCCTTTGTTTCTCTTGAAAGGTTTGATCCTAGGTTTCAGAGGGATAAAGTGTTGCATCTCCTTTGGTTGAAAATCCTTGAGATCATCATATGAATAAGCAAGAACATCAACATACCTTTTTAGTAGATTTATTACTTTCTTCTTCTCTTCTTGAGTGCAACATTTTCCAATGTTCACCATCTTGGGTTCATCAAGACTCCCAATATTAACCTTTTCACATTCAATAGATGACTGTCGAGCTCCTTGAGAAGCTTTAGATTTAATGTACCTATCATGCTTATCAAACAAGATCTTCCAAACTCACCATCCCTTTAGGGATCTTGTTACCTTTCAATTTGATGCAGCCATCTTGATCCATCTCTTCCTTGATATCTCCTTCATTAGAGGATACACACTCTAGGAAAAGTTTCACTTCCTTCAAAATACAACTGATCAAAATTATCCTTAAGCTCCAAGAATGAGAGAAAGTGTTGATCATCATTGAAAACCTGCCAATTGTTTGCATTATCTGGTACACTGGGCCTATGAATCATTTCAATGGTAAATTTCTCCTGAGAGAAATCTGGGTGAGGAATCATCAAAGATCCTGAGACAAGCTAGAGAATCAACTCTAGTGTTCCTTTCTCTTGGCACAACTTCAATGGAGAAAGCATCAAGAAACTCAATGGAATCCTAGACAAGATTTCTATAATGTTTCAATCTCCTATTCTTGACTTGGTAAAGATCCCTTTGACTTGTTTCACAATAAGCTCTGCATCTCCATGAGCACAAAGATTCTTCACTCCCATTTCTTTTTCCATGTTCAATCCAAGTATGAGTGCCTCATATTCAGTTGTATTGTTTGTATTTTCAAAACAAATCTTGAAAGAAAAAGGATGAATCTTCCCTTCTGGAGAGGTTAGCACCACACCAGCCCTAGAACCAGCTGAAGAGCAGCTTCCATCAAATTCCAAAGCCCAAATTCCATTAGGATCATGAATCACTCCCTTAGGAATTTTTCCTCATCTTGTGACATGATCATGTAGTTACCATGCCCTATATCTGCATAGAGTATTTGTGCTTTTGGATCATCAATCTTTTTGCACAATGTATTTAGTTTGTTTCTCAAGTAGCAACTTCTTCATTTTTCCATTGATAGGATCAAAGCATGTGACCAATCCATCTGAATTTCACCTCCTACCTCCTTACAAAAATTTCTACTCAACAACATCCCATATGAGGGAGGAATATCAACTACCAAAATAGTGGCTAAGACCCTTTTCTCTAGAAAAAGCAACAAAAGCTACTTGTGCATCTTTAATCCTTCCAACCAAAGGCACTTTTCTACTCTCCATGGAATAGCAGGAACCAAAGGCACGTGTTAGAGTCAGGCCCAAAGCATGAGCTACTTTTTGTAGGCATTACATTTTCTGATGCTCCTGAGTCTATAACACAATTACTGAGTTTATGGCCAGCTATGAGGAGAGTCACATAGAATGGTTCAACTTTCTCATTAGGGGAAGTGACTGCAGCCACAAGGCTTGGTTGAGGTGAGGAAGAGGGAGTGGGAAAAATACCTTTAGAAGTATGGGATGAAGCTTTGGATTTGGAATTGACAAAGTTTACCATTTTAGCAAAGGCTTTTGGATGGGTTTGGTAAAACTCTGCCTCTGAAATTTGGATTTTGGTCTTTTTGAGGTGATCAATGATATCAAAAGATCCAGAGGTGGATGGGGCATCACTACTAGGAACTTGAGAGACTTTTGATTTATCAGTTTTAGGATTTGAAGGACAAGAAGTTTTGGAAACAGAAGTAGAAGAAGGAGGATTACATTACTCACCTTTTGTGTGGAGGTAGTGGGAATAGGAGCTCCTCTTCTTGCAACCACTGGAATAGTTATAGGAAACTCCTTGGATTTCTTAGCAGGATGCACCACTTTTTTTTCTTTTTTGTTTTCTCCCGAGTCATGACAACATATGACTCACTATTCATATCTGCTACTCTTTCATCATATTCATCTTCATCATCCATACCTTCAAGTGGTGAGGAAATGAACTTGAGATCCACCTCCTCTAGTTCTTCATCAACCTCTTCTTCTGGTTCTTCATAGAGTTCATTAAACTCCTCATCATCAGGTTCTTGAACTTCACAAGTTGCATTGACTGGAACCTTGATGGGTGGGCCTTCAATAGCCAATCTAGTCTGAGAAGAAGGAAAATGGTTCTGGGCTGAAAATTCTTCCTTGGAATATCTTGGTAAGGAGCATGTTGAGCCAATTGTTTCTTGATAGAAATGAGATCATTTGCAAGCTTCTGTACTAACTGATCTAAATTGGCTCTAGGGGAGGAGGAAGAAGAAGATGCTTTAGATTTGGAAGGTTCTCTTTTCAACTTACCAGACATGATTAAATCATCCTCAACACTGATAGCCAAACGTTGATCAACATCAGAGTTGCAAGGTTAGCTCTCCTTAGTGCATAGCTCACTTCAGGTAATTGAGCATTGAGGAAGAAGCACTTTTGGATTTGATCCACTGGATGAGTGTTCTGTGGAATTTTATGAATGATCTTGTTGAATTTGGCCACAAATTCTCTCATGGGCTCGAATGGTTCTTTTTGATATGAGATATTTGAGCTAACAGAGCATGCACATCTTCAACAGGTTTGAAACGTTGCTCAAACTGAGTTTTTGTCATGGTATCCCAATCAGTGATTGACCCAAGCAGGAAGATGATAGAACCAATCAGCAACATTGTCCTGCAATGTCTCCACAAAAATCTGACAGAGACATCTTCATGTTCAACCCCAAGAATCCCACATGCAACAATGAAGGCTACAATGTGTTCATCTAGGTGTACTTTCCCATCACCTCAAAATTTAGGAAATTTTTTCTGTTACCCCTAGGTAACTCATGCAATGGCTGAGGAAGAGCAAGAGGCCCAACCCATTGTCCCCAAGGCAAAGGTGTTGCCATCTTTGGAAAAATTGATTGAAGGGGAACTGAAACACCAACAAGTATCAAAGCACATGAAGATTAGGACTGAGTTGTTCTTGAGGAATGCTATTCTTGGAATTTTGTCTTTAACAAGAGGTGTGCTTGTAGAATGAGTTCTTTGTTCCTTCTTGTTGGAAGAAGAGAGAATTTTTGTTGCTCAGAAGTTGAAAATGGGAATCTTCTACCCCAAGAGCTTTCTTCCCATGTGTATACCATAGAGTCGCCAGATCAAAAATGATCTTGAAGTTGTTCTTTTAGAAAAGGGATACATTTGAAATGAAATCCCCAAGTAGAGTGCCAAAAACTGTTGGGTTTTAAAATGAGTACTTTAACAAACCACAGTCAGGGGACAACAAGTCCCTCCTCTTTAATGGGAGAGGTTCCCTTATTGAAAGCAAGCAACAAAACTTATATACAAATGTACAACTTTCAAAGTGTGGATTCTTGATACTTTGAAACATTTTTATGCCCAAAAGATCATCAATACGAAAGAATAGAAGAACTAAGAGATGAGAGAGGAAGAACATAACAATACTTTTAGGAAATATAGATAGCAGAGTATAACCTTATACATATTGAGCAAAGAGAGATGTAAAATGGAATCATTCATGTTTATAATAGATATAATTTCATAGACACAAAGTTCCTGAAATCATATAAACAAGAACACAAAGTTTCTTAGCATGCAAAGATGGATGATTCACAAATTGAACAAGGAAAGAAAGAATTGTAGAGGAAGAAAGGAGAAAACTTCTGTATTGATTATTTTGAATCTATTACAATTTCAAGAATGTCAAGATCCAACCCTCAACAATGGCATAGAGAAGCCATTAAATAATCTTCAAAAATGGTTACATTTGGTTTCTTGGTTCTTGCAGAAGTGTTAATGGTGGAAAAAATGATGCTCTGTAATGCAGCCATTAAACCTATTTTGTAACTTCAAATATGAGCCATCCACGTGGAAAAGATTTAAACTGAAGCGGGCCTGAGGAAAATTTTTTATATTTTGTGCCTTTTAGAGAAATGGCACTTTGGAACATTTCGGCCCACCCATCCACTTTTGATATAGGCCTGACACGTGGCTTCATTTGAGTGGCGATGGAGTCGTGGCTCACTTTTATAATTTTAACTCTTTTCAAAAAAAGCTCAAAAACTCAAAGTTCTCCATCGACCCACCTCTCCACTTTGACTTTTCAACATGGGCTCAAAACCCCAATGGAGTCATGGATCATTTTTATACTTTAACTCTCTTTTTGGAAATAAAACCTAAATTCCCAAATCACTCGATGGCCCACCTTCGTGCTTTGAATTTTGATGTGGGCTCAACATTTGACTTTATCCCTTGGCATGAGTGGAGTCATGGCTCATTTTACAACTTTAATCCCTTTTGGAAATAAAACCAAATTTCCAAAAGTGCTCTGATGACCCACCTTCTCGCTTTTGACTTTTCAATGCAGGCATCAACATGTGGCTTCACCTGGGTGTCAATGGGGTTTGCTTCACTTTATAACTTTACACCCTTTTGGAAACAAAGGTAAAATTCCTAAAGTGTCCCGACAACCCACCTCTCCACTTTTGACTTTAAAAATGGCCATGTGTCCCTTTGTGGGCCTTAGGCATTCTTTTTACATTTTACACCTTTCACCATAATGCCTCAAAACACAAAAAGGACCCACCTTTCCACCTTTGACCTTTCAAAGCATAAAAACACAAAAAAGGGCCGCCTTTTTGCCACCACTTGTTTCAGCCAATCAGGATCCTTGGGGCCATGGGGCCAATTTGACACTTTTGCTAAAAATAACAAAAATGACAAGTTCGCAAAAAGAACCCATCCTGCCGCATCCAATTAGAGATGTCCACATACCCGTGGATGTTGGGGAAAAAATTTGATGGAAGATACGACCGTAGTAAAAATAAAAGAAGGGGAAAATCCACCATTCATGCCCGAATCAAATATTTTTCTATAGAAAGATAAATGCAAGGAACACAAGGCTCGACATGGTCCACAACCATAGAAAAGATTGATAAATTCCACTTCACCATTTTCTTCCACAAAAACCAGTCTTCATTGTTCCTTTGAATGATTGATGAAATAGATAGGGTACCACTTAGATTGTTCCTTTGAATGATTGATGAAATAGATAGGAGGAATACATTGCTCAAATGTCGGTGGATGGGTTTTGCGTGCGTATGACCTCTCGAATCCACACAAACTGACCATGAGAGCTTCCTTTTGGCTAGGAGGAACTACCTGTAATGAAAACATGACCACCAAAAAGCATTAAACAATATGGGCAGTGAACTACCTAGCGTGAGCTAGATCCAGGAAGTATGGTACTTCCTAGATGGTTTTCAGTCCACTATTTTAAACAAATTAATTCTGAAAACAAAGTAAATCCTATTGTTATTTTAAAATGATTTATGTATCTCACTTAAAACATGTTATCCCGTAAAATTGACAAGGGAAATTTTACCGATAACCATACCGAAATTTTGTTCCGATCCCTCGTTAGGGATCCTTACGTTCAAACATTATAAAATCCCTTCCGGAAATCTGGTTTTCGAACTTGTCTTTTGAGCCTTTTTGGGTGAGCGCATGAAATTGCTTTGTAACACTAACTTTTGGTGCGCCCCCTTTAAAACCTTTGGCGCATGATTTTCAATGTTAACACAACTTTCGGTGCGCCAAAGTGTGTTGAGCCTTCCCTGCGTGCGCCAAGGCGCATGCGCCTTTGTGTTGGCACAACGTTTGTTGCGCCACTTTTTGGTGCGCCAAAGGGCGCACATAATCTTATTGCAACACAATGTTTTGGTGCGCCAAAGGGCGCACATAACTTCATGTCGACATAGCGTTTGGTGCGCCAAAGGCGCGCTTAATTTCCTGCTGTCAAATATTTTCATGCGCCAAAGGGCGCACGCTTTTCCCTGTCGACAGCAACTCTCATGCGCCCTTTAAAAAGTGGGTGGCGCATTAATGACTAGTTCACCTATATATATGTGTTTGCGCGCCCAAATGTCATTTTCACTTTTCGCTGAGCACGTGATTTTTCTGAGCCTGTCAGCCCCTGCCTCGTCGTTTTCAACGTGTTGTGGACCCGTTCTCGAGCTTTTGCTATTTATCCAGGTAAGAGTTTCTTCTCCCTCTTGTGTGTTTTGCGTTCTTGTTTCTTGGTGTGCTTGTGGTCTGGTTGTGGTTTAGCAGTATTGAAATATCAAATGTTGAGCTAGCCCTCCCCTGTGCTGTCTTTCCTTATTTTTTTTCCTCCCACCCCTCTTTCCAGATCTGCTGGTAGAGGGTGTTAGTTTGAAAGCTTGGTCTGATAACCCCTTTTGGCTTAAAACATTATATCTTCCAAAGCAATCTTGGAAACGAAAGAAAGGAAAAGGGGCTGAACCATGTGAAAACTCTGTTTTTCCCTTGGGCGCACCAGCGCATCCTGCAACATCATAAACAGTTGCGCCCCCATGGCGCATCTGTCCCCCTTGCAACATGGCCAAAACCCACGCCAATGGCGCACCCATTTTGCCTGCCACATCATGAACTTCTGCGCCCTCAAGGCGCGCCTCTTTCACATGTTGCAAGTGCTACACTTGCGCCCCTTTGGCGCACAATCCTTCACTGCTGCATCACCTTCCCATGCGCCAATGGCGCACCCGGCATCTATGCAACACAAGTTCTATCTGCGCCAAGTATAAAGTCGTAAAAGCGCAGGCGCATCCCTCCTTACAGTAACATTTGTGTTGTGCAAACCCTCCGTGCGCCGCGCCATATTTCCTTTGGCGCACGAAAAGTTCCTGTTACACACTTTTCCCATGCGCCAAAGGGCGCACCAAATCACAATGTAACATGAAAAGTCCATGCGCCTTTGGCGCATCCTGTCTCCATGCAACACGCAACTTTCATGCGCCCTTTACTAAAATGCACTCTGCACTATGCATGCGCCATGCGCCTTTGGCGCCAGTTTAACCTTTGCAACATCCTCTTCCTGTGCGCCTTACCTATTTTAGCCCTGTAAGCTGCAATTTTCATGCGCCCTGAGCCTAAAAATCTCTAACTCTTTCTTCTGCTAACATTCCAATGGAAGATCAAATGGCTAATTCAACCTTTTCGGATTGGGTCTCGCTTCTTCTTCATGCAGATCAGCAGATAAACTTAGAAGAACATATGTCTACATCCAGCAAGAGACCCACCAAATCGAAAGGAAAGGCCAAGCTTACTGAGGAAGAGATGAAGTATAAATATCAAAGGGTCAGAATGCCCGAGTCACAGGCCGAATGCAGCATGGATGTCAGAGACTCAGAATTGGGGCATATCGACATGGAGGAATTACGGGCCGAACTCGAAAGTTACAAGGAGTCCATGGATGGACAAACTAATAGCAAAAGTGCCCGCACTTCGCCGGAGGAATTCCCGTCAGCGCCGTCAATAATGAATTTATGATGGTGATTGCCCAGTGTTACAACAAAGACACAAGATGTGTCGAAAACAGCAAGGGCAAGGTAGTCATCAACCTCACTGCCCGTCATTTTGAGATCATACTCGGCATCCCTCACCACCGGCACTTTGTGGCCATTAGCCAAGCAGAGTGCATCAAGGCCTGGGAAGATAATGAAGACCAATGCATGCAACTAATGAACGAAGTGTATCTGAAAAACAAGAAGGTAGTAACCCGGTGGCCCCAGATCATCCACCGCAGTGACTTTTCAGAAGAGCTCAGCGATACCATCACCTTCCTGAGCAGGGTCTTCGGGATTTCTGATGCCCATTACTTCCATAAATGGATGCTGCGCTACTTGGAAACAATGAACAAGAATTTTCCTGATCAGCGCTACTTTGGGAAATTATAAGCAACACCATCTCCGAGCAGCTACAACAATTCAAAGACAACGGGAGTATTCCATATGAACTCCTACGTGGTCTACACTGCAGCATCGAGAGGGATTATCCAGGCCTAACCCAGAGTGGAGTTTGGCCTCAGGTCAAAATATACGAGTATTATCCAGAATTAAGGCTGGAGAATAGCATCTCCCAATTCACAAAAGTTAACGATGTGTTTTTCTATCACATCATCTCACTCTTTGAGGCCGAATATGACTCATAGTCGACAACCAAAAATATAGTGGCAGCCACGGAGAAATGGGGAGCCTTGTTCACCCAATTTCCTACATTCACCTATCCGAGGGCTGCCAACTTTTTGGGAGAGCCAACTGAGCTACCAAGGTATCTTGGGCCTAAGCTGATTCTCTACTGGAACTATCAAGGCAAATTTGGTCACATACCACGAAAAATGCCTTAAAAGAAAGAAGGGTGGAACTCCTTTCCCCCTCACAGTGGGCCGATACACATGCTCTACCCACCACAAGGTGAAGGAAATGTTTGCAGAGCTGGAGTTACTCAATTTGAAGCATGACTTCCCAGCCAGGCCTACCTTCGACCCAAGGGGCTGCCTGCCAAGGGCAAAGCTTGATCCGATCCATGTTCCTCAGATCAAGGATATTTATATTGACGTCCTCCATGAGGTAGAGCTCAAAAGAAAGGATCATTCTCGCCTAGCATTGGCAGAAATTATCCAATATGGGGTAGCCATTGTCCCCAAAGGCTACCAAACAACAGAAGATGAAGTAGACAAGGTATATAATGATACAAAGGGGGATGATTGGCCCTTTCCGGCCATTGATAGAACTAAAGCTCCTCAGACAATTGAGGAGAGGGTCAAGGAGACTTTGTGGAGGACAGAACATTGGTGCCGGATGAACGGCCTAATCTACCTCGGGGTTGATTTCACAACATCCCCATTGGGCAACGCACCTCCACGATCCAAGAAGTAGCTTAAAGGCAAAGGTGTAGAAGGTGAATCCAGCACCATTCAGGAAGAAGCCCCTAAGAGTCCTCTTTCCACAGCACCAAAATAGGTAATAACTCTGGATTCGCCGAGAGAAAGAAGCGAGAGAGGATAGTCCCATAGGCCCATCCACTCAGGATGTCGGCATTGCTACCATAATAGAGGTCCCTTCTATCCCTTCTTCTTCTCTTCCTTCCCCTCCTCGAGAGACTCAAGCGACCATCCCTTTGGTCGTGTCCTCGTCCCTTCTTCTACTCTTTCCCCGCTTCTTCGTCTATCTTCTCCTCCCTCGTTGATCTGTCCTCCTCCATTTCTTCCCTCATCTCCGGCTCCCTTCCCTTCCTATGTCTTCCGCATGCCTGCAGCTTCCCTTCCTCCCATGGACACTTCTTCGGCTATTCTCTCAATGCCGCCACCGCGTGTCTCCACGTTTTCCCCTCTTCTACCTAGTAGCCTGCCTCCTCCTGCTCTCGGTCCTTCTTCCATAGGAGGACCAGCCTAAGCCAACAAAAGAGGAAAGTTCCCATCGCTCTGATCCCACCAAAGGGGCAAAGAAGCAAGGCTGTTACATCGCTTCTCTAAAAGTGAGAGAATCATGGAAATTACATACCCCGATCTCAAAGAGAAAAAGGATCATCTCGACAGATTTTACCGTGACCCAAGTCACTGGGGACATCTTAAAAGTCTCGGTGGGGAAGCTCTTTCCGTGGTCGACACCTCTCACAAAAGCTTCAAGAAACGAAAGAAGAGAAAAGGCTACTAAAAGAGCAAAATAAATATCGCTCCAAGTCTTGCATGTAAGATGGGTAGCCGCACCTCCCACAACTACCGCCGAGACTTCCGAGCTTCTCACCAGGAGAAAATCAACGAATATGCAAAGATCGGTGAGCAGTGGTATGGCAAGCTTCGCTTGAGGAGAATCCTCAAAGACGAAAAAGTGATCACCGAAGTCTCTCGACTTATACCGGAATATCAATAAGGCGAATAAAGAACTCCAAGCGTTAGCAGGCCCATATCGAAGAGTTGGAACATGCTAGCGAAGATTTTGAGGCCTTCTAACAAATGTTTTGTCTTCGAAGATCCGGTCAAGTTCGGCGCCTTCGGCCATCCAAGGCCCTCAACAAAATCATGTCCACTCGGACTATCGGGTGGATCAGCTAGAATTTATTCTAGAAAAGATTGATAAAGTAAAGGAAGAGGCCCTGACGGATGCGATGCATCAAATGGAGCTCTCAACATGTCGCTAGGGTTGCTCACTCCTTCCTTTACCTTAAGGTCAATGATGAAACTGTTTCACTCGGAATTGCTTCGCTCCTTATAGAAACAGAGATAAGGTTAGGGTTAGGAGGAATACCTGTGAATGTCGAGATGGTGTGCGCGCATCAGAGAAAGATCAGCCGATCGCGAAGAACTCCTTTTTGTCTTGGAAGGACTACCTGCAAATAAGAACACAAGACCACAAGATTTTGATTAGATAATAAATGAGGGAACTGCCTTGGGCCCAGGAAATATGAAACTTCCTTTCGAAGGTGGTCAGTTCCCCTGCCGATATGAGTTAACACAAAATACTGTAAAATATCAATTAAATCACTTCGTTGAAACAGGTAGGGGAAAGGCTGGTTTCTGGTTGTGAATCACAGTAACCGACACCGGTTACTGATAACCGATACCGGTCAGGGTTTAGGAGTCAGGTTAACCGACACCGGTTACCGATAACCGATACCGGTTACTGATAACCGATACCGGTTATGGTTTAGGATCTGTAGGTTGGTTGTTTTGTAGGGTGTTTGTGTTGTTTGGTAACTGTATTATTTGTAAGGCTGTATATGGGTGATATTAAGAAATAAGGTGATGAGAGGTAGATGGATGGCAGTTAGATGTAATATGCACGCTGGGTAGTGGATTCAGGGATGGATTTATGAGGACTGTGGTTCCAAAGGCAAGAGAAATGTTATAACAGAGGACATGCAAGATGTGACTTACTGGTTTTTGACGAAGATGCAAGTTGATCTCCTTGGCTGCCAACTCTTCTGGTTTCTTCACTCGTCTCTGCTTGGTCAAGTGAAGTTCTGGACTCTGCTAATCGCTTTGGACTCTCCTTGATTCAAAATCCTTCGACTGATCTCCAAAATGAAATTCCGATCCGTTGTTTTGGTTTGGGGAGCCCATTTACAGGGAACCGATGGCGGTTGCGTAACCGACGGCGGTCGAGTAGGAACCGGCATCGGTTAGGAAAAAGTAGGCTATTTTTAGTAAAATAGCCCACCTTCCCTGCTTTTCTCCCGAGAGATCAGTTGCGGGCTTGGTCAAGTGGCTAGAAGGTCGGCTTTGGGTGCGAGTAAGGAGGCATTAGTTATGGATGTGAGTCTAGACCAAGTCATGGGTCCTAATTAGGTTAGTTTAGGGTTAGGGCTAGGTCATGATGAGGTGGCAAAGTGAGGTGGCGGGTAAGGTGATGTGGATTTATCAATTACAAGGTAATTAATAAATAATTGTGTAAGGTTTAGGTGATGGGGTTAGGTTGTGAAATGAGATGTGGGTCACAAGGGGTCGTAAGACACAAATTTGGTGTCTACATTAGCCCCTTATTGTCGTGTAGCTTGTTTTGTAAAGCTGCGCGGACAATAATATGAAGTGGTTTCTCATGTTAAGGATATAGGTAATCCCCTCAAATCTATCACGATTGAGTGAACGGGAAATCGTGGATAGGGTTGATAAAGGGTACATGTTGTAGAGAGGATGGTAAGGTGGTAGGGAAGGTCCAAGGAAGCAGACGCATGTTGAAATGCAACAAGACGACTAGGGTATATGATTTCGACGAGCAAACCAAAGTGATGTATAGGCAAAGGTCGATAGTTTATCCAAACAAGGGTGATATAATCCCGGTATCCAAGGCATAGGAAGTAGCTCCGTGGTATATAATGTAAGGTACAGAACGTTTAGGCATGTTCGGCAAAGTATCAAATGGTTGGTTTGGTTGAGATAAACGTCATGGTCTCAGGTCTAGGCAAAGTTGGTCGACGATCAAGTCAAGGACCCTAATCGCTAAAACACGAACAGTGAGCTCGATTGAACACAAGGTACATGATGGATGGATAAAATAAAACGTTGATTGTGGGTATGGTATGGAAGTGATACGGCCTTGGGTCGGGCCAAGTTGTTGGGTTGTGGCCTTGGGGTCGACCATACCCAGTAGAGTGAGGCCTTGGGTCGGGCCAAATTGGTAGGGCGAGGCCTTGGGTCGGGCCAAATAAGTAGGTTGAGGCCTTGGGTCGGGCCAAATGGTTAGGGTGAGGCCTTGGGTCGGGCCAAATAGGTAGGGCGAGGCCTTGGGTCGGGCCAAATGGTAGGTTGAGGCCTTGGGTCGGGCCAAATAGGTAGGTTGAGGTCTTGGGTCGGGCCAAATAGTAGGTTGAGGCCTTGGGTCGGGCCAAATGGTAGATTGAGGCCTTAGGTCGGGCCAAATGGTAGGTTGAGGCCTTAGGTCGGGCCAAATAAGTAGGTTGAGGCCTTAGGTCGGGCCAATGGTAGCAGGCCGAGGCCTTAGGTCGGGCCAATAGGTAGGCCGAGGCCTTGGGTCGGGCCGAATGGTAGGCCGAGGCCTGGGTCGGGCCAATGGTCGGGTAGGCCGAGGCCTTAGGTCGGGCCAACAGGTAGGTAGGTTGAGGCCTTAGGTCGGGCCAAATAGGTAGGTTGAGGCCTTAGGTCGGGCCAAATGGTTGGGGTGAGGCCTTGGGTCGGGCCAAATAGGTTGGTTGCGGCCTCGGGTCGGGCCAAATGGTTGGGTGCGGCCTTCGGGTCAGCCAAATAGGTCGAGGCCGAGGTTGGTTGTGGGCCTTGGGTCGGCCAAGTGGCAGCAGGCCTGGGGCCAAGTGGGCCTTGGGTCGGGCCAAATGGTTAACAAGGGGTTGCAGCAAAGGTAGATATTTGCGATGTTTGTGAGTCACGAGCGGAGGGACTAGAGGCTAGATACCTCCATGCGAGAGAGCGTATTCACATGTTACAGGAGAGATTGGCAGATCAGTGGGTGGTACCAATAGCCGTGGTACCTTTGAGGACAGAGAGGCCTGGCGAGAGGGGTCGACGATCACGATCATCACCTAGTTTGGGATGAGGCGTGAGGGTCTAAATAAATGTTAGCAAGGTATAAGAATAAATAAGAGTACCGACCTGCGCGTCGATGATATAGAAGATGTATTTGTTTAACATCTAACTAAAACGAGATATGTATGTTGATTTGCGTTATAATAATAAGAATGTTGTCGTTTTGACTTTCGGTGTTTTGAAAAAGGATCAAAGAGAAATGTAATTAAATAGAAATACACAAAAATATTTATATTTACCACACATGATAGGTTATGGTAGGGGATGGTCGAGCTAACCTTGGGAGACCCCATGTCTCCTAAGTGCTGCCTACATAGCCCATTGCACAAAGCAAGGACGGGCCTCGTGATCGATGTAGTTCTCCTTAGGATCGGTGGAGGGGTGAATTTAGGCAATTTGGTATGGTTTAGGCAATTTGTCGTTTGGTAAAAATTTGATGTTGGTAGGGTAATGTTGTTGGTGTTGGTAAGGTATGGGCGATGTTGATGTAGGTATAGGTAAAGCGAAAGTTAGCTTACCCAAAGAAAAGGGAACCATGTCCTGATTAAGATCAACACACAATCCTAGATGCGAGGCAAAGAGGAAAGGGTGTCCCGTAGTTGAGAAGAGCCAAACAAACCACAGATTAACATAGGATGAGCTTGAATCCCTAGGTACCTTGCATAGGCAAGAAGTCGATAGGTGAAAAGAGTTGTATAATCACAACATATCGGATATACGCCACGTCCCTTGAGGTTTGTTGCTTTGACAAATGGTGAGGTGAGGTGGTTGATATAGGCGGGGGCTCTGAGAGATTGTTACAAGGTGATTATTCTGATGAAAGAGAACCTACCCTAAATAGACAAGTCCATGACTCAAAAGTTCTTCTGAATGAGGCTTTTATTTTATTGAATATAGACTGATCGATGCGGGAAGTCTACCAGGGATATTGATTGTTTTATTCTTGAGGTCTTCACGAAGCTGATCAATGCGAGAAGCTTCTGATAAAGGCTGACTGTGTATAGCTGTCCTTCGAGGGAGCAGTCTATTTATAGTAGCAGATATAATTGTAATGCATAGCTGTCCTTCGGAGGAGCAGTCTATATATAATAACGGCAATAATTCGGCATATAGCTGTCCTTCGAGGGAGCAGTCTATATTTAATTTAGATGACTAGATGTTCTTTTTAGCGTGAAGCATCTAGTTTAGTAGGAAGTTTGACTCAAGAAAATCCCATAAGAATACGGCTTATTTCAATACTTTGAAGTCATGGACTAGACTAAGAAGGGGAAGGCATCGTAAGGGGAGGTGAGGGGTGAGCTTGATTTTATTTCGAGATGTAAGAGACAAGTGTATGTGGTGGTATGTGAGCTCAAGGGACGAGCAGTAGGCGGATAAGAAGTGATATAACACTAATTTCAACAGTAGAATGGTCGAAGATGCAAGGCATTAAGGGGCTCAGGCTCAGGTTTACCATTAAGCGAAGCTAAACGATAAGTACCCGATCCATAGATGTGAGTGATTATATAAGGCCCAATCCAATTGGGAGCAAATTTTCCACGTTTGCTCTTTTCTAGTTTGGTTACATGTTGATTCTCTTTGAGGACAAGATCACCAACCTTAAAGGTACGCTCATGAAGTCGCTTATCATAAGCACGTTTAATGCGTTTTTGATAGATTTGAAGGTGATCAAGAGCTGTAAGACGGCGTTCGTCAAGAAGCTCCAATTGGGCTAACCGCTCTTGGCGGAAATCATCGTTGGTGAGAATATCCTGAAGAGATATTCTAAGGGAGGGTATTTGTATTTCGAGAGGCAAAACAGCCTCGGTGCCGTATACCAAAGAAAAAGGTGTGGCATTAGTAGAAGTACGAATGCTAGTACGATAAGCCCAAAGGGCAAAGGGAATGTGATCGTGCCAATTTCTTCCAGATTCATTGACAACTTTCATGAGGATTTTGGTTAGTGTTTTATTAGAAGACTCGGCTTGCCCATTGGCTTGTGGATAGTAAGGTGATGAGAAACTAAGTTTGATACCAAAGTTGTCACAAAGGTCTCGCAACAACTTGTTTTTGAAAGATTTTCCATTATCTGTTATCAGGCGGTGAGGAACACCAAAACGACAGATAATGTGGTGGTTAATGAACTCGACAATTTTTTCTTTTTTGATTGAAATGAGTGGAATAGCCTCCACCCATTTTGTGTAATATTCGGTCGCTGTGAGTATCCAACGGTGACGTTGTGAAGAGGTTGGGTGAATCTCACCAATAAGGTCTAAACCCCACTGTGAGAAAGGCCAAAGATCTCGAGCGATCTGGAGCGGGTGGCTAGGAGTATGTTGAAGGTTGGCATGTTGCTGACACATAACACAACGCTTAACATATTCGTAGTAAAATTATTGAGAGTAGGCCAATAATAACCAAGGCGAAGGATTCGTTTGGCCACGGCAAGGCCGCTAAAATGTCCACCACAAATACCGTCATGGACCTGTTGGATGGTATGAGTGGCCTCCATGCCGCTAGACAACAAGGAGGATACCATCAAAGCCACGTTTATAGAGGAGTCCCCCCATGACAACATAACGCGAAACACTTTTAAGAAAAGCACGTTTGCTGCGTTACTAGTAAGATCGTGTGGGAGGACAGAGATTGTAAGGTAGTCGTGAAATTGGTGGTACTGTATCCCGTGAATTAGTAGACACGTATTTATCATACAAACTATATGGGTTGAATAGGATGGGGCAAAAAGTTGTTGGACCACGACGAATAATTCAGAGTCAGTTGGCGCGGCGGGAATTTGCGAGGCTAAGCACGCCATAGTATCCGCAAATTTGTTAGTGGAGCGGGGAATGGTTTGTATAGAATAGTGGGTAAATAAAGCTAGAAGTGATTCTACATAGTGTTTGTATTTTTGAAGTTCCTCGTTTTTGCATTGGTAGACGCCCATAACTTGATTGACTACCAATTGAGAGTCGCCAAAAATGTTGATAGATTTGATACCTAAGTGTAACGCAACTTGGAGACCCAGAACAAGGGCCTCGTATTCTGCTGTATTATTAGTGCAAGGGAAATCAAGTCGGAATGAAAGAGGCATAGGTTCAGCGTTGAGAGGAATGAGAACAACGCCAGCTCCTCCGCCGCGCTGGCATTTAGATCCATCGAAGAAGAGGGTCATTGGGTACGACTCCTCCGTGAGGGAAAGAGTAGCGATGAGTTCGTCGGGAAATGTGAAATTGGTAAATTGTTCCCCCGGTACAGGAGCGTCCGCAAGTTGGTCTGCGATGGTTTGTCCTTTGATTGATTTCTGGTGGATAAACTCAAGGTCGAGGTCGGCGAGAAGCATGAGCCATCTAGCAATGCGTTGGTTCAGATGAGGTTTGGCGTACATGTAATGGATGGGGTCTCAGATTGGTGATGACGAAAGTCTTGTGATTTAGAAGGTAGTGTCTGAGTTTGGTGGCAACGAATGATAGGGCAAGGCACAATTTTTCTACATGTGTGTACCTAGTCTCATAGTCCACCAAAGTACGACTTATATAATAAACGGCTTGTTCATGATTCTCAGAGTCACGATGTGCAAGCATGGCTCCTACAGCGTGGTCGGTGGCGGAAAGGTAAAGGTAGAAAGGGTGGTTGTCTTGGGGTGGGATAAGCATGGGTGGCTGTAAGAGATAAGCTTTGAGAGCTTCGAAGGCTTGGTGACATTCTTCGCTCCATTGGAATGCAATATCCTTTTAAGGAGGTGATGGAAAGGTTGACACCGATCCGAGAGTTGGGAGATGAAACATGGATAGATTGGAGCTTACCTTGTAAACTACGCAGCTTGTTTGAGATTTTGGGTGGGGGCATTTCTAGGATAGCTTTGACTTTCGATGGATCGACCTCAATGCCACGCAAAGAGACGATAAAGCCAAGAAGTTTTCCGAAAGAACACCAAAGACACATTTCTTCGGTTGAAGGCGATGTAATATTGTAACAAAGTATCAAAAATAATGGTTAAAACATCGAGATGTTCACTACGATGTTTAGACTTGCCAAGAAGATCGTCGACATAGTCTTCAAGGATAGTGTGCATAATGTCATGAAAAATGTAGGTCATAGCCCGCTGATAGGTAGCACCAGCATTCTTAAGGCCAAATGGCATGACACGATAACAAAAGGTTCCCCAAGGAGTTATGAAGGCAGTCTTGTGTTGATTGGCAGGGGCGACTAAAATTTGGTCAGATCCCGAAAAGCCATCCATGAGAGAAAGCATTTCATGACCCGCAGTGAGATCAACAAGTTGATCAATACTTGGGAGGGGGAAGTCATCCTTAGGGCAAGCGAGGTTAAGATCTCGGAAATCCGTGCATATCCGAAGTCCCCCCGTCGCTTTCGTGATGTGCACGATGTTAGAAATCCATGAGGATAGTCAATAAAGCGTAATGAAGGAAACAGAAAGGAGTCGTTGGAGTTCCTCTTTGACCAAGAGAGCAATGCGTGGATGCATTTTTCTCAATTTCTGTTTGACTGGTTTGGAATCGGGGTTTAGGGTGATGTTATGGACGGCAATGGTAGGATCAATTCCTGGCATGTCAGCGTAAGACCATGCGAACGCTTGTCATGAGCACAGAGAAAGGTAGTAAAGGCGGCTTGTTCTGATGTGTTAAGGGATTGTCCAATCTTCACTATGTGAGGATCTTCCTCCGTGTGGATGTTGATTTCTATAGTAGATTCATTCAGCATAGTTTGGGTTTCAGATGGTAGGGCGCGTTGAATATAAGAATCATCCGCGCCCAGGTAAGTGAGTATGGAGTCGTCATCCTGGCATTCAACAACATTAATCAAAGGTGAATCCTCTTCGATCATGTCTGGATACAGAAGGGGAAGAGAAGATGGGTCCTCATTATCACGTTGATAAGTGAGAGGACCTATGAAGATAGCATTTATGAAAAAAAAAAGTTAGGAGGGATAGATTCAGGGTCCATCGATTCTGTGGGTGATGATGGCAAAGTAGGTGATGATGTTTCGGTAGGGGCAACGTCTTCCTCTTCCAGGATACAGCTGACAGGAGGTGTCTCTTGTGTAGGTGTTTCGGAAAAACCGAGACCACTGCGATCATTATGTTTGCGTGTGGTCACGGGAATGAGTGTATGTCGGCCTTGTTCATAAAGGCCAAAACCAAAGCCTTTCCACGCACAGCGAGTCAAGAAGGTGAGGGCGAAACGACGATTTGTCAAGTATTGAAAATCGGATTGGAAGGGAACCACACCAAGAGGAGGTTCAGGGGTAATGGAGGATGCGTCAACACCCCCATACGTTAGGTTAGTGCGGCAATGGGGTGGTCCGTAGGAGATTACTTCCCCCACACGATGGTCATAGGTAGGATGTTCATGTAATTGTCCGTACTCTTGTGGAGTATGGAAAGAACTAACGTTATATAGGCGATACTCCCCCAGCGTGAGGCGTTGAAAAACATCTACCAAGGGGTCTGAGGTTGGGATGTTATCCGCGGGGAGGGAAGTAGTATTTGCACCGGTGATTTCATCAGTTGAAGGCGTAGGTGCGGTTGAGGTACATGTTTGAGATACATTTGAAGAGGATGGTTGGGTTGAATGAACGGGTGTCTTGATTGGTACAAGCACATCGTTTGGGCGGTATAACATATTGCAGGTTTTGAATGGGGGAGGGTCAGCTTTTACGGTGTAGGACTTTCCCTCATACTCAAATTTTATACATCGATGTAATGTTGAGGGGACGCATCCCATGGCTCGGATCCAAGGACGACCCAGCAATATATTATATTGGAACTCTCCTTCAAGGACATAGAAGAGTTCGGGTAAAGTACGTGGGCCTACGCGAATGTTGAGGATCACGGTGCCTAAGGTAGAAGTAATAGCGTCATTGAATGATCGCAACATGATGGGGTCAGTTACACATGCAACTAGAAGGGATGTTCATTTGTTGGAAGGCTTTTGAAGAGATGATGTTTAGGCTAGCGCCCCCGTCAATCATAACCCGACGTACTCGAATGTCTCGGACGTAAGCGGAAATGAAAAGGGCAGGGTCAGGGTCTTCTGCACCAAAGTCGATAATTTCATCTTCCGAGAAACTAACCGCAGCGGCTTGTTGTTTTGAGACAGAAGTGGTGGGGGAGATGGATTGTTTGGTGAGAGAGGCAACGTGATTGGGTGTTAGAATGGAGGCCACGGGCAGGGTTTCGTTGGGTAAAACCTCTATCCCTTGAAGGATCTCAACGAGAGCTTGTCGATGAGATTCAGAAGTCTGAATGAGATCATATAGTGTCATTTTTACGGGTGATTGATGAAGCTGTTTGATCATGGTTCGGTGGGCAACTCCATTAGAGACGGGATAGGCGGGTCCGCGAATAACCACTTTAGGTGGTGGTGTAATCGGGATGGTTGAAGGAGAAAGAGATGCCGCAGGTGTGTTTTCTTTCACTTTCCCATTGTTTTTCTATCCTCGAGTAGCGACACTAATCATATTAATCTCGTAGATCTGAGATGAGGAAGATGGTTGGGATAATTCATGGTCTTCAAGAGGTGGGGTTGTAATAATGATAGATCTTGGTGAGGCGGGGATAGATGATATAGTAGAGGGAATTGACGCTAGAGGTCTTTCCCTTCGTAAGTTGTCTTTCTTAATCTTTCTATCCGGGAGAGGTGACTGACGAAGGATGGTTTTTAGAGCTTTGCATCCCTCCACATCATGTCCTGGTGTGCGGTGATAAGCGCAGATTTTAGACTCATCGTAACCTACAGGCCGAGGTTTAGACGGGTCATAAGGTCTAAGTGGGGGTAGGGAAATGGTCGCATTTTCTAACAACATGGCAAGGATTTTGGCGTAAGATCCTTTGAGTGGGTCAAAATCAGAAGAGGATGAAGGTATTGATTGTCTTGGTTTCGATACTGTTTGAATATGGTTGGTTCGGATGGGTGGTGGTTTAGCCATGGGGTATTGACATGTGGTTTTCACTAAACGTGGTTTCTGGACACGTGGTTACGTTCAAACTGGTTAGATGATGAGGGCTATGGATGGCGTAAAGCGGGAAACAACCACGGAGAAAGGGGAGTGACAGAAAATAAATCCTTTGATGATGGGATTGGTTTAGGGTTGATACGTGGACCGGATACGCGGGGTAACGATGTTGTGATACCCTTTGATCTCTCGTATAGGTGTAGAAGGCGAGGTCGTTTTTAAAAACAAAGGAGGTATGATATATTGGTGTAATGTGGAGGGATGAGGTCCCAATATGGAAGGTGGGTGTGACGATGAGGGTTTTAATTGTGATAGAGGCCCGGATTGCGTTCGTCTCCTAGGTGGCGGAACGGATTTATTTTTGGATAGATCGAGTCGCTTAGGCGGGTGTGTCAGATTGGGCATTGGTGAGGTCCCAAGCGTAGGGGAAGATCTGGTTAAGTTGATAGAAGTGGACGGGGCATTTGGTAGAGGTGAGGGGGGTGAAGGCGAGAACAGGGGCATTTTAAGCTTCTGTAAGCACTTCGGGTAGATGGTGGAGACATCAGGATCAGTCATTTGCATTTGAGTAGAAAAAGGGGTACTCAAACGTTCCCATAGGGCCTGTCTATCTTCTGTGGAATGACAGTCTCCAGGTGTGATTTGTAATTTTGGTACGGAAGAAAGGTGGGTTGTAATTCCAGTCCATTGCGGGTGTGACACAGGAGGCAGATGAGGCACTGTATCAATAGATGTTAGGAGGTCAACCGGTCGTTGAAAAGATTTAGGCGATGAGGGACTAATAGGTAGGAGGGCGTGTTCGAGGAGATCTGTCACGTTAAAAGAATGTGGTGATGTTAGTGTAAGAGATTTCTCGTCTAAGGATGTCAAAAGGAGTGGTGAGCCTTCCTCTTGTGTAGCAAGAGTGGTAGAAGGGGACGTTTGGGAAATAGATAAATTAGATAGCATCCGCTCACAGTCTTGTAGGGATGTGGTGTAAGAAGACTCATTGATGAGAAGAGAAGCCTGGGCAGTTAACTCTTCTATGGGTAAAGGAACGATTTCGCTTTGGCTTGATGGTGGTAAAGGAGGTTCGGGCTCCTGTGTTAGTGAAGAGGCTTGATTCAAAATTTTCTCGATAGAGGCTTTTGGCTGAGAATCGAAGACTGCATGGATCTCATGAACACTCTCCTCAGCTAAGATATCTTGGTTCACGTTGCTGCTGGACGAGTGATTCGGGAATGGCTTGTTGAAAATTTTCAGATTTCGGTTAGCAGGGGCGTTAGGATTATCGAGTGTTATATCCCCTGCATCAACCATTTCCTGCACTATGTTTTTCAACATCTTGCAGTTTTCATGACTATGTCCTTTTACGCGGTGAAAGTTACAAAAGTCATTTTCTTTGTACCAGGAAGGTATTGCGCGGGTGGAGTCAAACCCAGAGTGAGGTTTAACAGGGGGCAAGGTGATAGCCCCAGCTTTGAGCAATTTCTCCAATATCACATCATAGGTTTCTCCCAAGGGAGTGTAGCTGATGGGTTCGGCTTTGTATTTATAGGTGGTTTTTGGTGGAGTATTGGACGGTGGTTGGGATTTGACCATCACCGCGTGGACAGCTCCTTTTGATTTAGAAGAGGTGGACGCGTGAGGAGTGGTGGTATTTGGTTTATTGGTAGAATCAGGAGTTCGGAAAGTGGAGTTCTTGTTGCGCAACCGCAGTTTCTCTTCCTCTAAGGCTCGAATTTCTAATTTTCGAGCCATAGTAAAGGCCTCGTCGAATGTACGGAAAGTTTGAATTTGGAGGGTAGGGGAGATGTGCTTAGCGCAGGCCCGCGTAAACAGTTCGATAAGTTCGGTTTGAGGCAAGGCATACGTAAGTTGGTTGATAAGGCCCCGCCATCGTCCAACGAAATCTGCGATAGATTCGTCTTCGAATTGTCGGATGGCATAGAGGTCAGTGATAGATACTTTCTTGGCAATGTTAATGGAGAAATGATCCAAGAAAGATTGGGCTAGTTGGTTAAAAGAGAAGATTGAGTGCTGGGTTAAAGCACTGTACCACTCCAAGGTAGGCCCTGATAAGGACATGGGAAAGGTGCGGAGTAACAAGGCATCATCATGGGCAATCAAATAACAAGCATGTCTAAATGATCGCAAGTGTTGTTGAGGATCCTCTTTACTGTTAAAACGAGTAAACTTTGGCAACTCCCATTGAGGAGGATATGAATGAAGGGGGACAGAAGGGTGAATGGGCTCCCGACAAACTTGCTCGTATGTCAAGGCGCTACGACTTCCTGAAACGGAAGCCTCCAGGTTTTGCATTTTGTCCATCATTTGCTTGATGAAATCTGTGGTTGGATGAGGTGATGGTGCCACAGAATAGGGATGTCCCATATAAGGTGTTGAGGTTACTGGATACGTGTATGGGAATGAAAAGGTAGGCGGAGCTTGAGAAGGAAAGCTCGTTTGAATAGGTGGCAGAGAGTAAGTCATGAATGGAGTGGTCTGAAAGAGAGACGAGATAGGGGCAGTTGGTGGTGGCGATACGTGGGGCCCCAGGTTAACCAAAGGAAAGCTAATCGGGGTCGTATGAACCTCTGAAGCTGTCGGATTGGGAGACGGGGCTAGTGATGCAGGAAGTAAGGTATTGTTATCAGGAGGAGTAGGAGCTAAATGAGCAGCTATACTAATAGGCATGCCCATAAGGAGCTGACCATCAGGCGTACGGTCAGGGGTATGAGACAAATAGTATCAGATACAGTACTGGGATTAGCATCCAGAAATTTGGCAAAGTCCTTGTCTCCTACAGGAATTTGGGGGATCTCATTGGTGTCTGTAGGGTTCCCTATAGAATGTGAAGGGGGTGATTCAGGCAAAGACACAGAGCAGGCATGTGAAACCATGGCGGCGGCTTGCTTCCGAGTGATGACAACCATAGACTAGAACACCCAGGAAAGTTTCAATCTATCAAGAACAAAAACAACCTCTGAATGGTGAATTTGGCAAGCTGCTGGTTTGTCAGGGGCTGATGAAGACAGTAACCGATATCGGTTTAGTAACCGGTGTCGGTCACAGATCAAACGACGTCGGTCCCTTAACCGATGGCGGTGTCAAAAATTAAGGATAAGAAGATATAAAAGGCTGCTGATTTGATATTGGTAACGTTGAGTATGTTTAGCAACTTATTGATCACAGAAGACAAAGTATGACAGAGAAAACAGGATTTGAAAACAAGCAAGAGGCACACGCAAATCTAGAGACTAACCCTAGGGTTAATTTTAGTTATCGTGGGCTTATGCCTTTAGACGTAAGATGATGTCAGAATCCTAAACAACAAGACCTAGGGGAAATGTCAAGTTTGTTTTGGCTTATAAGGTTACCTCAATCTAAAGGAGAGGAATACGCGGAAAAGGGGGGATGTTTGAGCTGTTGTGTTAATTGTGAAGTGATTCGGTATGTGTTGTGCAGTGAAACTAAGGTTAATTTCCTGTCAATACCGTGGATATCACCCCCACGTGTACGACCTGTTACTTAATCTATGTTCACTAGAATTGGAGAACAACAAGCAGGAATGCAATGCACGTGTTTTAAAACCCAAATCGAAAGTGATATTCGATGAAGCAAAAGAGATGACTTTCACTAATGCGAAACCAGGAAAGCAAGACAAATTCTTTACTAAAATATATAACAAAAACAGCAACAGCAAATATGCTTCCTAAAATGAAAATAAGCAAGAGAAAGAAACCCAAAATGGGTCCCACCGGGCGTGCCAAAATGTTTCACTCGGAAATGCTTCGTTCCTTATAGAAACAGATAAGGTTAGGGTTAGGAGGAATACCTGTAGAATGTCGAGATGGTGTGCGCGTACCGTAGAGAAAGATCAGGCTGACTGCGAAGAACTCCTTTTTGTCTTGGAAGGACTACCTGCAAATAAGAACACAAGACCACAAGATTTTGATTAGATAATAAATGAGGGAACTGCCTTGGGCCCAGGAAATATGAAACTTCCTTTCGAAGGTGGTCAGTTCCCTTGCCGATATGAGTTAACACAAAATACTGTAAAATATCAATTAAATCACTTCGTTGAAACAGGTAGGGGAAAGGCTGGTTTCTGGTTGTGAATCACAGTAACCGACACCGGTTACTGATAACCGATACCGGTCAGGGTTTAGGAGTCAGGTTAACCGACACGGTTACCGATAACCGATACCGGTTACTGATAACCGATACCGGTTATGGTTTAGGATCTGTAGGTTGGTTGTTTTGTAGGGTGTTTGTGTTGTTTGGTAAATCGTATTATTTTTGTAAAAGGTCAGTATATGGGTGATATTAAGAAATAAGGTGATGAGAGGTAGATGGATGGCAGTTAGATGTAATATGCACGCTGGGTAGTGGATTCAGGGATGGATTTATGAGGACTGTGGTTCCAAAGGCAAGAGAAATGTTATAACAGAGGACATGCAAGATGTGACTTACTGGTTTTTGACGAAGATGCAAGTTGATCTCCTTGGCTGCCAACTCTTCTGGTTTCTTCACTCGTCTCTGCTTGGTCAAGTGAAGTTCTGGACTCTGCTAATCGCTTTGGACTCTCCTTTGATTCAAAAATCCTTCGACTGATCTCCAAAATGAAATTCCGATCCGTTGTTTTGGTTTGGGGAGCCCATTTACAGGGAACCGATGGCGGTTGCGTAACCGACGGCGGTCGAGTAGGAACCGGCATCGGTTAGGAAAAAGTAGGCTATTTTTAGTAAAATAGCCCACCTTCCCTGCTTTTCTCCCGAGAGATCAGTTGCGGGCTTGGTCAAGTGGCTAGAAGGTCGGCTTTGGGTGCGAGTAAGGAGGCATTAGTTATGGATGTGAGTCTAGACCAAGTCATGGGTCCTAATTAGGTTAGTTTAGGGTTAGGGCTAGGTCATGATGAGGTGGCAAAGTGAGGTGGCGGGTAAGGTGATGTGGATTTATCAATTACAAGGTAATTAATAAATAATTGTGCAAGGTTTAGGTGATGGGGTTAGGTTGTGAAATGAGATGTGGGTCACAAGGGGTCGTAAGACACAAATTTGGTGTCTACAAACCATACGGATCTTCAAGGAGATTGCTTCTCAGGAGAACGGGGCCAGAGGTCACATTTGACACCGAATCTATCAAAACCCTCTTGGCACTGTAGGGACTTCGTCGGGTTCCTCATTGAGGCTGAAAAGGACTTTTCCAAACTCCCGAGAAGCTCATAGATGAGCGGGAGACTTGTGAGGCAATAAGTGATAGGCACAAGGATCCTTCTCAGGATCAACTTGGGCCAATAATTAACAAGTTTTTGGAATACGCGCTCGTTCCATATCTCATCACCAGCAAAGCATCAAAAGCAAAGCTACCCCCTTTTGGGCGCAGGATGATGACGACGAGTAGCTTCTTCCTCTTCTTCTTCTTCTTCTTCTTCTCTCTCTTCTCCGACTTTCTTGTTGGAATGTCTAAAGTATGTTGGCACAAATGATGACATCATCCATGTTGCATCATGGGATGATGTCACCCATCAAGTTGTAAAAGTCAACATGACTTTTAGATATTTTGTAAATATCTTTGTAAATAGGTGGTTGGCTCCTTTTTGCCTTCTTTCCTTCTCCTCTTCTATATATATTGGAATACTTGCTGTATTTGAGGGTGAACATTTTTTAGATGAAAATAGAAGTGAGGAGAGAAAGACTTTGAGCTTTCTTGTAACAGAAGAAAACAGTAATACAAATATTGAGACTTTGTGCTGAATACCTGTGTTATGTGTCAGAACTTTCTTATGTTAGATCTGCACGTGTTTATTCTGTTAGATTCAGATCTACTTTTCTGTCATTTGCTCATCAGTATTGCTTTGTTTATTTATGCAAGTAGGTTTGGCTCTGTTTACTACCAATCCAAAAACATAAATCTTCTGACCTTTCTGCTTTGGAATTCATTTCTTTTCTCCCTTCGGACCTGTTCTTTCTACCTCCTCTCTTTCATTCCTTTCTTTTCGCAGCCGGAAATAAACCTACCGGGATGAGATCCCAAACCCCGAAGGTAGAATCATGAGACTTGCATAGATTCCTCGCTAGTAAAATAGCAATAAACCGGCCGCTTTGTCGACTCAAAGAGGGCTATGCCCCGCACACCTATTGGCTCGTTTATCCATAGATCTCGCCTGCAAGCGATGATTTTGGACCAACAGCTTTTAATGACTCCGTTGGGGAACGAATAGATCTCGTCGGATCTATGATGGTGGTAAGATTAAAAAATCGAGAAAAATTAGAAAAATCGTTGCCTGTTTACAAATCGAACTTTTTGATAAAAATCCAAAAATTTGCAAATTTTTCTACAATTGAAAATTTTCTTCCGAGATCCATAGATCTGGCCTAGTTACAAATCTTTAGTTCAGTTGAGTTTTTATAAAAATTAGTATTTTGACGTAGATCTGGATTTTTGGCTGTTTGCTAAAAGTTTAAAACCCTCTGATAAAAGTCAAAATCAGATCTGAAAATCAGCTTGCTATTCTTCCTACCATCTTATCCTCGTTATTATTTGTCATTAACCACAATCAGTTTTTAAAAGAGGATAGTTTTAAATATTTAGAAAAGTATTTGCTGCTGGTTTTTATCAGAAAAACCAGAAAATCAGCCAAGACAACCAAAAAAAAAAAAAAAAAAAAAGTTTAAATCTGCGCCGTAACATCAGATCCGGGAAGGTACACTGGCGAGTGAACCTTTACGTGTAGCAGGAGAGCCCGCGGAGAAGCTGATCCGACTTTCGATCCGCTTCAAAGGCATAATTTCAGCATGACACCGCACGTTTTTGATCAAGCTAAGCTTGGCCGGTCATCCAGAGCGTCTCACCATCACAAAGAAAAAGTCTTTCACGGGGGCATCCACATCCCTTTGTAGTGCCTTGCTACTCAGTGGAACCACACTTCCAGCTCGTGTTCTCTTTCCGGCTTTTCAGATGGCGGTACCATGGGGAAACGCGATGGGTCCTTTGGCCTTACCGCATCCAGTTCACGCGCTCCCTCACGGAAATCAAAAGAATTTTCCTAAATTTGATGGGAGCGGAAATCAAAGCACGGATTCCCACATATCTGCATTCATCATGTCATGCAGTATTTTGGATGTGACTCACGAAGATGTGTCGGTTCGCCTTTTTCTGGAAACCCTACAAGGACCTGCAGCTGAATGGTTTCAGCATTTGCCGGCCGGGTCTATTACCAGTTGGGCCACCTTACGGGATGCTTTCGAAGACAGATACAAGCCTTCAGAGGATGCATTTGCATTATTATCATGAATCACTCACCTGAAGAAGGAGGCAAATGAGACCATGCGCGATTTTGTCGCCCGGTTCAATGCACTAATCAATCGTGTCCCTGTTGCCATGCTTCCAACGCCGGAAAATCAAAAATGTTTCTTCGTAAATGCTATGAGCTCGAAAGTTAGTTTCTTGCTCCTTCAAGAGTGAGTGGCTACCTTGATTCTCACCCAAGCCGCTGCCATTCGGATAGAGGATAATCTGATAATATCTGGCGAATTGAAAAAGGAATCAGCCAAGCCTAAATCTTTGGGCCCTTCGCCCACTACTTCATCTGATCCAGCCTTTCAAAAGATGGCGAATGACTTGCTTGCATTGAAGAAGCAGTTGGCCCAGGCCTCCCCCAGTTCCTCGTATTGGGATATTCCGCGGAGGAATTTCGTTCCCAACAATGTTTCACAAAGGACGCGCCTACCTACAAATGCCTGCTCCACGGTTGGCGCTTGAGGCTCCTCCGGCCAATGCTTTGGCCGAGAATGAATGAAGAAGAAGAGCAAGATATGAAGAACCTTCGTCTCAAGGCGAAGATGATCAAGATGTCGGATGAACCGATTGGCGACTCTACTATCGGCTATATGGAATTTGATGAGGGGGAATCTGATGAAGAAGAGGGTACCCAGGGATATGCAAGCAGACAGTCATATGCTGTTTTTACTCGCTCACAAGGAAAAGAGGCGGAAGTTGCTGCCCATGTCCAGCAGGAGAAGGCCATGTCAAACGCGCCTCCGATCATTGCTAAAAGAGGTAATCCTCTTCCTACTCAACTCCCTGGAAAATCTTTTACAAAGAAATCTTTTCCCCCTACCTCTCCTCCAAATCAATCCTCTCACGTTCCTACCAAGGCCAGTAATCCTATTCCATCATCGCGAGGTGAGGGACTCATTCCTTTACCAACGCAACCCTTGGCCGCATTTGATATCATAGATCATGCAAAAAAGACCAAGATCCAAATGTCTGAAGCTGAGTACCTTCAGTCAAACCCCGAACAGCTGGTAAGATTGACCAAATATATTCAGAGTCAAGCTGTTACATCTAAACTGGTTTCCCCAAAAGGAATCCTTTCCACTCCCCCTGAATCCCACATAAATGTTGCTTCAACATCTGCATCAGGTAAGATAGAGCCTTTCTATCTCTCTCTCCTAATCAATGGCCATAAGTTGAGTAACTGCATAATTGATTCCGGGGCTTCTGATAACGTTATGCCGGCAAAAGTCACCCATGCTTTGGGTCTCACTCTTACCAAGCCTTTCGGCAGATGTTATTCATTGGAAACCAAGCAGGTTCCGTTGGTTGGCCAAATCAAAGACGCGTAATTTGCATTTGCGGCTTTCCCAGATAAAAGAGTAAAAATGACAGTCCTTGTTGCTGACATTCCGGCAGCCTATGGAATATTCTGCTGGGAAGAAGTTTTTGCAGCGAAGTTGGTGGAGAAATTCATATGGACTGGTCTAAAGCTAGAATTCCAGTCAAAGGCGTAATGCAGACTTTGGAGCCGGAATCACAAAAGAAGTACTTGGTTACTAGTTCTGAAGACCCCAAGGCCCAAATCCTTTTCGAATCATCAGGGATGGGGAACTACTTCTTATCTACCGAGACAGATAAAACGGGTGTTCTCGTTCAGGAGAAGGATCTTAATGAGATCTGGACCTTGCAGTTTGATGGCAGCTGTGCAACTAGTGGATGTGGCGCCGGGGCTGTGCTGATATCTCCCGAAGAAGAGGTAATTCCTCTCTCTTTCAAATTGTAGTTTTTCAACACTAACAATACTGCTGAGTATGAATCTCTGTTACTCGGTATGCAAGCCGCAAAGGAAAGAGGAATTAAAAATCTAAAAGTGCAAGGCGATGCGGAATTAGTTGTAAACCAAGTCAAGAGGGTATATCAAGTAAAAAATGAGAGGCTCAGGCACTACCGTAACGCAGTATGGGACAGCATCGAAGAATTTGATGCTTTTTCAATAGGGGCAATTCCAAGAGCTCAAAATGACATGGCCGATTCATTGGCTGTTTCAGCATCTCTCATGCTCCCACACCCAGGTTTGAAAACAAACAAGTACACCATTGAGGTGGTTTTCGCCCAAGCGTGCCAGACAATTCTCAGCACTGGAAAGTTTTCAACGACGATAATCAACTCATTGCTTTTCTGGAAAAGGCGGAAAATTTTAAAGAATTGCACTTTGAAGGATCTACTTCCACTTGCCGTGAATCAGTCACCGATCAAGGCGATGAATCCGAAGGGAATGACGGCATATGTCAGCTCAAAGGAAATAAAATTCCGAAGGGCCTGGTTTCTCTGGAGCGGTTGTTCGACAGGCATGACCGTTTTGTAAAAAAGAAAAAGCGGGATGACCCTGACTCATCCCCGGAAACCGAACCGGTCAATATAGGTTCGATAGAGCACCCGCAATTTGTGAACATTGGCAAATGTTGCACGCCTGAGGAAAAGCGAAAATTTGTCAAGTTGCTAAAAAAATATATGGACGTGTTGGCATGGTCCTATGCCGATCTAAAGTCCTTCAAGCCAAAGGACGTTCAGCATGATATCCCATTGAAAGAAGATGTCAAAGCCTTCCGCCAGAAGCAGAGGCACTATAATCCTAAGATCTCGGGTACCATCCAGGCTGAAATTCAGAAGATGCTAGATGAGAATCATCTTCCCGATCCATCACAGTACTTGGGTAGCAAATATTGTGCCAGTGCGCAAGAAAAACGGCGAGATACGCATATGCGTAGACTTTCGAAATTTGAATCAAGCTTCGCTGAAAGACAACTACCCTCTTCCGATAATGGATCAAGTTCTGCAAGCAGTAACTGGATCAGAGATGCTGTCCATGCTTGACGGTTTTTCAGGTTACAATCAGATTGAAGTTTCACCTGAAGATCAGTTTAAAATAGCATTCACTACTCCCTGGGGTACATTTGCCTACAGCAGGATGCCTTTTGGCCTAACTAATGCTGGCGCCACTTTTCAGTGGGCCATGGATTTCGCATTCAAAGGTATGATGGGGAAAGTCATTGTGGTTTATCTAGATGACTTAACCGTGTTCTCTAAACAACGAAATGATCATTGTGATCATTTAGAGCAAGTGTTGGCCAGGTGCCGAGAACATGGGATTTCCCTAAACCCAAAGAAGTCTATTTTTGGAGTCACGGAAGGGAAGTTGCTAGGGCATGTGGTTAGCAAAGAAGGAACAAAGATAGATGCCGAAAGAGTTAAGGCTATTCAAAGCCTTACTCTGCCTACAAGCAAGACTGGTGTTCATTCTTTCTTCGGAAAGGTGAACTTCCTCAGGCGTTTTGTTCCTGACTTTTCCGAAAAGACCCGTCACATATTGAACATGATGAAAGGGTCACCAACTTTCAGATGGAGTGAAGAGGGAAAAAGGTCATTTGAAGAAATAAAAGCTTCTGTTGCTCATGCACCAGTCCTGGTATGTCCCGATTTCTCCAAGGACTTCATCATGTATAGTTACGCATCTGAGCATACTGTGTCCGCAATCTTAATGCAAAAGAACTCGGAAGAGGTTGAATCCCCGATCGCGTTCATGAGTTCTCCCCTCAAGCCTCACGAACTAAAAATGACTCAACTGGAAAAGCATGCCTTCGCCATTGTCAAAGCAGTGAAGAATTTCAGGTATTACATTCTAAACTCGCATACGGTGGTGTTGGTCCCAGACACGGCGGTGAAATCAATTCTAACTCAGCAGGAGTTAGGAAGCTTGTGAGGAAATTGGATCGCAAAGGTCCAGGAGTATGACCTGGATATTAAACCAACCAAGCTGGTGAGGGGTAGGGGCCTGTGTCAGCTAATGGCTGAAAACAAAGATTCAGAAAACCCTGATGATAGGGGTGACTGCACCGACGAGACACAGGACCGGTAGGAAGAGCCTGATTCTCTGCCTCTGGTTCTATTTGTTGCAACTAGTGATGAGTGGTACTCCGACATCGCTTTCTTCCTTACCTACGGCGAATGCCCTATGCACCTAACTGCAAAGGAGAAGCGCACTATAAAGCTCAGAGCAGCTAAATATGTCATCTGGGATGACGGTTTATATAAACGTGGGATAGATGGCATCTTTTTGCGATGTGTTGACAAACCCCAGCAAGTAAAACTACTGGAAAGTTTTCACAATTCAGCCTGTGGGGGGCATTTCTCTTCCTCCGTAACTGCGCACAAGATCATTCGAGCCAGGTACTATTGGCCGACGCTCTTTCAAGATACAGCCATCTGGGTGGCGAAGTGTGAACCCTGCCAGCAATTCGTCGGCAAGCCCAAGTTGGCTGCCTTTCCCCTAAGGCCGGTCATTATCAATGAACCATTCAGGCAATGGGGAATTGATTTTATTGGTGCACTCAATCCTCAATCGAGTGCTGACATAGTTATGTCCTTACAGAACGGATTACTTCACCAAGTGGGTGGAAGCCATACCTGTCAAGCATGCCACTTCTGAGGTGGTTTGCAATTTCATTAAAGAAAATATCATTGTCAGGTTCGGCGTTCCAAACAAAATCGTTGCTGATAATGCTTCTAACTTCTCCTCACGAGAAGTTATTAGTTTTTGCTATGAATATGGGATAACTTTGGCTCACGCATCCGACTATTACCCTCAGGGAAATGGTCAGGTGGAATCCAGTAACAAGAACTTGGTGACCATCATACGGAAGTTAGTAGATGAGAATCAGCGAATGTGGCACAAGTCTTTGTACGACGCTCTGTGGGCCGATCGTATTACTCCCAAGAGATCTCTCGGCATGTCACCTTTTCAAGTGTTATATGGCACTGATGCCGAACTTCCCATTTCTACGGAACTTCCTGCTCTGCGTTTGGCATGAGCTATCGAAGATGAAATTTTCCAAAATTCTCTTGAAAAGAGAATCATTTATCTGGCAGAACTTGAAGAAAAGAGAGTGAGGGTGGTCGATAGGATCACTGAACATCAGAATCAAGTTAAGAGGCTTTTTGATAAGAAAGCCAAGCAAAGGGATTTTCAAGTGGGAGATCTCGTCCTTTTGTGGGACAAGCGAAGAGAACCAAAGGGCATGCACGGAAAGTTTGATTCCCTGTGGAGAGGGCCCTTCAAGATCAAGCAGCTCAACGGAGAGAATAGCTTCTATCTCTCATATCTGGATGGAACCGAACTCCCACTTCCTTATAGCGGGCAGCATCTGAAGATCTTCAGGAAGTAGAGCTTGCTCTCTTCTTTGTACAGTTTGCTTTAAGTTGTGTGTTTGCTTTTGGTTTGTTGTGTGTTTCTTTTGCTCCCCCTCCTGTCGCCCTTGTTTTTGACTCTGTTACCCAATGGATAGGCACATGAGAACTGGGATTCTCTACCCCCGAGTTTGCTCAGGGATAGTCCCCAGGAAGAGCCAGCTGTTATCCCGTAAAATTGACAAGGGCAATTTTACCGATAACCATACCGAAATTTTGTTCCGATCCCTCGTTAGGGATCCCTTGCGTTCGAAACATTATAAAATCCCTTCCCGGGAAATCTGGTTTTTCGAACTTGTCTTTTGAGCCTTTTTTGGCTGGGTGCATGAAATTGCTTTGTAACACTAACTTTTGGTGTGCCCCCTTTAAAACCTTTGGCGCATGATTTTCAATGTTAAACACTTTCGGTGCGCCAAAGTGTGTTGAGCCTTCCCTGCGTGCGCAAGGCGCAGGCGCATGCGCCTTTGTTGGCACAATGTTTGTTGCGCCACTTTTTGGTGCGCCAAAGGGTGCACATAATCTTATTGCAACACAATGTTTTGGTGCGCCAAAGGGCGCACATAAATTCGTGTTGACATAGCATTTGGTGCGCCAAAGGCGCGCTTAATTTCCTGCTGTCAAATATTTTCATGCGCCAAAGGGCACATGCTTTTCCCTATCGACAGCAACTCTCATGCGCCCTTTAAAAAGTGGGTGGCGCATTAATGACCGGTTCACCTATATATATGTGTTTGCGCGCCTAAATGTAATTTTCACTTTTCCGAGCACGTGATTTTTTTGAGCCTATCGCCCCGCCTCGTCGTTTTCAACGTGTTGTGGACCCGTTCTCGAGCTTTTGCTATTTATCCAGTAAGAGTTTCTTCTCCCTCTGTGTGTGTTTTGCGTTCTTGTTTCTTGGTGTGCTTGTGGTCCAGTTGTGGTTTAACAAGATTGAAATATCAAATGTTGAGCTAGCCCTCCCCGTGTCTTTGTCTTTCCTATTTTTTTTTTCCTCCCACCCCTCTTTCAGATCTGTGGTAGAGGGTGTTAGTTTGAAAGCTTGGTCCGATAACCCCTTTTGGCTTAAAACATTATATCTTCCAAAGTAATCTTGGAAACGAAAGAAAGGAAAAGGGGCTGAACCATGTGAAAACTCTGTTTTTCCCTTGGGTGAACCAAAAGCGCCCTGCAACATCATAAACAGTTGCACCCCCATGGCACATCTGTCCCCCTGCAACATGGCCAAAACCCGCGCCAATGGCGCACCCATTTTGCCTGCCACATCATGAACTTCTGCGCCCTCAAGGCGCGCCTCTTTCACATGTTGCAAGTGCTACACTTGCGCCCCTTTGGCGCACAATCCTTCCCTGCTGCATCACCTTCCCATGCGCCAATGGCGCACCCGGCATCTATGCAACACAAGTTCTATCTCGCGCAAGTATAAAGTCGTAAAAGCGCAGGCGCATCCCTCCTTACAGTAACATTTGTGTTGTGCAAACCCCGTGCGCCGTGCCATATTCCCTTTGGCACACGAAAAGTTCCTATTACACACTTTTCCCATGCGCCAAAGGGCACACCAAATCACAATGTAACATGAAAAGTCCATGCGCCTTCGGCGCATCCTGTCTCCATGCAACACGTAACTTTCATGCGCCTTTACTAAAATGCACTCTACACTATGCATGCACCATGCGCCTTTGGCGCGCCGTTTAACCTTTGCAACATCCTCTTCCTGTGCGCCTTACCTATTTTAGCCCTGTAAGCTGCATTTTCATGCGCCCTGAGCCTAAAAATCTCTAACTCTTTCTTCTGCTAACATTCCAATGGAAGATCAAATGGCTAATTCAACCTTTTCGGATTGGGTCTCGCTTCTTCTTCATGCAGATCAGCAGATAAACTTAGAAGAACATATGTCTACATCCAGCAAGAGACCCACCAAATCGAAAGGAAAGGCCAAGCTTACTGAGGAAGAGATGAAGTATAAATATCAAAGGGTCAGAATGCCCGAGTCACAGGCCGAATGCAGCATGGATGTCAGAGACTCAGAATTGGGGCATATCGACATGGAGGAATTCTGGGCCAGAACTCAGAAAGTTACAAGGAGTCCATGGATGGACAAACTAATAGGCAGTGCCCTGCACTTCGCCGGAGGAATCCCCGTCAGCGCCGTCAACAATGAATTTATGATGGTGGTTGCCCAGTGTTACAACAAAGACACAAGATGTGTCGAAAACAGCAAGGGCGAGGTAGTCATCAACCTCACTGCCCGTCATTTTGAGATCATACTCGGCATCCCTCACCACCGGCACTTTGTGGCCGTTAGCCAAGCAGAGTGCATCAAGGCCTGGGAAGATAATGAAGACCAATGCATGCAACTAATGAACGAAGTGTATCTGAAAAACAAGAAGGTAGTAACCCGGTGGCCCTAGATCATCCACCGCAGTGACTTTTTCGAGAAGAGCTCAAGCAATACCATCACCTTCCCGAAAGGTGGTCTTCTTGGGATTTCGACGCCCATTACTTCCATAAATGGATGCTGCACTACTTGGAAACAATGAACAAGAATTTTCCTGATCAGCGCTTTTGCTGGGGGGAAATTATAAGCAACACCATCTCCGAACAGCTACAACAATTCGGCACAACGGGAGTATTCCATATGAACTCCTACATGGTCTACGCTGTAGCGTCAGAGAGGGATTATCCAGGCCTAACCCGGAGTGGAGTTTGGCCTCAGGTCAAAATATACGAGTATTATCCAGAATTAAGGCTAGAGAATAGCATCTCCCAGTTCACAAAAGTTAACGATGTGTTTTTCTATCACATCATCTACCTACTGAGGCCGAATATGACTCATAGTCGTACAACCAAAAACATAGTGGCAGCCATGGAGAAATGGGGAGCCCTGTTCACCCAATTTCCTACATTCACCTATCTGAGGGCTGCCAACTTTTTGGGAGAGCCAACCAGGCTACCAAGGTATGCTGGGCCTAAGCTGATTCTGTTGGAACTATCAAGGCAGCTGGTCACATACCACGAAAAATGTCTTAAAAGAAAGAAGGGTGGAACTCCTTTCCCCCTCACAGTGGGCCGATACACATGCTCTACCCACCACAAGGCGAAGGAAATGTTTGCAGAGCTGGAGTTACTCAATTTGAAGCATGACTTCCCAGCCAGGCCCACCTTCGACCCAAGGGGCTGCCTGCCAAGAGCAAAGCTTGATCCGATCCATGTTCCTCAGATCGAGGATATTTATATTGACGTCCTCCATGAGGTAGAGCTCAGAAGAAAGGATCATTCTCGCCTAGCATTGGCAGAAATTATCCAATATGGGGTAGCCATTGTCCCCAAAGGCTACCAAACAACAGAAGATGAAGTAGACAAGGTATATAATGATACAGAGGGGGATGATTGGCCCTTTCCGGCCATTGATAGAACTAAAGCTCCTCAGACAATTGAGGAGAGGGTCAAGGAGACTTTGCGGAGGACAGAACATTGGTGCCGGATGAACGGCCTAATCTACCTCGGGGTTGATTTCACAACATCCCCATTGGGCAACGCGCCTCCACGATCCAAGAAGCAGCTTAAAGGCAAAGGTGTAGAAGGTGAATCCAGCACCATTCAGGGAGAAGCCCCCGAGAGTCCTCTTTCCACAGCGCCAGAACAGGTAATAACTCTGGATTCGCCAGAGAAAGAAGCAGCAGAGGATAGTCCCATAGGCCCATCCACTCAGGATGTCGGCATTGCTACCACAACAGAGGTCCCTTCTATCCCTTCTTCTTCTCTTCCTTCCCCTCCTCGAGAGACTCAAGCGACCATCCCTTTGGTCATGTCCTCTCGTCCCTTCTTCTACTCTTTCCCTACTTCTTTATCTATCTTCTCCTCCTCGCTGATCTGTCCTCCTCCATTTCTTCTCTCATCTCCGAGCTCCCTTCCCTTCCTATGTCTTCCGCAGCTGCAGTTTCCCTTCCTCCCGTGGACACTTCTTCGGCTATTCTCTCAATGCCGCCGCCGCGTGTCTCCACGTTTTTCCCCTCTTCTACTGTAGCTGCCTCCTCCTCTGTCTCTGGTCCTTCTTCCATAGGACCGGTCTGGATCTCTCAGCAGCTAAGCCAACAAAAGAGGAAAGTTCCCATCGCTCCGATGGACTTTTCAGTGATCCCAGCCAAAGGGGCAAAGAAGCAGAAGCCTGTTACACGCTTCTCTAAAAGTGCTGCAGGTGAGAGAATCATGGAAATTACATACCCCGATCCCCTCAAAGAGAAAAAGGATCTGTCTCCGACAGATTTTACTGTGACCCAAGTCACAATGGGGACATCTTCTGAAAGTCTCCAGGGGGAAGCTCTTTCCGCGGTCGACGCCCTCTGTCAAAAGCTTCAAGAGACAAAAGAAGAGAAAAGGCTACTAAAAGAGCAAAATAAATATCTGCTCCAAGCCTTGCAGAAGATGGGTAGTGCGCCTCCCACAACTGCCGCCGAGACTTCTGAGCTTCTCAGCCAGGAGAAAATCAATGAATATGCAAAGATCGGTGAGCAGGGTATGGCTGCATTTCCGCTTGGAGGAGCCAAATCCTCAAAGACAGTGAAAAAGTGATCGCCAAGTTCTCTGACTTATACCTGAATATCAGTAAGGCGAATAAAGAACTCCAAGCGTTAGCAGGGCCCATATCAGAAGAGTTGGAACATGCTAGACTGCAGCACGAGGCCTTCCAACAAATGTTCGACTGTTCAGTCGAAGATCTGGTCAAGTTCGGCATCTTCGGCCATCCAAGGGCCCTCAACAAAATCATGTCCACTCTGGACTATCGGGTGGATCAGCTAGAATTTATTCTAGAAAAGATTGACAAAGTAAAGGAAGAGGCCCTGGATGCGATGCATCAAATGGAGCGAATTGTTCTCAACATGTCGCCAGGGTTGCTCACTCCTTCCTTTACCTTAAGGTCAGCTGATGAAACCATCCGGATCTTCAAGGAGATCGCTTCTCAAGGAACGGGGCCAGAGGTCACATTTGACACTGAATCTATCAACAACCTGCTGGCCTGTAGGGACTTCGTCGGGTTCCTCATTGAGGCGGAAAAGGACTTTTCCAAACTCCCAGAGAAGCTCATAGATGAGCGGGAGACTTGTGAGGCAATAAGTGATAGGCACAAGGATCCTTCTCAGGATCAACTTGGGCCAATAATTAACAAGTTTTTGGAATACCGCGCTCAGTTCCATATCTCATCACCTGAGCAACATCAAAAGCAGGCTACCCCCTTTCGGCCGCAGGATGATGACGACGAGTAGCTTCTTCTTCTTCTTCTTCTTCTTCTTCTTCTTCTTCTCTCTCTTCTCCGACTTTCTTGTTGGAATGTCTAAAGTATGTTGGCACAAATGATGACATCATCCATGTTGCGTCATGGGATGATGTCACCCATCAAGTTGTCAAAAGTCAACATGACTTTTAGATATTTTGTAAATATCTTTGTAAATAGGTGGTTGGCTCCTTTTTGCCTTCTTTCCTTCTCCTCTTCTATATATATTGGAATACTTGTTGTATTCGAGGGTGAACATTTTTTAGATGAAAATAGAAGTGAGGAGAGAAAGACTTTGAGCTTTTTCAGTAATGTAAGAAAAAAAAGTAATACAAATATTGAGACTTTGTGCTGAATACCTGTGTTATGTGTCAGAACTTTCTTATGTTAGATCTGCACGTGTTTATTCTGTTAGATTCAGATCTACTTTTCTGTCATTTGCTCATCAGTATTGCTTTGTTTATTTATGCAAGTAGGTTTGGCTCTGTTTACTACCAACCCAAAAACATAAATCTTCTGACCTTTCTGCTTTGGAATTCATTTCTTTTCTCCCTTCGGACCTGTTCTTTCTACCTCCTCTCTTTCATTCCTTTCTTTTCGCAGCCGGAAATAAACCTACTGGGATGAGATCCCAAACCCCCGAAGGTAGAATCTGTGAGACTTGCATAGATTCCTGCTGGTAGAATAGCAATAAACCAGTTTCACTTTGCTGACTCAAAGAGGGGCTATGCCCTGCACACTGTTGGCTCGTTTATCCATAGATCCGCCTGCTTTGTGATTTTCGGACCAACAAAACACAATAAGAAACAGTCTAATCTAACAGGCTAGGCAATAATAGAATCCATAGGTAAAATGGGGTGGATATGTCTCTTCTTAAGTTTGTGTGGGCAAATACGAGATATCGGCATCGGTTAGGGATGACCGACCGTGGTTAGGTACAACCAAAGACCGGTTCTTGTGAGGTCCTGGGAATGTCACAGAATGGGGTTTTTCGTCCCCTTTGTGATTGTACAAAGGATTTAGTTGGTTGGGAGGAGGTATTAGGTGACAAGGGTAGGTTTTTATGAGGTTTTGATGGGTCTATGAAGGTACAAAATGTTGAAGATGGTTAATAAGGAGCAATATGGACAATAAGTGGTAAAACAATGATGAAATGAATTAACCAGGGAAGTATGATATTATACTTACTTGGATGTCATTTCTGAAAGTCTGTGTGTGAAGGATGGAAGTGATGATGATGAGTTTTGGAGGCTGCAAGTGATCACCAACTAGAGAAAATATTTTGCATGGGCTGCATGCACACTCCTCTTTTGCTTGGGTAGATCCGAATGTGGCTGGGATGGCTATGCAGGAGAAGATGTTCAATCTCCTTCTTTGGATGTGAGTTCTTGCTGGAATTGGCTCTGAAGATGCATTATATTTTTGAGATCTCGTTCTTTCTTGTCAACTTTCTTGCTCCCAATGTTTTCCACCTTGAGAATAAGGTAGTTTAGGAGTTAAAAGGGGGAACCGATGGTGGTCTGGATTAACCGGTGGCGGTTAGGGTAACCGACGTTGGTCAAGGTGGGATTTTCTAGGTTTGCCAAACTTAGGGGAGATCCTCCTGATTTCCTTGGATCTCATGTCGTTATCCCATGGATTAGACCGGAGCTTTTGTTGAGCATGCGAGAATGTGGTTAGAGGGAGTGTAGGCATTGATTTTTAGGGTTTGGGTAAGTCTTAGTTAGTTATGGTAACTTGCTAAGAATAGGTCTTAGGTGAGTTAGCTTGATGAGGTGTCTAAGTGAACTATATGTGTAGATATTATTTAAATAAGATATTTAAATAATAAATATAGTGAGGGTAAAGCATTAATTTAATTAAATTAATACTAGTGTGGTGAAGGGGGCCATGGCTAGGTGAAAGTGATGAAGGGTACTTATTGGTCGAGGTACGGAAGGGGAGTGTGACCTAATTTTAGTGTCTACATTTTGCCCCTTTTTGTTGTGTGGCTTGTATTGGTAAGCGATGCTAACAAAAATAAGATGTGGTTGCCCCATGTGTGGGTGAAGGTGATCCCCTCAAACCAGGAATTGACGAAGCAACCGGCTGAAGCGGTGAGTGGTTTGATAAAAGGTAAATGTGAAGAAAAGGTAAATGGGTGTGGGGAAGAGGGTGAAAGGTATACTCGGGAAATCTAGGTAATGGGTTAGGGTCAAAGGTAGTAATAGTCAAATGCATGCACACGTATAAACTGCAGCACGCTACCGAGTTGAAGAGTAGGCAAACTCTACATCGTCTAAGGTCGATAGGTTTATCCAAACAAGGTGAAGTGAATCTGGTATCCAAGGTATAGGATAAGGTCAAGAAACACAACGTAGGTTAGGTGTAGGAACGTTTAGGTATGTTTCAATACACCAAAGGTAGGGTCAGGATAAACGGTCACAACAATAGGCTAGGTAAGGTCATTAGGTCAACAACACAGGTAACAATGCCACAAGGTATAGCAAACACATGAGGTCAAAGGTCACTAGTGATGGTCCAGTCAAATATCGAGATCACGGCATGGGTAAGGCCGAGGTAGGGGTAAAATAATAAGGTGTCAACAAAGTAGACATGAGGAGGTTGAAGAGGGTGGAGGGCAGAGGTGAAGGTAAAGTGGTCCAGGTAGGTGTATGGGGGAAAAAGAGAAGGGAGGTAAGGAAAATGAGGTAAATGGGGGTAAAGAGTACGTAGGGTAACCGACATCGGTCGTAATGAACCGATGATGGTGTAGGGTAACCGACGATGGTAGTCTAGGGCAAACCGGCGATAACGGTCAATGGTTAACCGATGTCGATCGGGTCGGGTAGGGTATAAAAAGTGGATAACCCACGTTTGAAAATTCATTTGTGCATGTGGAAAAGTAGAAAAGGAAAAGCAAAGAGAAAGAGGAAAAGGACAAGAGAGTGTAGTAGAGGAGCTTGGTTGGCGAGCCACATAGGAGAGAGTGGGTGATTGGGAGGTGGGGCCGCGAGATCAGGTGGCACGATTCGTGTGGCTGAGGATTGTTTGTGCATTGAGAGGATGGATAGAAAGGGGAGAGGGGTCGGGTGGTCCACCCATACAGTGGCCGGATATACCGCCATGGCGTCGGCAGAAGGATGAGGTAAGATGTACACCATTGCTTAATGATTTGATTAATTAAGTAGGGTAAAATATGGGTTGTAAGAAAAATGTGGGGGGAAGATTTGAATTTAGGATTGGGAGATAAATTGGATATAATTGGGGTGGGGAGGTTGGAATGTAGGTCAATAGGAGTGGGAAGGGAAGTAGGGAAGGTGTAAATAAGTTTGGTTGGGTAGTGGGGTGGATTTGGTCAAAATGAAAAAAATATAGTCGGGGTTTTGGCGTTGTTTGCTATCATAGGATGGTGACGGTGGTGGTCCCGTAGGCGATGACATCGGTCATGTAGAAGTGGGATCGGTCAAGACACAGGTGACCGATAGTGGTTAAAGGCCACCGGTGATGGTTATGGGTAACCGGAGTTGGTGTGAAAATAAGGAAATGGGGCTAGAAATAGGAAAAAATGGGTTAGGTAGTGGAAATGGATGGTCAATGGGTAGGGTAAGAGATGGAAAGGTGTGGTTTAAGAGAGAGAGGATGGGTTGTGGTTGGTTTGGTTAAGGATTAGGGTAGAGGGGGTTGGGAAGAATAGGTGGTTGGGGGTGAAACAACAAGGTAATGGAACAGGCATACTAATATATAGTGTTGGTTGGATGCAAGCCGGGATGAGCTCATGGATGAGGGATCGGGCCGCTTATATTGCTAGAGCTACATGGATAGGTGACTTTTGAGGAGTGGAGCCACATTGATGATGATGTCATCTGATTGGGATCCACCATTATGGGTGGTTGTGAGAGAGTAGAGTCGATGGTCACACTCATCGAGAGATGGGATTCGGTGACTAACACCTTCCACTTGCCAACAGGGGAGATGACCATCACCCTAGAGGATATATATAGGATATTGAGACTACCGATTACTGGAGACCAGGTGTACTCAGTGACATCCGAGGTCATGGCGGGGTGTATAGATGAGGTATTTGGAGAGAGAGTAGGTGAGTTGTGTTACCACAGTGCCAGCCTGAGTTACAGAGAGGTATATGCTACCCATCCTGAGGAGATGCGGTTGATAGTGTTGATGATGGAGGTGATCGGATGCTACGCATTGCTAGATTCAAGAGGGTGGGAGATTCCCATGGTCAGCCTGATGGGTGTCCTTCGGGACATGATGATTGAGCATACCAGTTTTTCTTGGGCACCGGCTTTGTTGGTGCAGTTATAGAGAGTTGTGGGCCTATGGGCAATTATGGAGATATAGTTTGTGTTGCACTTTCCTTCTACACTACTTGGGCTTATGAGCACATTGTGTGTGTGTGACCGACAGGCCTACCCGGGTAGATGCATTTGAGTCGGGAGTCATCCGAGTTGGTTGTAGGTGATGGGCACTGGAGGGTAGTGTATAGAGAGCCAGGCTACATACGACGTAGCATATTATAGACAGAGACTGGAGAGCCTGTCCAGTGTGGATATAGTCTGGAGACCCTATGTGACCTATCCCTCTTACAAAGGGATGTATATAAAGCTGGAGGGACTACAACTATAGAGGTGGATAGAGGGATGTCATGTTAGGGAGCACGAGATGATACCTATGTCGACCAAGTGAGGTGATAGTTTGGTTTAGTGCAGGATGTGCCCCCGCCCTTCCCATGGTATAGGAGAGATGAGGTGGAGAGACCCTTGTCTCCACCCCATCCAATAGAGTCGACAGGGGAGGAGGAGGAGCCCGTGGACCATAGCATAGATGATGTAGGGGTGATAGTAGCATACAACCTGGTGGTGGGCCATACAAGAGGCGAAGGTCGAGGCAGGGATGGTTGGGTGGGGCCCAGTAAGTATGAGGCCGAAAGGCGAGCCGTAGATATAGGTGGAGAGGTGAGAGCCTCTGTAGCAGGCATATGAGGAGGATCCCGAGCTATAGATACTAGTAGATGGTGTGATGAGACCACTACAGACAATCTCCAGTGAGTAGACACAGTCACGCACGTATAGTGCCGAGAGTGTAGGTGGCCAGTGAGCCCGAAGGAGAGAGTAGAGGACATCGAGTAGTGCATGGGGGTCAGCATCAGATGCCGGTCCATCTAGTGGTAGATGAGGGACAATATGTCACCTATTTTTGTATTTTTGGATTTTGGATGTATACCGGCCTCATGAGCCGAAGAGATATTGTATGTATATTTTGTTCATGATTGTGCTGATGAAGACATTTTTGTATTGATTATTATTGTGATATTGATCTTGCATGAGCCGATGATGATTATTTATAGCATATCGGCCTGCGTGCCGACATTTTTGAGATGATAGCCATGATGAGAGATAGGCATGTTTATTGAGATACACATTTATGTGATATGTGTGTACATTGTATGGAGACACACATGTATATATGAGGAGATAGATGATATTCTAGGTGATGTTGTTGTGATGTGTATGAGTTTTACTTTACTTATGATATGGATGGAAAATAGATGAGCTAGCATGATGATAGAGGTCATAGGCAGATATAGAGTCAGTGGTGTAGGCATGGATGGTAGATAGGCATGGATCAAGGAGTCGGTGGTTTAGGCATGGATCAAGGAGTTAGGCATGATCATGAGGTTTAGGCATGGATGAGTCGAGGTCGGTTTAGGCATGGATCGAGAGGTCATAGGATATGGATGGAGTTCATGGATAGTTAGGCATGGATCGGAGTTAGGCATGGTCGGTTTAGGTCATGGATCGAGTCGGAGTCGGTTTAGGCATGGATGGAGTCGAGTTAGGTCGGTTTAGGCATGGATGAGTCAGTCGGTTTAGGCATGGATGAGTCAGTCGGAGTAGGCATGGATTGGTCAGTCGGTGTAGGCATGGATGGAGTGAGTGTTAGGCATGGAGGTCGGGTGGTTTAGGCATGGATTGAGTAGGTCGGTGGTTTAGGCATGGATCGAGTCAGGTCGGTTTAGGCATGGATCGAGTCAGGTGATAGGCATGGATGTTTATTTTGGTATTTTGATAACAAAGGGCAATGTAAATGTATGAGATGGTGTAAAATGTGGAAAATGTTAGTTATGTTATGAAAATGTGAAATAAGATAAGTGGTAAAGGGTATGTGGTATATGGGTTAGATGTTGAGGTGTTTGATAGGAATAGGAAATCAGGTAAAGGTGGGGAAAATGGTTAGGGTAAAGAGTGGTCGAGCTAACCTTCAGGGCCCCATGCCCTAAAAGTGCTACCTACATAGTCCGGTGAAAAGGGACCTCAGACCGATGTAGTTCTCCCATAAGCTAGGGAAGAAAGATGAAAATGAGTTAGTAGGTTTTTAGGCATGTAGTGGGTTTTAGGTTTAATGAGTGTGGGTAGATTATAGGTAAAATGATGTAGGTGAAGGTGATTATGGTGAAAGGGGAGTGCTACCCCCAAAGGTAAGTGATGAGGACCAAGTCTGTATAAGGTAATCAGAACGTAAACAAAGATAGTTTAAAAGATAAGAGGGGGCCATAGAGCCACCTGATTGGGTAGGAACCTACCAAGTAGATCATACCTTGGAGGAGGTGATAAACACAAGACCCAAAAGACACCACATGATTAACGGTTCTATGATGAAGGTAGTCACAGGATCACCAAATGTCTAAATTCCAAGATGTCCCTTGAGGCAACTGAGGAAATGAGGGTAGAAATGGTAAGTGGGAAAAGGTAGTTAATTTGATATGTTTGAGTGATGAGGGCTTTTGGGCAAGAGGTCCTAGGGCACAATGGGCAAGTCCATGACTAAAAAGTTTTGTTTCTTGTGATAGACTGATCGATGCGGGAAGTCTATATGGGATAAATAATATGGTACTCCTTGAGGTCTTCGTGAAGTTGATCGATGCGGGAAGCTTCATTTTTTCTTTCTTTTTTTTTTTGAAAGCTTCGCATAGCTGTCCTTCGAGGGAGTAGTCTATTTATAGTAGCAATTTGGTCGAGAGGAAGATGTCCTTTTGAGGGAGTCATCTTTTATTAGAAGTTTGACTCAAGGAGTTTGGTCCCATTGGAGGTCTTTGAAATCATGGACAAGACCAAGGTGAAGGATAGGACTCTTGTTCAAAAGGCAAGGTGGAATGACCATGGGATCTCATCTAAAGATAGATGAAAAGTATCCATGAGAATCATGTTATGTGTAGTGTCGTGGTGCACGTATTCAAGAGTAGATAACAAGTGATGGGTACTCACATGATTCTTGTTTAATCATTAGGGAGGTGTATGAAGTGGATAGTGCTCAAGGGGTGAGCTGTAAAGAGACAAAGGGTGAGGTAGGACAATGAGTCAACAATAGAATGGTTGAAGATGTAATGCGTTGAGGGGCTTAGGTTCAGGTTTACCCTCAAGTGAGGACAAATGATAGGCACCTGATCCATAGGTATGAGTTACGATGTAGGGTCCAAGCCAATTAGGAGAAAATTTTCCCCGTTTGCTTTTTCTCCGCTTTGGTTACGTGTTGATTTTCTTTCAAAACAAGGTCACCCACTTGAAAGGTTGTTCATGAACACGTTTTTCATAGGCACGCTTGATGCGTTTTTGATAGACTTGGAGGTGATCTAGAGCATTAAGATGATGTTCATCTAATAACTCTAGTTGTGCCAAGCGGTCCTGACAAAAGTCATCATCAGTAAGCATGTCATGGAGAGAAATGTGGAGTGAGGGGATCTGGACTTGAGAGGAAAAACAGCCTCTATACCGTAGACCAGTGAAAAGGGTGTAGCCGCAGTGGCAGTGTGAATACTAGTATGGTATGCCCATAGAGCAAAAGGAATGTGCGTATGCCAATCCTTCCCAGTATCATCAACCACTTTCATGAGAATTTTATTGAGGGTTTTGTTAGTGGATTGGCTTGGCCATTGGTTTGTGGGTAATAAGGTGAGGAGAAACTAAGTTGAATGTCGAAGGCGTCACAAAGTTTTTTGTAGTGTTTTGTTTTTGAATTGTTTTCCATTGTCAGTGATGAGGTGATGAGGGACACCAAAGTGACAAATGATGTGATGGTTAATAAACTCACATATTTTCTTAGCTTTTGTGGAGATAAGTGGTATGGCCTCTACCCATTTGGTGTAATATTCGGTAGTAGTTATAATCCATTGATGGCATTGGGAAGAATGAGGATTGATTTCTCGACAAGATCCAAACCCCATTGAGAGAAGGGCCAAAGGTCACGAGTGACTGTAAGGCGTGATTGGGTGTATGATGAAGGTTGGAATGTTGTTGACATTTCACATGCAGCATTTGACATAGTCACAACAATCATGGTTAAGGGTCGGCCAATAATAGCCAAGGTGAAGAATACGCTTAGCAACAGCAAGACCACTAAAGTGGCCTCCACATATGCCATCATGAACTTCTTTAATGGTGTAGGGATTTCAGAGCTGGTGAGGCATCGTAAGAGAATACCATCAAAGCCACATTTATAGAGAAGGCCACCCATGATGACATAATGAGAGGCCTATTTGAGAAAGGTGTGTTGTCCATTACGTGTGAGATCAGGAGGTAAAATAGAAAGGGAAAGGTAGTCGCAAGCTACTTATACCAAAGATCTGGTGTGTTCAGTGAGGTAGTGTGGATGAGGTTAATACAACAAGATTTATAAGAAGGTCTCTTGGTATGCATTTTATGGTAACAAAGATGTCTGAATCGTTAGGTGAAGTGGGTATTTGAGAAGCGAGGTAGGCCATGGTATCATGAATTTATTGGTGGATCATGCAGAATGGTTTGAATTTTATAGCGGTCAAAGGTAGTCAACATGATGCCGACGTAACACTTGTATTCTTGAAGTATTTCATTATGACATTGATAAACACCATTGACTTGGTTTACTACCAGTTGAGAATCACCAAAGATATTAATGGACTTAACGTCTAAGGCATAAGGCATAGGTAGTCATGAGACCCAATACGAGCGCTTCGTATTTGGTGACATTGTTGGTGCATTCGAAGTTGAGTTTAAATGATAAGGGCATGGGTTCACCATCAAGAGGAATGAGGATAATGCCTACACCACCCCCATGCTGACATTTGGAACCATCGAAGAATAAGGTCATTTGGTAAGGGTTGTCATCCAAAGAGAGGTTAGCAATGGATTCGTCGGGGAAGTCAAAATTAGAGGGTTGGTCCCGGACAATAGGTGCGTCATTAGATTGGTCAGTGATAGCCTGGCCTTTAATGGACTTTTGGTGGATGAATTCGAGGTCAAGATCAGCTAAAAGCATAAGCCATCATGCGTGGTATGCTGATTTTGATAAGGTTTAGCGTACATGATGTGTAAAGGGTCGGTGTTGGTCATGACATAGGTTTTGTGGTTGAGTAGGTAATGGCGGAGTTTGGTGGCAATGAAAACTAAGGCTAAGAAAAGTTTTTCAGGGTGAGTGTATCGGGTTTCGTAGTCTAGAAGGGTATGACTTATATAATAAACCACCTGCTCCCTATGTTGTTCATCACGATGAGTGAGCATGGCTCCCAAGGAATGATCGGTAGCTGATATGTATAGGTAAAAAGGTTGGTCATCTTTAGGTGGGATAAGGATGGGTGGTTGGAGAAGGTATTGTTTTAAGGCCTCAAAAAATCTTTGTGATAGTCATCATCCCATTTAAAGGAGACATCCTTCCTAAGCAAGATGATGAAATGGTTGACACCGATCGATAATTGGGAAATAAATCGGTGAATGGATTGTAATTTACCTTGCAAGCTATGGAGTTGTTTAAGGTTAGTGGGTGGAGGCATTTCCAGAATGGCCTTGACTTTAGTTGGGTCAACTTCTATACCACGTAAGGAAATGATAAATCCCAAGAGCTTTCTGAGAGAACCGTGAAGACACACTTTTTAGGCTGCAGGCGGATGTAATATTTAATAAGGTGATCAAAGATGGTTTTGAGGACAAGTGAGGTGCTTGGTGTGACGTTTAGATTTAGCCAAGAGATCATCCACGTAATCTTCCAATATGTGATGCATGATATCATGGAAGATGTAAGTCATAGCACATGCTGATATGTAGCACCAGCATTTTTAAGGCCAAAAGGCATGACTCTATAGTAGAAGGTCCCCAAGGGGTAATGAATGCGGTCTTGTGCTGATCTTCTAGGGCAAGAAAAATTTGGTTATAACCCAAAAAACCATCCATGAGTGAGAGCATTTCATGACCCATGGTAAGGTCTACCAGTTGATCAATACCAGGAAAGGGAAAGTCATCTTTCGGGTAGGCGAGGTTGAGGTCATGGAAGTCCATGCAAATACGAAGTCCCCCTATCACCTTAGTGATAGGGATGATGTTAGAAATCCATTGGGGTAATAATCAATGGGTAAGATGAAAGAAACAAAAAGAAGATGTTGAAGTTCTTCTTTGATGAGAAGGGAAATGTGAGGGTGCATCTTCCTTAGCTTTTGTTTGATAGGTTTGGCATCGGGAATGGTTATGATATTGTGGACCACTATGGTGGGGTCAATACGGGCATGTCTGCGTAAGACCAAGTGAAAGCGTGTTTATGCTCTCGGAGAAAAGAAGTGATGGCTTCTGTTCAAGCCAGCATCTAAAGATTTGTCGATCTTTAGGATGTGCGGGTCATCTGAGTATGAATGTTGATTTCAATAGTCGATTCATTCAACATGGTTTGCATCTCAGATGGTAATGACCGATGAATATATGAGTCTTCTACACCAAGGTAGGTGAGTATGGATTCATCATCCTGACATTGAATGATGTTAATGGTTGGTGTGTCATCATCGATCATCTCAGGATATAGGAATGGGAGAGTGGAAGGGGCCTCGCCTTCGCGTTGATAAGTAGAGGCCAAGGAAATGGTGTTTATGAAAAAAAAAAGTTAGGAGGGATAGATTAGGGTCTATCGACTCCATTGGTGAGAGTGGTGATGAAGGTGGAGAAGGGCTAGGGTCTGCAATGAGTTTGATGTGGGCTTGTTTGGTAGGAGGTTTGGGGAAGCCGATACCACTACGGTCATTGTGTTTGTGGGTGGTACATGGAATAATGGTATGGTGGCCTTGCTCATAGAAGCCAAAACCAAAACCCTTCCACGCATAGTGGTGTAGGAAGGTGTGGGTGAAATGGTGATTGGTAAGTGATTGGAAGTCAAATGGAAAATGGGTGGGGTTGTGATGGTGGTTCAGGTGTGTAGGTAGTAGTATCAAGTCCCCCATAGGTGAGACTAGTATGAAGATGAGGAGGACCATAAAGGAGGCTTTCTCGATATGGTGATCATAACGAGGGTGTTGGTGAAGGCTTCCATACTCATGTGGAGTAAGGAATGTGTTGACACTATATAGGTGGTACTCCCCCAGAGTGAGGCATTGAAAAACACCTTCCAAGGGATCAGTGGTTGGTATGTGGGTAGCTGGTATGGATGATGTGTCGGAGGTCGATGCGGAGGTGGTGTTAATGGATTGGGGAGCTAATGGGGCTGTAGGAATAGAGGAGGTATGTGTGGTTGAGGTAGTGACTGTACTGGTAGGTGGAGGTGTAGGTGAAGTGGTAGTAGGTGTAGAGGTAGATGGCGTGATAGGTATGAGTACATCATTGGGTCGGTAAAGCATGTTGCATGTTTTAAAAGGTGATGGGTCAGCTGGAATGGTATAAGTGTGTCCTTCGTGTTCAAACTTTACACAATGATGCAAAGTGGAAGGAACGCAACCCATGACATGGATCCAGGGTCTACCAAGCAACAAGTTATATTGGAATTCCCCCTCCAAAACATAAAACAATTCTGGAATAGTGCGAGGGCCCACACGAACGTGAAGGATGACAAGTGCCTAGTGTGGAGGTGATAGCATCGTTGAATGAACACAACATGACCGGATGTTTGTGCATGTAATTTTAGGTATGTGCATTTGAGAAAATGCATGGGATGAAATGATGTTAATGTTAGCGCCACCATCAATCATCACATGACGTACCCGTATGTCATCAATGTGAATAGAGATGAAGAGGGCTGGGTCCGGGTCCTCATTTTGGTATGGCGCAATCTCCTCCTCTGAGAAGCTAAGGGAGGCCACTTGGTTAACAAGGTGAGGTGAAGATGAAGGTGGTAATTTGGTGAGGGATGCTACATGATGGGGTGTGATAATGGAGGCTACGGGTGTAGGGTCATTGGGTAAAACCTCGATAGATTGAAGAATCTCCATGAGGGCTTACCGATGGGATTCGAGGTTTGGATGAGGTCATATAGGGACATTTTGAGTGGAGATTGGTGTAATTGTTTGAGCATGGTGTGATGTGTGACACCATTAGAAATGGGGTATGTGGGGCCGTGGATAGTTATCTTAGGTATGGGTGTAGATGGTATGTTGGGTATAGGATTGGATGGTGGGTCAACTACTTTTTCTTTACCCTTTGTGCACATGTGTGTAGTGATGTGTACCATGTTGATTTGAGGGAATTTTTCAAATGGAGAGGGTGTAGGGTAAGTGGTATAATGACATGAAGGGAAAAAACCTATGGGAGGAGAAAATCCCTGTGAGGTCAGTTGGTGCAAGTGACATTTGGGTGGTGGTGTGGCAAGTTCTCTGATGTGAACCATGTTAATTTCAAATTTTGTGTGTGGTTCTGGGAGCTGTGAGGGTGGAGGTTGTGGTTGTTGAGTGGGTAATGTGAGAGGGGGTGTAGGTGAAGTAGGGTCCTCGTCAAGAAGGTCATCATCATCAAAGTTGGTTTCAGGTGGACACAATTGGATAAGGATAGTTTTCAAGGCCTTATAGTTCTCCACATCATGCCCTGACACACGATGGTATGCAAAATTTTGGTATCATCAAACCCTTTTGGCTTGGGTTTGAGGGGGTCGTAAGGTCGGAGTGGCGGTAATGTGATAACAGAAGTCTCGAGGAGGTTGTTTAAAATTTTGGCATAGGACCCTGCTAGTGGATCACAATGGGAAGTGAACGTGGGTTTGGGTGTAGGTGTGGTTGGTTGTCGGGGAATTGTTTGTGGATTTGTAGGAAGGGGTCGAGCTATGGATTTAGGTGCCGGTGTGGTTTGAGGTATCTGTCGGGTTCATTTGGGTAGGGGTATAGTAGATGGATGGGTAGGAGGGTGTGGTTTTGTTTTGATTACCTTGTTGTGTGGTAATGGGGTTTTGTTTTTGGGGTGCACCTTCTTGGGTAAAGGTGATGTGGGTGTACGAGGTCTATGAGGGAAAGCAGATGGAGGAAGAGGGTGAGTTACCCATGGGGATAATGGGGTGCTATGAAGGTAGATGATGCATGTGGGTCATGCTTGGGGTGTGAGGGACAATGACTGAAGTGTAGTAGGTAGTGAAGCAATGGCTGAAGGTATCGGAGGTATTGGTGGTAAAGAGACTACAGTGTGGGTATGAGTCGTGTTGTGTGCCTGGGTAGGTTAGAAATTTTTGTGAGGCTGGAATGGGTGGTTGGGTTATTGGGTTATGACTGGGTGAGGGGTGCTTAACCTGTTGGGTAGCTGAGGTTTGAAGGTAGATGGGACATGTGTGGGTGTGATTGATGCGGTAGGGGTATGAGGTTGATGAGTTTGTTTCTTTAGTTTGGGTGTCGGAGTAGGTGTGGTTTTAACGTTGGAGGATGTAGCTAAATCAATTTAATAGGCGGATGGGTAAGGCTGGTGGTTGGGGTGACCCCTAAAGTGGTAATAGGTTTAGTGGAGGTAAATGTTGTAGGTATGGGTTTAGGTTTAGGCATAGGTCGGGTTATGGGTAAGGATGTGGTGTGAGTGCTAATGGGTATCATGGAAGGGGTTGCAACAATAGTGGTTGTATGTGGTTTGATGGGTGGAAGTGTGCTTGGGTAGATGGTGGAGGTGTCATCGAGGGATTTCTGCATTTGTGTTGAGACAGGGAGTAAGAGGTGCCCCCATAACAAGGCTCTATCCACATACTCTAAGTGATCAGCCAAACGTGAGAATGGCACATTTGTGGGTGGAGTTGGTGAGGACCTCATGGGAATTCCATAAAATGAATCTTGGAGATGGGGAATCGGCCGGCTTCAGCTTCCGTGGGTAAGAGAGCTGAAAGTAGGTCTGTTGGATGTCGGGTAGTGGATGGAGAATGTTCGCCATGAGGTAAAGGTATCTCTCATTGGGTCTATGATGGGTGGAGGAGATGATGGGAGCTCCTCTGTGGGTGGAGGAACTGATAGGTGCTCCTCTGTGGGTGGAGGAGGTAATGGGTGCTCCTCTATGGGTGGAGGAATTATGGTAGGTAAAGGTTCGCTGAGTGGAGAAGCTAGGGGAGAGATGGTCTCAATGTCAGCAGAAGACTCCTCTGTAGGAGATGAAGGGTGTTCCTCTATTGGTGAAGGAATAATGATGGTTAGGTCAGACGTGGAAGGAGGGTTTGGGCTAGGATTTCCTCTATGGAAGGGATGTGAGGTAATTGAGATGTGATAGGTACCTCGTTAAAGATCGCATGAACCTCACGAGTATGGGTATCGTGAGTGGATGTCTCACCTGTTTGATTGGATGAAGGGGCATGATTGGGAAATGGTTTTTTAAAGATTTGTAGATTTTGATTAGGGGTGGCATTGGGATTATCCACAGTCAACTCACCTTTCTCGAGCATTTCTTGGACAATATTCTTAAAAGTGATGTAGTTTCCATCACTATGACCCTTTACATGGTGATAGTTACAGAAATCTTGTTCCTTATACCACACGGGCATGGGGTGAGTAGGGTCAAAACCAGTGTGTGGTTTTATGGGTGGAAGGGTGATGGTGCCAGCTTTGATCAACTTTTCTAAAACAGAAGAGTAAGGTTCCCCAATTGGGGTATATTTTCATTGCTCTTTCTTTGAATCGAAAAGCTGTATAGGTGATAGATTAGATGAGGGTGTGGCTTGATTGGATGGATGAGCTGGGCCGGCCTTGAGTACCACTATGTTAGTGGTACCTTTAGCCTTTGAATAATTGGTTGGTGGTTTAGAAGAAGAAGAGGTTTTGGTTGACTTGAATGTCGAATTCTTATTTTGTAATTGGATTTTCTTCTCTTCAATAGCCCGAATTTCTAACTTTCGTGCCATAGTAAATGCCTCATCGAATGTTCTGAAAGTTTGGACCTGCAAGGTCGGGGAGATATGTCTGGTGCAAGCTCGAGTGAAGAGCTCGATGAGTTCAGTTTGTGGTAGTTGAAAGGTAAGTTGATTGATCAGGCTGCGCTAGCAGTGAAAAAATCTGTGATAGATTCATCCTCGTATTGACGTGTGGAATATAGATCGGTCATGGTAACTTTCTTGGCGATGTTGATAGAAAAATGATCCAAGAAAGCTTGGGCTACCTGATTGAATGAAAATATGGAGTGTTTGGGTAACCCACTATACCAATCTAATGCTGGTCCAGTGAGGGACATGGGAAAAGTTCTCAAAAGTAAGGCATCATCATGAGCAATCAAATAACATCCATGTTTAAACGAGCAAATGTTGTTGTGGGTCTTCCTTACTATTGAAGCGGTTGAATTTAGGCATTTCCCAATGCACAGGGTATGAACGGATGGGAATGGATGGGTGAATAGGCTCATTGCAAATCTCATCGTAAGTGAGAGTGTTGCGGGAGCCAGAAACCGATGCCTCAGTGTTTGCATCTTATCCATCATCAATCTAATTAGGTCATTGGTGGGTTGTGATGATTGGATGCCTCCTATAGTGTGAGGAGGTTGATTTTGGGTGTATAATGGGTGTGACATTCTAGTATGTGGGGCTGCCATGTAAGGTGGTGAAGAAGAAGGCAATGAAATAGGGGGTATGTACCGGAATGAACAATAGATGAAACAGGTGGTTGTTGGTAGTATGTATATGGGGGAGGAAGGGTTGTGGTAACCCTAGTGGCAATAGGGGCTAGTGATTGTGGAATGGAAAGAACTACGTTCTGAAATGGGGTAGGGGTCACCGACACTGGAGGTGGGAACATAGCTATGGGTATGTATGAGACATGAGGGGTAGATGAAGTTGTATTTGGGGTAGTCGCGAGGGTATGGTAGATGTAATGGATGCTACAGGGGTAACAACATAGCGGCAGTCATAGTGGGTATAGGACCTAACTATGAAAAATGACTGGGGTAAAGTGGAAGTGGGCAGCATGGAGCAGATGGAGCTAGATGGGGCTGAGGTAGAAGTGGGTGTGAGTGTCAGGGGGATAGATATGGGCATGCCGTATATCAACTGACCCGAGGAATCTCAAGTGGATGAATGGGAGAGGTAAAACTACAAAGGCAGTAGGGTTTACGGTCGAGGAGTGTGAACTCCTCATCTCGTAGTAGTGATATTGGTAGATTTGGATGGGATCCATGGCTGGTGATAGAATAGAGGGTGGTGAAGGACTAGGTGGGGTGGTGGTGGTGGCGGCGTGGAACATGAGGGCATTTTTCTTGTCTTGGTTAGTACCATGTGAACAGTCTAATCGGTGGGGTTTTTCTCTCATAAATAATATAGAAAATATAGGAGCAGTAAATCTGTGTGATAAAAAAATGGATGAAGTAACAAATGGTGAGTGGAATGTGAAATAGGGTAACGATGATTAATGCGGTTAGGGAAAACCGACGTCGGTCGGGGGTAACCTTGCCGGATTTGTGGGAAATAGGTAGTGAGTAATCAGTGAGGCAGAAGGCAAAAATCGACAAGTATGTCAAATCTGGGGATGTGTAAAATGTCAATGGAAAAAGGTGACAGTAATAGAGACTATGGGAAATGGAGAAAAGTGAAGTGAGAACTGTCCTTTTGAATAGGTTAGAAAAAGGACCTGGAACCGACGTCGGTTGAGCGTAACCGATGGCGGTCAGAGGTAACCGATGATGGTCACTGTGAAATTGAAATAGTGATAAGAAAAAGTGGTTGTGAATTAGAATTTGAAGTGGAATCAGACCCAGAATTCTAGGAATGATGGTGATATGGCCTAGGCACACTCAGGTGGAGCAGAATACACCAGCTATGATGGGGAGTGTGCAAGGAAATACAAAAATAATGATCGAAAGCTCTCACCTCAAAATCAAAAAATCAACAAACACTAAGAAAGAACGTTCCTAGAGTGCCTATTCTATTACGTTTGTTCAAGCTTATGCTATTTAGGGACCTGACACATGAATTGTGAAGTAGATTTTTTTGGTGAGGATGGCTTCCTATAAAGAAGGAGATCTAAAGGGTGAGGTTTTAGGTTTGTTATGGGGGGGCGGGCTACGCTCTGAAGTATGACTCGAGAGAGAATGAGTGAGTGGGTGCCCTTTGTGTCGTGATCGTGTGATCACCTACAACTTCTTCTAGGTAAGATGTTGTTTAAGAATGTATGTATTTGAATTTTTGTGTGGTTTGGTAAGACTCAGAGAAAGAGAAAAAGATAGAAGTGCTTTTCTATGATTCGTTTGTCAACCATCAACTGGTAATGACATCAGCATATAGGTTGCCCTCAATTAATGTGAGCTAATGCAGAAAATTAGAATGAAATGCACTTATTTTAAACCCAAATCAAAAGTATGATATTCGATGAAAAAAAATAGATGAATAGGAAGAGGGATGCTCTTTCACTAAAATGCAGAAAACATGAAGAGATGATTCCTTTTAAATACACCAAAAGAAAAGTTTCCTTTAGAGAAAATAGAAAGAAGGAGTGGATTACCAGGGAAGAAAATTAGTGTGTATGCTTTTAGAAGGGAAACAAACACACAATTTTTCCTAGGAATGAATGAAATGCAAGGAACCCGGATGGGTCCCACCAGGTGTGCCAAAATGTTTCACCTTTTTCTTAGATTGTTCCTTTGAATGGTTGATGAAACAGATAGGGTAACAGGCATAGGAGGAATACTGTTCAAATGTCGGTTGATGGGTTGTTGTGTGCGTATGACTTCTGAATCCATAGCTGACCATGAGAGCTTCCTTTTGGCTAGGAGGAACTACCTATAATGAAAACAAGACCACCAGAAAGCATTAAACAATATGGGCAGTGAACTGCCTAGCATGAGCTAGATCCGGGAAGTATGGTACTTCCTAGATGGTTGTCAGTCCACTATTTTAAACAAATTAATGCTGAAAAACAAAGTAAATCCTATTGTTATTTTAAAATGATTTAGGTATCTCACTTAAAACACAATAAGAAATAGATCTAATCTAACAGGCTAGGCTAGAATAGAATCCACAGGTCAAAGGGTTGGTTCTGAGTTCTGTAGGTCTGATGAAGGTGTTGGGTAGGTCACAGGTGAGTGAGGGTGAGGTAAAATGGGGTGGATAGGTCTCTACTTAAGGCTGTGTGGGAAAACACAGAGACCGGCGTCGGTCAGGGGTGACCCGACCGTGGTTAAAGGTACAATCGGCCGGTGCGATTCTTTGTGAGATCTGGGAATGTCACAGAATGGGGTTTTGGTCCCCTTTGTGATTGCACAAAGGATTTAGTTGGTTGGGAGGAGGTATTAGGTGACAAGGGTAGGTTTTTATGAGGTTTTGATGGGTCTATGAAGGTACAAAACGTTGGAGATGGTCAATAAGGAGCAAGATGGACAATAAGTGGTAAAACAATGATGAAATGAATTAACCAGGGAAGTATGATATTATACTTACTTGGATGTCATTTCTGGAAAGTGTATGTGTGAAGGATGGAGGTGATGATGATGAGTTTTGGAGGCTGCAAGTGATCACCAACTGGAGAAAAGCTTCTGCATGGGCTGCATGCACACTCCTCTTTTGCTTGGGTAGATCGAATGTGGCTAGGATGGTTATGCAGGAGAAGATGTTCAATCTCCTTCTTTGGATGTGAGTTCTTGCTGGAATTGGCTCTCTGAAGATGCATTATCTTTTTGAGATCTCATTCTTTCTCATCAACTTTCTTGCTCCCAATGTTTTCCAACCTTGAGAATAAGGTAGTTTAGGAGTTAAAAAGGGGGAACGATGATGGTCCGGCTTAACCGGTGGTGGTTAGGGTAACCGACGTCGGTCAAGGTGGGATTTTCTAGGTTTGCCAAACTTAGGGGAGATCCTCCTGATTTCCTTGGATCTCATGTCATTATCCCATGGATTAGACTGGGAGCTTCTGTGAGCATGTGGGAATGTGGTTAGAGGGAGTGTAGGCATTGATTTTTAGGGTTTGGGTAAGTCTTAGTTAGTTATGGTAACTTGCTAAGAATAGGTCTTAAGGTGAGTTAGCTTGATGAGGTGTCTAAGTGAACTATATGTGTAGATATTATTCAAATGTTGGTGGATGGGTTTTACGCACGTATGACCTTTGAATCCACAGATGACTGTGAGAGCTTCCTTTTGGCTAGGAGGAACTACCTATAATGAAAACAAGACCACCAGAAAGCATTAAACAATATGGGCAGTGAACTTCCTAGCGTGAGCTAGATCCGAGAAGTATGGTACTTCCTAGATGGCTGTTGGTCCACTATTTTAAACAAATTAATGCTGAAAACAAATTAAATCCTATTGTTAATTTAAAATTATTTAGGTATCTCACTTAAAACACAATAAGAAATAGGTCTAATCTAATAGGCTAGGCTAGAATAGAATCCACAAGTCAAAGGGTTGGTTGGAGTTTACAGGTCCGATGAAGGTGTTGGGTAGTTCACAGTGAGTGATAAGGTAAAAGGTATTGGGTACATCAAACAGCAGGCGAGTGAGGGTGAGGTAAAATGGGGTGGATAGGTCTTGGAATGTCACGAGAATGGGGTTTTGGTCCCCTTTGTGATTGCACAAAGGATTTATTTGGTTGGGAGGAGGTTCTAGGTGACAAGGGTAGGTTTTTACGAGGTTTTGATGGGTCTATGAAGGTACAAAACGTTAGAGATGGTTAATAAGGAGCAAGATGGACAATAAATGGTAAAACAATGATGAAATGAATTAACCAAGGAAGTATGATATTATACTTACTTGGATGTCATTTCTAAAATTCTGTGTGTGAAGGATGGAAGTGATGATGATGAGTTTTGGAGGATGCAAGTGATCACCAACTGGAGAAAATCTTCTGCATGGGTTGCATGCACACTCCTCATTCTCTTGGGTAGATCCGAATGTGGCTAGGATGGCTGTGCAGGAGAAGATGTTCAATCTCCTTCTTTGGATGCGAGTTCTTACTGGAATTGGCTCTATGAAGATGCATTATCTTTTTGAAATCTCGTTCTTGCTTGTCAACTTTCTTTCTCCCAATGTTTTCCCAACCTTGAGAATAAGGTAGTTTAGGAGTTAAAAAGGGGGAACCGATGGTGGTTTGGCTTAACCGGTGGTGGTTAAGGGTAACCGACGTCAATCAAGGTGAGATTTTCTAGGTTTTCCAAACTTAGTGGAGATCCTCCTAATTTCCTTAGATCTCATGTCATTATCCTGCTGGATAAGATTGGGAGCTTCGGTGAGCATGTGGGAATGTGGTTAGAGGAAATGTAGGCATTGATTTTTAGGGTTTGGGTAAGTCTTAGTTAGTTATGGGAACTTGCTAATTATAGGTCTTAGGTTGACTTAGCTTGTTGAGGTGTCTAAGTGAACTATATGTGTAGATATTATTTAAATAAAATATTTAAATAATGAATATAGTGAGGATAATGCATTAATTTAATTAAATTAATATTAGTGTGGTGAAGGGGGCCATGGCTAGGTGAAAGTGATGAAGGGTACTTATTGGTTGAGGTACGGAAGGGGAGTGTGACCTAATTTTAGTGTCTACACCAGGCTAAAACCAATTTCAATTTATTATTCACCTTCTTTGGGAAATTTCTTAACAAACTAAACTTCTTGAAACAATCTTTTTTTTTGGTGCAGCTCACATATTATCACAAGCACTATCTTACCTTTCTAGAAGTCTGGAGGAGTCATCTAAAACATAAAATCATCACATTTGAAAAACCAAACAAGATGGGATGATTATGCTTCATTTTCTCCAAGTATCTTTTAGTTAGGGTTTAGTTACTGCTTTCAAAGCAACTTATCTTCTTAATGATCGTTCATAAAAGATAGACAATCAAACCACCTCATATTTTGAAACCTTCATAAATGACCTAATAATATATTCTAAATAGACTAGGATCCCATGTAAAGTACACAAATCACAATGTGTCTCGAAGGCCCATTTTTGCTTCAAATCATCACTTTATAAAACCCAGGTTTACCAAAATTGACATCTTGTAAATACTTCTTCACTTTGACCTGAAACTTTTCATTTAGTATTACGAAAACATCCTCTAATTTTCCATGGTCATCCTCTAACATCCTCTAACTCTCTATCCATTAAGACTTACTTGTGCTAACTTGCATGTTTCTCACCTACTTACTTCCCAAGGACCTCATACATGCTTTGTATCCGAATATTGACATAAAAATCCACACACACCTCTCATACACTGTCACCATGTTAATATCATTATCCAACAAGACTGATCAGCTCCAAATCTCATACCTCCATCTCATTCTGCATGCTTCGGGGCTAGGAATAGGCCTAGACCGATTATTTCACACCATGACAACACATGAACTACCCACATTGACCTCTTACAAAATCTTAGACACTCTTAACACATCATATATATACCATGCTTGACTTCATGACAACCTTCAACTAGCTTGGGAGAGCTCAAACTATGACTATTCCTACCAAAACATGCTACACAGGACCTCATAGAACATCACCAAATATAACACTACCAATCAAACTTCATGTTTGACATTGAATGACACCTCATGGAGACTTGTATGACCTCATGACACCATTTTTCATCAATTTTATTGACATTAATGACAACAAAAACACACAATGACTAATAATCTCCTCCCATTGTCATTGATGGCAACCACCTTCAGAAAAATTGATGGAATCCGACAAGATCAAAACCTATATGACCTCATTTCCATGTTTCGATGCTTCTCTCCCCATTTTACATCTATGAAAAAAGCTATAATGATAAATAGACATGAAAATTACAACACTTGACTAAAATAAGACAAAAATGTAAAAAATTGACTTACATGCTCAAATAGCTCCCCCTTGGACTATATTACTCATATTTGACTCCTTCCATGACATATGAACATCCATGGACCTATAATGAGCCTCAAAATGTCTCCCCATGAAATTATACTCCTCATTTTATCCTTCTTTCTTGTCATAAACATCTTCATCTAGGTATAGGTATCAAGAAACCACTATTTTCCTCCAATACTATCATAGAAAAATTTAGAACCAATAGCCCGAATCACAACTTTAGTGAAATTTGACAACCTTATACTTGTTATGAAATCAACTAAAACATGTAAACTTATCAGAAAATTCTTCTCCTAGCCTTATGTCATCCTCTAACAAGAAATGCAAAAGTATGAGTTCTTACCTTGCTGATATATAATGTAAATAGATCAACAACATTTTCATAGTCCTAAAACTATCTCTCAATAAACACTTGCCTTGTTCTAAGATTCTTTATACCATATTGAGAAATTGACTACCAATATACCTATAAATTTCATCATCTTTGTTTAACTAGATTTCTTGGCACCTAAGACATTTGTTGGAAGACCAAAAGTGGCTCCCTCTACCTTTAGATATTCTTTCTGCAGACCTATGCACATCAAGCTTCAAATCTTTTATTTCCATACCAAACTCTATCACAACTTTGAGGATAAACATGATACTTTCCAAACCATTTTGACCATTATGAATGAAGATACTTAATACTCTTTATCCTTATGACTCAACCCAGAACAAATATCCATGAAACATTTGAGGTAACTTACAACAAACTCAGAGCATATCATATATAGATATTTCAAGCTTTTAAGATACAAATTCTTGTGACAATAGATCAAAAACCAAGAATATGACACTATACATACTTTAGACAAGAACATACGCACTTATAGACTCAAAACCATACATGATGATACTTTTGGAAGACTACAAGACTTTAAAGACTTATATCATGAAGAAAAACTAGGAAAAACACCTCAATGACTCACTTGCTTGACACATGATGTATAGGCACAAACCTATTAGCCAAGGCAACACACCAATTCTTAAACTGGCCTTACACAAATCATACTCATAGTTTGATCATCATCATGACTCTACAAAGTATCGAGAATAAATTCACAAACTTATATGGTCATCTCGAAAAACCTTATATGCTCGATCCTTATTACAACCCCATTTAAGTATAATCATAAACTTGTTTTCTCTATTTTACCTTTGTAGAATCTTGAGAACACCCAAAAGGCTATCTAAAAATCATACTCTTGTAGAGTGCATAACTTGAAACCAGGCCCTACACATGTAACTTCACATCATTTTAACCTTACTTGTATAAAGTCAAACCAACCTCAACCTGTAATCTTAGACTTTACCTTCTTTGAGAATCCTTCATGTACCTAGACCTGCAAAGATACAAATTTTTTCATACATAGACCACGGATAATACATTTGAGCCATTTTACCTCCTTGAAAAATCTCTTGCACAATTTTAGATTGACACAATCAATCTCTTTAACCTTCAAGCCTTTCTCTTTGATGAATCACATTAGCCCCTATCTCATAAGACCAACTTGGACCAATATGAAGCTTTCAATTCTTGTCATAGGCCTTAGAGCCTCTCTTTAGGGTATACTTACCTTATTGATCTCTGTCATAACACAACACATCTATATAACACTATAGTGCCTCCTTTTTCACCATTTCATAGACTTGAGACACTGGGAACATCCTTGAATCAAGTTTCATCTTCAACTTCATGATCAACCTATAGCAATATCTTTCTCCCCTGTAGCAGAGCACCATGTTCGAGGAGTCTTCTCATTTGACAAATCCACTTCAAATACCTTCTCAAATCTATGATCTTCGACCTTGTAGAACTCATTTGCATAGTTTTCACAGAAATCTATAACCTTATTCCTTTATGAACAAAGACCTCTACCTCTTATGATTGACTCAACACAAAGCATGCATTTCTTTAATCTTATCAGTCCTTTAAAACACATGTTCCTTCTTCTAATCTTCATCGACCTTCAAACTACAAGATTACCTGGTTGTTTCTTAACTACATAAATCAAGACCTTAAATATTTTAAATTAGATCAAAACTTCCTTTTCCTATATTTACTTGTCCAAGACTCACTCTAGACATCAAGATTCACTATGTACGAGATCACTTTGAGTTCTTGTTTCAATTCACATAAGTGTTCAAGGACACAAGATATCACTTTTCATAGACTCTTTGCAGAGGCCTCATCTCTCTTTCATATATTCCTAACTTGATCATGTGGATCTCTACCACATTTCTCTTGGAATGATGTCAAACTTACTCTTAACATACTTGATAACCTTCATAAAACTTGAAATCTCAAGTTAGTTATATTTTTTATTCCTTAAATGTACTTGTGTCAATCATCATACACATTTTCATGGACAGATCACTCAATCTACTTGAAGAATACAATCTATTCTAAACATGAAGCAATCTCAGACCACCTTTGTGAAGTAATTTATCAATGTGAAAGGCTCTATCATAGATCATTTTACCTTACTTCCCTTCAAGCACTATAATATATGTTAATTAGACTTATTTGACTAGAGATAACTTCTAAAGACTCTATACTTCAAGTTAATATACTCAAATTCATGGGTTACTTTAGAGCTTGGTCACTGACCATACTTTGAAGGATCAATACAAGACTTAAAAAATATTAGTAGGACAACACATACTTGAATACATGAATGTACACCTTTTGAAAAACACTTCGAAAATAAACCTTACCTTGTTGATGACACACTTTAACCATATGGCACAACTTTTTTTATTGAAGTACCTCATAACATTGTTGTACTAGACATGAACTCAACCTATAGACTTCCACAAAGGTAATTCAAAATTGAGGACATGGCTATACATGCTCAAAGACATTTTGAAGTACCAAAATGAATCATAACATAGATTGAGACACTTGAGATTGACCATCAAACCTTGAAATACCTATCTCTTGAAATGAACTCAACATTTTTTACTTCTCATATTGAATAGGATAGTCTTCAAACTCTTTTCACACCTAGACATAACTTCAAAACATATTTGAAAAGGACTCAAACACTTTTTAGGAGAACCTGATGGATACGACACACATACCTTTGATGATAATCATACTTACATCCTTAAACAACAATAGATGATGATGTACTTTCATGACATACTCAAGCTTCCTCCAAATGAATAATGTATCCTAGAAGCCTAGAGAAGAAACTCAAAGCCCATTAGGCCACTAAAACAATATGTATGCATCAGATGGCCTTAAGGATTCCATCTTCTCTATTTCTTCCTTTAAGAGGAGGATCCTCTTGGAATAGTAATTTCATCTACAAATCCTTCATATTTTTATTAGAGATCAATAGGATGCTCATTAAGTTCTTCATTCACTTTCTCTTTCTCAACTAGGGCTAATAGACCTTCTTGACTTGAACTAGGCTTGACAAACTTGATTGTTTCCTTCTTGATCATATCAACATAACTTGGTAACCTGAAAGAGCTTGATTCTCCCTTAGATATCACTGATTACTTCTCCTTTAAACCATCAACATCTTCAACCTTCTTGACAAGTTTGAGTTCATTTGATTTCACATTATCCTCATTAATCTTAGAAAGCAGATTTCTTGACCTTGGTTGTTTTCTCAACACCTTTGATGGTCATACCAACACTTGCTTCACTCTTGGAACTAATTATCCTCCTAAATACCTTCTTATTTTTTCCTTTGAATCCATGATATCTGCTGTCATTACTTAGAGATTTGATTTGATAACAAAACTTTACAATGTGACCTTGTTTGTGGCAGTTATAACACATAATTCTATTCCAATTTATAGGCTCATACACACTAATATTCCAACCACAATTAGTTTCCCTATGGCCATATTCACAACATGAGTAACAATGACCCTTGAAATATTTTTCACCATTCAAAGATGACTCACCTCTTGAGAGATTTCTCTTGTAATCCCTAGCTTTGTGACCAAAACCATTACAAACATAACAATATCCATTAAATGAAGAACCATACCTCATAGCATTATGTTTCCTAATAGAGTTAGACCTTGGATAATCCTTATTGATCACCTTCATGTTTTCTTGAGAGCTTGAACCAGCTTTATCATCTTTCTTCACATATTCACTTGTGAATCCTAGACTATTTTTTTCATTAATATCTCTTTGCACCTCCAAAATTCCACCAAGAACTTCAGAAATATTTTCTAACTTCTCATACATTTTCAACCTGTTAGAATCATCTTCAAGATCAGATTCCAAAGCCTTCAACTTATCTCCATACCTGAGACAAGTATCTTCTTTGTCCTTTAGTGATTTAGACATGCTTTCAACTTGAGATTCTATCCTTTTGATGGCTTGACCATGATCATTCTCCATGAAACGATTTGATCTTGCAACTTGTGGATTAAGGACTCAGCAATCTCATACTTCTTCCTTAGGTTTGCTTTAACATCGATGACTTTCCCATTGTTTGTACTTCAATCATCTCCTTCAAGTGATTAAATTTTCTTCTCAAGGACCCTATCTGATACCAATTATTGGAAGAACAATGGAATGAGGGGGTGAATCATTCCTAGAAAAACTTCATCTTGTTACCATCACTTACATAATCATTACATTCATTCATTTAACATCCATAACCATATGAGCACATTAGGTGTGTATTAAGCATTCACAAGTACATGAAGCAAAGAAGAAGACACATGAACACCATATATAAGTGGGAAAACCTCATGGGGAAGAAAACCACTAAAAATATACTTATATTACTCAAATAAAAGAGATTTAGTGAAGCACCAACTTCACAAGGAGCACCAACCCCTAGTTTAGTAGAGAACTAACCCTACAAGGAGCACCAACCCCTAATTTAGTGAAGCACCCACTCCACAAGGAGGCTAAAACCCCATAAAATGATCAAGAAAAAACTAAACCACATATAGATGAATATATCTAAAAAAATTTCTGCCACAACTACTGAAGATCACAATTTCAGCTCATGCATACATCATCAAACCCTCATTCATTCAAATCACTCTATGTTCTTCTTCTTGGAATTTTCTTGGATATAAAACATTGCACACATTACCTCTAACATTATTCAACCTATGTCACACTTAATTAGATCTGAAATAATGGAATATAATCTCCTTCACTCCCTTAGGCAGGTCACATTTTCCACTCTCACTAGACTAGTTCAAATTTGAACTCTAAACTCACTATTAGAAGCATTTTATATCATAAACCCAAAGGAATTTGGTCCTACACATTTATATCGATAAATGAAACTTTAAAAAATTCCAATAAATTCAGAAAAACAATCATAATGGGCCCATGTAGGTCGGCCATGACCAAAACCACTCAACTATATCAAAATTAGCTCAAAACCCCATCACCTAGATGAGTTAAAATAAAAAATACCAAAACCATGATTAATAAAGCTCCAAAATCAATTAAACATGTAATATGACATATTAACATCATCTGTTAGGGTAAATAATAATTTTTCATTATTAATTAGGAATATAAGTTTATTTGTTATATGGTTATGTTTTAATAACCATATTATTTTTGTATGGGTTTATTGTTGCATTATTGTTACAACAACATATTTGTTATTCTTTCTTCCCGGATATAATTTTGGAAGCTTATGTAAATAAGTTTATTGTTGCACCTGTGCAACATATTTTTGTGTTTGTATTCAGTTGTTCAATTCCTATAAGAATTGTAGCACATTCTCTATAATGTTGATTTCCTGCATATCAATAAATTAATGAGGCTTCCATCCCTCTTCTGAAATTACATTTGGTACCAGAGCTAGTTGATCTAGACCTATGAGCGGGGAAGTTGAGAGAGAGAGAGAAGAAAAGATTGAGGAGCTTGGAGAAGCATTTGCAACAATTGAGAGCCTGTGCAACCTCCTGCAACTTCCCATCCCCCCCTGCCTTACCACAACCTCTTGTTGACCTTCAAGTAAATGAAAAGAAAAGAAAATGTTTTTGCCTTGGTACCCTCTGCACTTGGAAAATTTTCTTCCTGGAAGCTAATCATATTCACAAAATTAAAGCATTTTTTTCCCCAAATTAGGTTTTTACCTCTAAATCTAGAAGAATACAGATACTATTATCTATATTATCAAATTTAAAGGTGTTTTCCCCCACCGAGAAGCCTTTCTCACTGTAGGCATGATTTAAGAGATCAACACCGAGCGGGAATATTGGAAGCAAGTTTTTACACTCTAACCTAACCAAGTTGGGGTCTCCACCGGTTGGCCGAGCTATCTTGTATGAGACCAAGCCATAAAACCTTTGGATCAAGAATTTTTTGCATTATAAGGAGATTTTTGTCATCATTGTTGAGCTCTTCCCAAGTTTCATTTGGGTTGTCTCCTTGCATTCTGAACCGGTTCGATCTCTTTACGAGTTGACTCTTGCACATTGGCTTTTACAAAGGTCCTCACATCTTTACATTGGGGTTGTAGTAGCATACAACATAGACAAAAATCCTTCACAAATGAGCTCAAACAACCCTACCATAACACATTCACATTGAATTTGATCGGGTTGAATTTTAACATTGGCGAGCTGATTATTTGTGGATCAATCGCATCGACACCCTGCAACCTACAAACAAAAAAATAAAAAATAGAGGATCGAAGATGATATTCTCAATCTTCAAATAGCGAGATCCGATTCCATCGATGACCCTCCAACCTGCAAATTGGTGCACATAAAAATACAAAAGCATCAGATCAATAAAAAAATTGTGGAAGCAAAACATTAGCAAAGAAATACATGACGGAGAAAAACAAGAAAGCTTAAAAGGCATCTGAGATCCATTTTTCACGGAGAAAGGCCTAAAATAATCCACCCTACTTCCACAAAATCTTGTAGCCACATGGATCCTCACCATGTCATGTCACCTTTAAAAAAATTTAGTCGACTTTGGTTTTATTAAAATATACATTTGTTCAATTCTTTGCACAAGCACTAAGAGAGCCATTATGGTTAGTGGGAAAGTATTGGAGCTTATGAGGTTTGGGGTTCGACCCCAACCCCAACACACATTTTTTTAACCATATGATTTAGAGGATATTATATCAGGACTACCAAATTTAGAGGTCTCCTAAACCACTTAGCCAAAACTAAACAAGCCACTAAATTTAGCGAGAAAACCCTAATCGTAGGCCAAAATCTTATTCTCCTAATTGCCTTAGTTTTTTATTAAGGTAACGTTTTCCAAAGGGGGATATTTGAAAACTGAATTTTTAGCATTATTTCACACAAAGAAGTCATATTGAGCTCGGGAGGGCACTGAGGCCCCTAGAAAAACAAAAAATGTTTGTCTGTCATTCAATTTTTTCAGAATTTTTGATGTAATTGTATATTTCAGTTTATTATACTAATTTGCAGGTTGTCATATTCAACTGCAAACTATTATAACTTATTAAAAACTGGTAGAGTTTTGTAATCAAAAATATTAAAATTTGGTTTTGTATCACTCACGAGATCTTCGGATCTCATTCGCAATATCCGATATAAACAATGCCTTTGGGAATCATGTTATGGGTAAAGTAGTCACGACTACAATCTGTACTTAATGCCTAATATAGCTGCAACAACGTCATCTAGGAATTGACCCTTTAAATTGACAGGGAGTAATAAGGACACAGTGTACACACTTTGAGCCCTCCCATTTGTCTATGAATGATTTCTTGACTTAAATCCAGTGATCAAAATTATCCTAGTATATAGCAAATTTACGCACATGTATGAGGATATTTCTTTGATCCGGTATCAATAATCACACAAACCCCTTTCAGTATTGTCTAGGTACCAAATATCAAATTCTTTCATGTACATTAATGCCTCTTTCATGTATTTCCAAGTATATAGAAAGGGAAAGCTTCTTCCACGTACTCGGGTATATCAGAAGGGTACATATATAGAAAGGTTTGGTATATCAGAATGATGGTATATATATTGGGAGACCGTATACCTAAAGTGATAAGAGCCTTACCATTTTTAGTTGATTCTACAAAATGGGCACCAACTCCCCCAAATTATTTCTTCTAGATTCACAACTTCTCTAGAGGAAATAACTATGCAACATGGAAGACAAAAATCAAGACACAACTTGAGTTTGAAGAGATTTGGACTATTGTGAATGGTATTGTAACCAAATCAACAACTGATACAACACAACAGAGACAATTTGATAGATCTGATCAAAAGGCCAAGATGATAATCTTTTTTGTAGTGTACGATGACGTGAAACCCCACATTTGTGATGCAAAATAAGCCAAAGAAGCGTGGGATAAGTTGAGCACAGTGTACGAGGAAAAGAACAAGAATGTCATACTAAATTTTCAAAGTTAGTTACACACACTGAAGTTCAAATAAAATGAGAAAATAGAATATTTCTTAAGAAGTTTTATAGAATTAAGAACTTTACTTCTAGCCCTAGGAGAGGAGGTCATTGATGAAGCTCTCATTCCCATTTTTGAGAGCACTCCCTCCTTCATACCACATTTTTTGACAACACTCAACTTGTTAGATCAAAAATGAGTTTTGAAAAGTTGGTAAACCTACTGCAACAAGAGGAAGAAATGTACAATAAATATGATTAAGAGGAGAAGGCAATTTCTTCTCATCAGAAATGGAAAGGAAAAGGAAAAGGAAAACCTAATTCCTATCAAAAGTCCCAAAATTAGAATCAACATCAAGGGGAAAAACAACAAAAGAAGAAATGTCTTATCTGTAAAAGAGGACATGAGTTGAAAGATTGTTGGTATAATACTTATAAGAAAGTTTCATCAAACAACTCTGGACCTCAACACCAACAATCTCATAAGGGACATTCTAACTACAATCAAGGGCGAAAAAGGGGAATTGAAAAGAAAACCCCATCAGCAAGGAAATATTGTTGAGAAAAAAGAACATTCAGATACTGAAGACTACTTGTACACTTCTCGATCAAGTGAACCCTCCACATCATCTAGTGATGTCTAGTATGTTGAGTTGGGAGCCACTCAACACATGACTGACCATAGAGATTGATTTACTTCAATGAGATACATGCCTTCAAAAAACCATATTTCGTTAGGTGATGATTTTTCATACAAAATTTAGGGGATTGGGAATATTTCTCTACCCCTTGGTTCACGCAACTGTAGATTATCACATGTACTATATGTCCCTAGGTTAAATACAAAAATTGTTAGTCACCCAAATCCTAGATCACAACTTGAAAATTGAATTTTGTAGTCATTCAGCAAGATAATGTGTTTAATTCGAGACAAATCATGAGGCTCGAAAATAGTTACAAAATCCTCCAATGTGGGACACATATTCTAGCTTGATTTTATCCATAGAGATGATCAGGAACTTGTGGCTAAGAAATCTAGCTATGCACAGTTGTGGCATTGGATACTTGGTCATATCATTTTTAAGTATCTTAAGACACTTTCCGACACAATATGGTAAAAGAATTACCATCTCTCCGAAGGATGCAAACAAGTGTCTTCACTACCTAAAGAGAAAACAACACGAGCTTCATGCCGAAGAGTACATATCAAGCTCATGGTAATCTTGATCTGGTTCATACCAATCTTTGTAGTCGATGTAACCAATTCATTCGGATTTTGGTACTTCATGCTTTGTGTTGATGACTACTCAAGAAAAATGTGGATAGACTATCTTCACAAAAAAGTGAATCTTTTGAATCTTTAAAGAAGTTCAAAGTGGTTGTTGAGAATGAAACTTGTTGTCACATAAAAAATCTCCACTCAGATTGAGGTGGGGAATTCATTAATGATGAGTTCAAAGCCTACCTACAAGATCATGGGATTCGATCGACAAATGTCTCCTCCACACACACCGATAGAATGGTGTTGTTGAGCGAAGAAATCATACTATTATGGAAATGGTGTGATGCATGTGTTAGCATAATTTAGCATAGGCATATTTATTGCATTGTCTTTTATTTAATAATGTGCAACATGTGCACTCTAGTCTAGTGACTTGCATTCAATATTGTTATGTTGGATAACATTCAATATTGGTATTAGTAGTAATTACATGTGCATGTGAGATGGGTCTTATTATCTCGTAGTTGGTGCCTGATAGGGTGTCATGTCTATCCATATGAGGTTGTCTAATATCTATAAATATTACAGCTATTGCATTATTATGTAATCTAATTTCATGATCAATAGTATTTGTGAGGCTTCCATCCCTCTTTGGTCATTGTGATCTTATTCTATTATATCATTTGGTATTAAAGCTATACCATTATTATCATTTGGTATCGAGACCGGAGTTCTATCCAAGAAAGGTTGAGAGGAGCACTATTGGAGAGGATCCATTGGAGAAGAAGATCTACATCAAAGGAGAGCCATTGAAGCATCTCATGACCTCCATTCCTTCCAAGCATCCCTCAACTAAAATTTGACCTATCCACTTATTTGGAAGGTAAATTTTTTTATTAGTCATTGGCATAGCCAATTAATCCAACATATTAGCGGAATATTTTAGATTTGGAAATCTTTAAAAAAAAAAGGGAGAGAGATCTTGAAAAAAATTGCAGATCAAAAAAAAAAAAAAAAGATCAGATCTAAAAAAAAAAAATTAGATACGAAAGTGTAGGTGTGAAGAATTCGGGAGCAAAGGTTGAAGCCGATCCCGTCAACAAAATTCCAGAGATAGTTCTTAGAAAAAGGAAATAACTTTTTCATACAATGTCAAATTGATGTGCCGTTTTTTTAGAAAGATAAGAAGGAGGTGCACAACTTTTCAGTTTACATCATCTTTAGATTCGGACTCTACATGTCACAAAAAGTCCATGACAAGTCGGATCATTTTTTCTAAAAAAATCAGATCTATCTGGTAAATTAGTAAGATCTCAAAATATATGATTTTGATTCTTCTAAAATTTTGTGGGTTTTATGAAAAATATTGTATGATGCTTCACAAAATTTTAGAAAAACCCGAGATCACGGTTTGTGAGAAGCGGTAAAAACAATATTCAGATTGTTTATTTGGATCTTGGGAACAAACAGGTCAGCGGTTCAATTCCCACTCTCTCCATATTTTTTATTAAATTATTTTTTTGGAAAATTTGGAGAAATTACTAAATTTTGGGAGATTTCCAAATTTAGAAGCTCACCAAACACATTTAGAGCCACCGCTAAATTTAGCGGAAAAACACCTATTGGGGGGTAAAAAATATTTTTGGCCTAAATTGTGTATTTTGTGATTCTAGACCCTTTTTTCTAAAGAGGGGGGACACAAAAACTTCATTTTGATGTATTTTGGAGCATTTTGTACTAATCTTGGTGCATAAAGTGGAAAAAAAAGTGCAAATTTTTATTTTATGTTTGGTTCTATCACACGAGATCTTTGATCTCATAGCAGCATTCGGTATATACGGTGCCTCTAGGAAGCGCTTACGGGTGATGCCGTCACGACTACTACTGCACTTAACACCTAACATAGCTGCCTAAACGTCGTCTAGGCATTGACCCTATAAAATTGATGGGGAGTAATAAGGACACAATACACACACATTTGAGCCCTCCCATCCGTTTGTGCTTGCACAAACCCCTCTCCATACTGTCTAAGTACCACGTACTAAATTCTTTCACGTGCGTTAACACCTCTTTCTGTACTGATGGGTATATTGAAAGGGTGATCTTCTTCCACGTACCGATGGGTATATCGGAAGGGAGTGTATATAGAAAGGTTTGGTATATCGGCCTGATGGTATATTGAGAGGGAGACCATAAACCTAGAGTGATAAGAGCCTTACCCTTTGTCAGAAATTCAGAGTTTCAGAAATTTAGATTGCAGAAATGGGTTCACAAGCACCAAATTTCTTCTTGCCAGATTCACAACTACTTAGAGGAGACAACTATGCTGCATGGAAACTGAATATTAAGATGTTACTTGAGTTTGAAGACCTATGGACAGTTGTAGATGGAAAAATAACAAGATCACTTGATGATGGAAGACAACAAGCTCAATTTGACGGGGGGCAATCAAAGGCCAAGTTGATCATCTTGTTTAGCGTAGCAGACGATGTGCAACCCCACATTAGAGATACCACATCAGCGAGGATGCATGGGATAAGTTGAGCACATTCATGAGGTAAAGAACAAGAATGCCATCCTCAACCTACTATCTGTTGCATACTCTCAAGTTCAAGCCTGATGAGAAAGTTGAAGTTTTTTTAGACGAGTTACTACTTTGAGGACATCTCTATTGGCATTGGGAAAAGAGATAAGTGATGAAGACCTCATACCAATTGTGTTGCGAGCACTTCCTCCTTCTACGAATCTTTGTGAAAACTATCAATATGAGTGAACACACAGTCACCTTTGAGAAGTTGGTCAATCTATTGCAACAAGAAGAGGTAATGAACAACAAAGATCATGAAGATGAGAAAACAATATCTTCCAATCATAAAGGAAAGGGGAAATATCAGTCAATAACAAGAAGTCCCAACAAAATCAAAGTCGTATGAGACAACACCAATAAATGTCCCATTTGCAATAGAGGGGACATGACATCAAAGATTTTGGTATAATTCCTACAAAAAGGGTTCATCAAGCAATTCAAAACCCAATAACCAATAGGGTAACAATAATTCAAATAAAAGGAAGTCAACAACAACAATCAAGGGAAGAAAAATGGTAATTAGCAAAGAAAACCCAAACAAAAAGGGTACATTGCGAACATGAGGATGATTCGGATGAAGGACACCACATGTATTACGCTTTCAATTTGATGAAGAAACCAATTCCACACAAGATATCTGGTATGTTGACTCGGGTGCAACTTGACACATGACTAGACGTAAGGATTAGTTCTACACACTACGTGACTCACCTAACAAGAACCATGTGTCATTAGGTGATGACTCATCATACGGTGTCGAGGGATTGGAAACATTTCACTACCTATTGGAAATCATGACTGCAAAATCACAAATGTATTGTATGTACCTAGGTTGACCAAGAATTTGCTATCAGTTAGTCAACTCCTTGATCACAACTTGAAGTTGGATTTTGACAGTAATAATGGAGAAAAAGTGTGCTTGATAAGATATAAGTCAAGAGGTTCCAAGATTGTAGCAAGAGCCTCCAATGTGTGACGCATGTTCCAACTTGATTTTGTCCACAAGGATGATCAAGCTCTAGTGACCAAAGACACACAATCTCTGAGAACTATGGCATCGTAGATATGGTCACATCAGTTTTGGTTATCTCCAAACACTTCAAAAGGGAAAAATGGTGAAAGGATTTCCTACACTCAAGCACAACACTGACAAGTGTCATAATTACCTAGCTGGAAAGCAACACAGAGTACCCTTCCAGAAGAACACATATAGAGCTAAGGAAAAGCTTGATTTGGTGCACACCGATCTTTGTGGGCCCATGCAACCAAGTCATTCTGGATGTCAATACTTCATGCTTTGTGTTGATGACTACTCAAGAAATATGTGGATATATTGTCTAAGAAACAAGAGTCAAGCCTTTGAGACATTTTAGAAGTTCAAAGCACTTGTTGAGAATGAAGTTGGTCACAAGATCAAAACTCTTCGCTTAGATCGGGGGAATTCACAAGAAATGAGTTCAAGACTTACTAGAAGCTCATGGGATTCATTGACAAATGTCTCCTACTCACACACCACAATAGAATGGTATAGTTGAGAGAAGGAATCGTAATATCATGGAAATGGTGCGATGTATGATTGATGACTCGGAGTTTAACAAAGACATTTTGGGCGAAGCTACAAGCTGCGAGTCTATTTTTTGAGAACAGAGTGCCACAGTAGCTCTTGAAAGAGTGACACCTCAAGAAGCATGGTCAAATTGGAAACCATCAATTGCAAACCTAAGAGTATTTTGGTGTAAAGCTAGCATGTACATACCCAAGAAGAATAGGAACAAGTTGGATATGAAAAAGGTGAGGCGATATTCATTGGATACGGTGAAGAAGCAATTGGGTATAGATTATGGGATCAAAAGCAAAGAAAGTATACACAATTAGGGATGTTGAGTTCTTTGAGAAGAAACAAGCAAGTGCTCCACTCAACGACTCAACAAACATGCGAGAATACACCTCTTGTGGAGACAAAATTTGATGTTCCCATTGAAGATGACGATGATGAATTGGATGATGGTGAAAAATTGTATCCACCACAAGCCAATGGAACAGCTAATAAGTTACCTAAATGGTATACTCAATTAATAAGAGATGTAAATTTGGATGAAGCACCTAGCACATCATCAATCACGGACCTAAAACTCACGGTCAAGATCGTGAAGAGGTCAATTATGCCCAAATGAGTAAAGTTGTTGAAACAGTTGAGCCATATACGATTCTGGAAGCCCTATAATCAAAAGCTTGGAAAGATGCCATGGATTCAAAGTATCGATTAGTGATGAAGAACAACACATGGCAACTTGTTGACCTTCCTCCGGGAAGAAACCCATTGGGTGCGAGATGGATATTCAAGACTAAGTACAAATCAGATGGGACTATTGAAAAGTATAAAGCAAGGCTTGTAGCAAAGAGGTATGCACAACAAGAAGGCATTGATTATGAGGAGACATTTGCTCCCACGGCCAAGATCAAGACAATCGGGATGATCTTTGCTCTATTGCACAATTTGGTTGGAAAGTCCATCAAATGGATGTGAAAAGTGCCTTTCTTAATGGAGATTTGCAAGAAGAAGTCTATATGACTCAGCCAGGAGGGTTATGTAATACCGGGAAAAGAGATGATGGTATGCGAGACTCATAAAATCTCTATATGGCCTAAAAGCGGGCACCTCGCGCATGGTACATCAAAATTGATGAGCATCTCATAAGTCATGGATTCGAAAGGAATCCTTATGACCCCAATCTCTACCTCAAAAAGCAAGGGGGAGATTGTCATTGTGGTTGTTTATGTCGATCGATGATCTAGTCATTACGGGAAGTTACGTGAAGATGATCGATGCAACAAAGAAGGATTTTAATAGATCATTCGACATGACAGATCTTGGGCTCATGCACTATTGTCTTAGGTTGGAAGTATGGCAAAAGAGAATCATATCTTTGTGTCAGCGGTTGAAATACACCAAGACAACGCTCGAGAAATTGGGATGATGGGTGCACTCCTATTGCTATACCTATGGAAGTGAGACTTCATTATCTCGTTACGATCCATCACCACCGGTGAATGCAACTCTCTATCGGCAGTTGATCGGGAGTCTCATTTACCTGACATATACTAGACCAGATATCAGCTTTGCAGTCATCTATTTATCACGCTTCATGCAAGAACCAAAAATATGTCATTGGAAAGTAGCAAAGAGAATATTGAGATATCTAAAGGGTATAGTTGACCTTGGTCTAGAGTACAAGAAGAACGACAACTTCTTCTTGACAGGATATTCAGATTCAGATCATGCAGGAAACATGGATGATAGGAAGTCAACATTAGGCTTCGTCTTCTTTATGGGATCTGGACCGATATCATGGGGAAGCAAGAAACAGAACTTTGTTTCTCATTCTTCTACAGAAGCAGAGTATCGAGCTACAGGTGAAGCTATTTGTGAAGCAATATGGCTACGCCGAATACTAGAAGGAATTGGTCTACCACAACAAAAATCTACTCCAGTATATGTTGATAATGAATGAGTTCTGAAGCTTGTTTGCAATCCAGTATTTCATGAGAGAACCAAGCATATTGAAGTACATGTTCATTTCATACGTGAGCGTGCCTTGAAGCACAACATACGGCTACTGAGTTCTTTCCTACGGTGAAATGCAAGCGAGATGTTTTTACTAAGTCACTTGCACGTGACAAATTCACACCTTGTTGAAAGTTCCTCTCCACTTCATTGGAAACAATGCAAAATTAAGGGGGAATGTTAGCATAATTTAGCATAGGCATATTTATTGCATTTTATTGCATTGTCTTTTATTTAATAATGTGCAACATGTGCACTCTAGTCTAGTGACTTGCATTCAATATTGTTATGTTGGATAACATTCGATATTGGTATTAGTAAGAATTACATGTGCATGTGAGATGGGTCTTATCATCTCGTAGTTGGTGCCTAATAGGGTGTCATGTCTATCCATATGAGGCTGTCTAATATCTATAAATATTACAGACTCTTGCATTGTTATGTAATCTGATTTCATGATCAATAATATTTGTGAGGCTTCCGTCCCTCTTTGGTCATTGCAATCTTATTCTATTATATCATTTGGTATCAAAGCTATACCATTATTATCAGCATGATCAATGATTCTAGACTAGTGAGGACATTCTAGGTAGAAAGCAACAAAAATAAAATTTTATTTGTTGAGCATTGCCCACAATTTATCTTAATGGAGTAATGTCGCATGAAGCTAGGTTAAAGTAGAAACCATTTGTTGCACATCTCGGAGTATTCACGTGCAATCTATTATGCACATACCCAAACATAATAGAAATAAATTAGATATGAAATCACAAAAACTCATCTTCATTGGCTATAGTGAAGAGACTATTGGGTACATATTGATGGATCCAAAGATTAGGAAAGTCTACACCAGTAGAGATGTTGAGTTTTTGAGAAAACTGAAGCAGAGACTCCTCCTCCAAACTCACCTAATGTATATTTTTCACTAATTGTAAAAATAGAAGTTGATGTTCCCATAGATGATGAAAGTGATGATGGGGATGATGGTGATGATCAGATAGAACCATGACCCACGAGAGCAGTTCAGTGTATGCCCAAGTGGTATACTAGAATGCTACGAGATGCAAGATTGGATGCTCCACCAAATACATCCACCATTGGACCACGAGAATCACAAAGTAAAGGAAGAGAAGTAAACTTTTCTTTAATTAGTAGAGATATTGAATATGACGAGTCCTCTATAGTCCAAGAAGCCCTACAGTCAAAATATTGGAAACATGCCATGAATGTTGAGTATAACTCAGTGATGAAAAACAACACTTGGCAGATTGTCGATATTCCACTAGGGAATATACCCATTGGATGTAAATGGATATTCAAAAAATTATAAAACATATGGGACCATATAAAAGTATAAAGAAAGACTAGTAGAAAGGGGTATGCACAAAAATAAGGCATTGACTATGAGGAGACATTTTCTCCCACAACTAAGATCAAAACAAGCAGGATGATCTTTACTCTAGCTACATAATTTGGTTGGAAATTCCATCGAGATGGATGTAAAAATTTCTGTCTAAATGGATATTTATAAGAAGAAGTCTATATGACTCAACCCGAGGGATATGTTGTAATGTAGCCAAATTCTAAACAAACTTGATATTCTGCAAATAACATAAACTCTAAAAGAAATAAATCTCCTTCTTCGTTATTGAATAATGAATTACAATGTTTCCTAAATAGGAAAACAACTCCCAACTTGAGTTTCCAAGAAAACTCTAACTAACTTGACTAAATCTACTCTAGGTGGTGGAAATTATTATTTTTAGCGAGTTTCTTTAGAACTGCTTATTCTTAGTAAGTTCACATGCTTATTCGCACGGGAAAAAAATTACCATGCATCTTCTACATTACTAAATTAGAGAAATTTACAACTTTCTAACTCATAATGCAACTAATAGACTGAAATTAACTAATGCCCAAAAATAGGAAAAAATCGAACTATAACTTAAATCCTAATTTTTGGCCTCAAGATGGTGGATTTAGGGCCTGAAAACATGGCCAAAATTTCCCCAATTGGTAGGGAGGGTTACCGCTGCATTCATCTCATCAAAACATGTGGTTTAAAAAAAACGGACTCAAACAAACACCCGGAGCTCAAGTTATGACCTTGTCAAGTTCCTGCTAATTACAAGCGCATCATGTTGTACACAGTAAAGAAGCAAAAGTATGTAGAATGAGAAAATCTACGTATGACATTAAATAGGAACCTCATACTAGGTACATCAAAATTGATGGGCATCTCGTACAACATGGATTCATCAGAATCCATACAATCCCAATTTCTACCTCAAAAAGTAATGGGGAAGATTGTGATTGTTGTTATCTATGTCGATGATCTATTCATCATTTGGCGCTTTTAGTGAAGATGATTGATGCAACAAAGAAATATCTTAACCGATCATTTTACATGACAGATCTTAGGTTAATGCACCATTGTCTTGGATTAGAAGTATGAAAAAAGGAGAATCACATATTTGTTTCTCAATTGAATTACACGAAGATAACACTTACTAAATTTAGGATGATGGATTGCACACCTATTGCTACACCTATAGAGAAAAAATTGCAGTTATCTTTTTCAAATCCATATCCCATGGTAAATGCAAGTCTCTATCATCGGTTGATTGAGAGTCTCATTTACCTTACCTACACTAGACTAGATATTAGCTTTGCGATGAGATATCTATCTAGGGTCATACCAAAACCCAAAGTATGTCATAGGAAGGTAGCAAGGAGAATCTTGAAAAATCTCAAAGGAATAGTGGATGCGGGTCTATAATACAATAAGAACGATAATCTTTTCATGTCTAGATATTTGATTCAAATTATGCAGAAACATTGATGACGGAAAATCCACGTCGGGGTTTTGTTCTATATGGGATGCGGACCAATATCATGGGGAAACAAGAAACAACACTTTTTTCTCACTCTTTCATATAAGTAGAGTATCATTCTGCGGTGAAGCTTTTTGTGAAGCGATATGGCTACGTCGCATAGTTGAAGGACTGGGAATACCACGGGACAAACTGACCACCTTGTATGTTGACAATGAAGGTGTTCTCAAACTTATTCGCAATCCAGTTTTTTCATGAAAGAACAAAGCACATTGAGGTACATGTACATTTCATACGTGAGCATGTCTTGAAACACAATATACAACTTCATTTTTACCCAACAGTTGAACAACAAGCAAATATCTTCACGAAGTAACTTGCACGTGAAAAATTTGAGTTGTTCAAAGAACTCCTCTCTTCATCTATTGAGGAAATGAAAAATTAAGGGAGGGAATGTTAGGATAAATAATAATTTTACATTATTAATTAGGAATATAAGTTTATTTGTTATATGATTATGTTTTAATAACCATATTATATTTCATATGGGTTTATTGTTGCAACAATTTATTTTTTATTCTTTCTTCCTAGATATAATTTTGGAATCTTATGTAAATAAGTTTATTGTTGCACTTGTGCAACATATTTATGTGTTTGTATTCAATTGTTTAATTCCTATCAAAATTGTAGAACATTCTCTATAATGTTGATTTCTTGCATATCAACAAATTAATTGAGGCTTCCATCCCTCTTTTGAAATTACACATCCTTGGTCATAAATTATCTTCCACCAATCAAATTACTCATAACACGATAAAAAGTCTCATATCCTTCACGAAAAAACTATTTCCAACACCTTGTCTTCACCTTTGGGCCTCAATACCACTCAATAACAACTAAGCTATTACATGTTATAACTATATGGAATCCAAAGGACCTTTTGATCACATCCATGCATGTTATATCTCATGAAATTTCCATATGTGAAAACCACGCCAAATTTTCTCTTCAACAAATCAAGTTGCCCATAAATTAGTTTTACAAACTCAATTGGTTTACACCCTTATTGCAACTTCCAAG